>OZ020605.1:59936954-60311954 GCA_963971545.1 Philophylla caesio
AACAAATGTTGGTTTCTTGGCACTGTTGATAAAAAACGTGACTTCCTAAATGAAAACCTAACCATATTATTTAATGTGCATTTTCCTTTTCGTTCTGTTAATGTTATAAATAGTTCATGTCCTTGGTACACTTCCAAAGTTCGTTCGGCCATTAAAAAGCGAAATCAGTATTATGCCAAGTGGCGAAAAATTTAACGGACATCTCTTGGCGTCGTAATTAAGAAATACGTAATGAAACTACTGCTGTAATTAGGCAAGCTAAGCGTTGATATAGCTACTCAAAGCTAGATCACTCACTCACATCTAAGGAGCTATGGCGCAACCTAAAACATTTTAAAATACATGGTACAGATAAGTCTGTGTGTGATATAGACCTAGATGTGCTTAACGACTATTTTGTAAATGTCAATAATAAAAACAAATGTATATCTCTACCAAAGCAATTCTCAACTCCCGCGAATTTTAAAGAAGAGTTTCAATTTATGGCAGTTAGAGAAGTGGACGTTCTGAAGGCACTGTCGAACATAAGGTCTAATGCTACAGGGGAGGATGGAGTCTCACTAAAAATTGCCGAAATTGTAATGAAATTTATAATAGACCCCTTAACCCACATCATTAACCATAGCCATACAAGCTCGTGTTTCCCATCAGTTTGGAAAAAAGCTCTCATACTGCCAATAGCAAAGAAAGTGGGCGCTAGTTGTGCTGGTGACTATAGGCCAATAGGCATATTGCCTGCCTTTTCCAAGGCCTGCGAAAACTTAATGGCTTCGCAAATCTCTGCATTTGTATATAAAAATAATCTTCTTTCGCCACTTCAATCTGGCTTTAGACAAAAGCATAGCTGTTCGACAGCTATGGTTAAAATACTGGACGACATAGATTTAACTTTGACAATGATGGCTTGACTCTTCTTTGCTTACTTGACTTTTCAACGGCGTTTGACACAGTGGATCAAAATTTATTGTGTCTTAAGCTGAAACACTACTTTGGTTTCAGTGCTAATTCAGTTAAACTTATGGCTAGATACCTTGAAGGCAGAACGCAGAAGGTCAAGTCTATAAATTCGATATCTCAGCCTATTTCTGTATATACCGGTGTACCGCAGGGATCTGTCCTTGATCCGCTTTTATTTAGTCTTTTTCTCAATGATGTTTTTTCTGTGTGTCATTATGTGAATGTTCATGCGTTTGCTGATGATATACAATCGTACTTGTCCAGTCGTATTGGTTTAATTGAGGATTTACGTTTCAAAATAAATAGTGACTTGTCTGCTATATCCCTCTGGGCTAGTGAAAATTCCAAAGTTGTGGATAGGCGCTAGCTCCCTTAGTTTAACAGATAAGGTAAAACATTTAGGTTTTATACTTAATTCAAAACTTTCGAGTACGGACCATATCAACAGGGTTGTGGGTAATGTATATTGCGGTCTCAGCTGCATTAAGCCAATTGAAACCCGGCGTTAATTGGTATTACAATTAATTATGCCACTAATCACATACTCTGAGGTAGTGAACAGTAAGTTAGACTCGATAGCTTCTCATAAAATCAATGTAGCATTCAATAATATTACACGTTATGAGTATGGGATCAATAGATATGACCACATTTCTGATTGGCGTACAAAGATCCTGGGTTGTAGCCTAGATAACTACCTGTCCGAAAGAAATTGCATATTTATGTACAAACTCTCTACGTGGAAGACGCCAACTTATCTGTTCGAAAAGCTGATACCAGTAAGGCCGCGGAGACACCACGGACTTATTGTAGGTATTGCAGCAACTTTGCGAGTATTATAACGTCTTTATATGGCTCCTTACCGCTTTACACGTTTATTGGTTCCCACACTACGGAACTACCAGGGACATACCTTCCATCTTGCACGTGCAATGTCGCTCCTAACCTCGCCAATGCGATGACGTTCCCATATGTCACTCCATGAAATGCCATGACGACCATGTTGCCAAACCTGACCTCAAATGCGACATTATGCAATTAAATGCCAAATACTCACCAATTGCCTACATTCACTAACGAGCCAAATGCCTACATTCACTAACGACCTATTGACATCGGTTGGCACTTCCAGATTTTGTTATCCGAAATTTAACAAAATAAAACTACGCAATTTGGAGAGCAGGCAAACGATATCCCGTCGTCAGCTGCTTATTCAAGACTTGCGGATGTTCTTAGGTCGACCTGGAGACCAGCCGTTATTTATAACTTACTACTAACAGTATACAATTCGGTGCGGGTTTAGTGATCAAGAAAAACTCATCAGATTGCAGAAATGTTTAAAACCCCACCATTAGAAGCAGTTCGTGGTAGACTGATGGTGCCGTCTACTGTTAATCTGGCATTCAACACTCTTCGTATGTTATATAGCAGACCAGATGTTATCCACCAAACAATTCAGCGTAAGTTAAAAGAGTAGCCAGTGGTCCAGTCGAATAAATTAAAAAAATTTGGTTTCATTGTAATTGGCTGTACAAAATTACCGCGCCACTATGCAAGCAGCCGGTCTAACGGACTAAATGAATTTGTTGCTAAGTTAACATGCAGTCAAAGGCTGAGCTGGGGCCAGCGATGCCTGTCGCTGAGCTGCGTTGACATCGCTGCCTTTGATGAGTGGCGTTTCAGTCTTGTTATGTGTGCAAGTCAAGTGACGTCTCTGCAGCCGTCGCCGGTAACGAACTCAGAAAGCAACAGTGAAACCAGAAAGGGAAGTCGCGAATCTCAGAAGGCAAGAATAATCATGCGTCAATTGATAGAACAACTAGCTGTGTGAAATGCAGCGGCAACCACAGGCTTTCGGACTGTTGTGAATTCATCTTGCTCTCTCCAAGTGACAGATGGATATTCGTCCGTGTGAAAAAGTTATGTCTACGTTGGTTCAAAACTCATTTTATTCGGCGGTGCAGTTCTAAAAGGCGTTGTGGCCTGGACGGCTGTAAAATGGCCCATCACCTTTTACTACATACTACAACGTCGGTGGCCTGTCGAACCCGGTACTACAGCTGAGAAATAACAACAAAAAATACTTTCCAAGTACGTGAAGTAGACTCAAAGTTTGTTAGTCTATATATATCCCCCGTTGCTACACCTTCTCTAAGGTACAAACTCCGCAATGTTCGCACCATAGCCAATACTGGTCTTCCAGGGATACGTTTTCTAATCATGCACACATTAGGAGTTTGCCGATCCGCCAATATAAAGCATTAAGGGCAAGAATTTTCATAGGTGTGGACAACGTAAAAATTAGCATTCCAATGGAAATAAAAGAGGGTGAAGGATCAAATCTTATTGCTACGAGGTGTCGTCTAGGCTGGAGTGTATATGGACGGGATGCAAAGGACTAAGCTGAACAGTATCTGATCCGAAATCACATTTTTCCATAGACTAAATTGGAGTGTATGCCGCAGCCAAGCCTCTAATCTCTAGCGTCGATGAGCGCGATGCAGATAATGGCAAGTACCACACGCTTTCTCGCTACGGAAAAAAAATGGGAAAAGGGCTACTTTGGAAGTGTGATATTTTCCAGCTTCCAGACTCTCTTTCTGTGGCAATACGTCGGTTTTCGTGTTTGGAAGGCGTTTTTTAGTTAATAAGACTACGAAGTAAAGGGCTATATATAGAAGGTACAAAAAAACGAATAGTAAATATAGAGCAATCTTGGTATCTTCCCATTTTTACCGCTCGTAACGCTAACAAAAATGAAACGAGATTAGTTTGGGATGCCGTGGCGAAAGTTAAGGGCGTTGGACTATATCGTTAACTCTCGCTCTTCTGGTTATACTTCTGCGCTTTCGCTAACGACCTTTCGCTGTATGCGGATATATACGCGAAATGTCTCATCAGATTAGGATTACAAAACAGGACCAAGTGGCGCAGATGTTCTTGTGGCGTAGCGGTGATCTATCTGGTGACTATGATGTTTACGTGATGAACGTAATGACGATCGGTGCTTCATGCTCGCCATCTTTAGCAATCTTTGTGAAGAACCGTAATGCTGAACGTTTTGCAGATCGCCATTCCGATCCGGTACCTGCTATCACTGAAAACAGTTTTGTTAATAACTGTCTTCAAAGCTCTGATTACACTATGCATTAGCTAGTCTCGCAACTACTGTAGGATGGATTCTTAAAGAGGGCGGTTTTCAAATGAGAAATTGCGTGCCCAACTCAAGTCGGATAATGTCGACCCTAAACTATACCATGTATCAAACCGAGTAGACGTGTTTTTTTGTGCCCTGCTGTTATTGTTTATTTATTTTGAGTTTTCATCAATTTATTTGAGTAATAAGTATATAATTACGTGTCTCATTAAACTCGCTCTACACTTGATACGGAGAAGTTCTGTTGCCTTAATTTCGCGTGTAAAAATTTAAATTTAAACTTAATCGAAAACAAAATTTTGCAAATATGACACCAAGAGCCAAAGTTGTGCGCCAAGCGGTACTTACCCCGCAAAACAACTCTCTTGGTAAAGCAGAGAAAAAAATGAGCTCACCACCGTCTTCTTGGATTGAGCGTATTGAGGAGCAACTGGATTTGCAGAGAAAGAGCATTGTCAGAGAGACAGCTGAATGAGCGAAATGTGAAGAGCGCGTGATGCAACGATTTGTCGAAATTAACTTTATTACATTTAAATAATTTTAATAAATCACTTTTATATCATAGGAGAACCAAACAGTTGTATATCATTCGCAAAAAAAATACGTGGGCAACGCCACGCATATGTGCTAGTAAGTATATAAAACAAAACAAGTAATTAAAACTAAATACTTAATTATATATTTATATTGGTTTTCACGAAGATATTTTCAATGTACATGACATAATAAGCTTGACATTTTATATGCATCTCTCGGTACATCTACTATGTTACGACTTATCTTACTTAGCATGGTTCGTAATAATTCAATCACGTTCGTACGCGAACACGAACGAAAATGTCAATAAATTTTCTGTGTCGTTAGCCGTCGCGAAGGAGAACAAGAATAAAAATCCAGTTCGTTTGCGTTCGGATACGTTAGGCAGAAACAAGTATATATATATAATTTTGGCTATATAGATCAGTGTTTGGCCGAGCTACTCCTACCATTTATGGTGTGCGTCTTTATATTATACCACACATGTAAGGAAAGCCAAATTCGGGAGAAACCGTATTTTTGTTTGGGCGGTACCACGATCTTTCTTCGCAATATGATAAAAATAAATTCAGTTTCTTTGTTTCAAATCGTAATTTACACAACTTGTTCCAATAGATACCGAAAAACGAAGTTTTTTGCATTTATCAAAGCTTCCGTTACATGGAAAGCGGGCGTGGTTATGGTCCGATTTCAAAAAAATTGTACGATATATCTATTTTTATCAAGGAAAATATGTTTACCAAATTTAGTGACCATACCTAGCACTGTTATTTAGATACAGACACTTTATCATAAGTGGGCGTGGTGACGCCCATTTTTAAAAATTTCATAAAAGTTCAGTTTCTTTCAATCGCTCTTAACATAAAATTTTAATAAATTTGTTCCAATGGATAATAAAATAAAGAAGTTCTTATATATGGGAGATGGGCGTGATTATGGGGCGATTTCAAAAATTTTTAACGATGATAACAGCGATATCAAGGACAATATATCCACCAAATTTTGTGGCGATACCGTGTATTGTAAAAAAATCTCAAGATCAGAGTGCTAACAAAATCAAATAATTGTGAAACTGAATTCATGTTTGCAGAAGTATCTGACGGCAATTTTTATCTCATTATCTCATGTTTTTAAAATAATAATAAAAGTGTTGTCCTTGATTAATTTTTTGTCGAACTTAATAAGTATGTATTAGATTATGGGCGTATTTTAATATGTGGTGATTTCAATGTAAACTTACTAACAAAAGACCCATATAGTGACAAATTAATGGACCAACAGGTAACGGCAGGACTTTGTGTTGTAAATAGATCTATACCAAGGAGATGTGCAAATAATTCTCCACCCAGTCTTCTTAATTTCTTCATAACGTGAGACCCTCAGCATATTCTTAAATTTGACCTAGTAGACTTTATTTAATATTTTGAACTCTTGATGTTGTATTGAATCGTCCGTCGAGCGCAAGCTCTTTTTTCTATCGTGATTTTAAATCGTTGAATGTAAACTCTTTGTATTCAGACTCGCTTAAACTAAATTGGAACAAATGTTGGTTTGTTGGCACTGTTGATAAAAAACATGAATTCCTAAATGAAAACCTAACAATGTTATTTAATGTGCATTTTCCTTTTTGTTCTGTTAATGTTATAAATAGTTCATGTCCTTGGTACACTTCCAAAGTTCGTTCGGCCATTAAAAAGCGAAATCAGTATTATGCCAAGTGGCGAAAAATTTAACGGACATCTCTTGGCGTCGTAATTAAGAAATACGTAATGAAACTACTGCTGTAATTAGGCAAGCTAAGCGTTGATATAGCTACTCAAAGCTAGATCACTCACTCACATCTAAGGAGCAATGGCGCAACCTAAAACATTTTAAAATACATGGTAAAGATAAGTCTGTGTGTGATATAGACCTAGATGTGCTTAACGACTATTTTGTAAATGTCAATAAGAAAAACAAATGTATATCTCTACCAAAGCAATTCTCAACTCCCGCGAATTTTAAAGAAGAGTTTCAATTTATGGCAGTTAGAGAAGTGGACGTTTTGAAGGCACTGTCGAACATAAGGTCTAATGCTACAGGGGAGGATGGAGTCTCACTAAAAATTGCAATGAAATTTATAATAGGCCCCTTAACCCACATCATTAACCATAGCCATACAAGCTCGTGTTTCCCATCAGTTTGGAAAAAAGCTCTCATACTGCCAATAGCAAAGAAAGTGGGCGCTAGTTGTGCTGGTGACTATAGGCCAATAGGCATATTGCCTGCCTTTTCCAAGGCCTGCGAAAACTTAATGGCTTCGCAAATCTCTGCATTTGTATATAAAAATAATCTTCTTTCGCCACTTCAATCTGGCTTTAGACAAAAGCATAGCTGTTCGACAGCTATGGTTAAAATACTGGACGACATAGATTTAACTTTGACAATGATGACTTGACTCTTCTTTGCTTACTTGACTTTTCGACGGCGTTTGACACAGTGGATCAAAATTTATTGTGTCTTAAGCTGAAACACTACTTTGGTTTCATTGCTAATTCAGTTAAACTTATGGCCAGATACCTTGAAGGCAGAACGCAGAAGGTCAAGTCAATAAATTCGATATCTCAGCCTATATCTGTATATACCGGTGTACCGCAGGGATCTGTCCTTGATCCGCTTTTATTTAGTCTTTTTGTCAATGATGTTTTTTCTGTGTGTCAGTATGTAATTGTTCATGCGTATGCTGATGATATACAATTGTACTTGTCCAGTCGTATTGGTTTAATTGAGGATTTATGTTTCAAAATAAATAGTGACTTGTCTGCTATATCTCTCTGGGCTAGTGAAAATTCTTTGAGTCTAAATGCGTCAAGGTCATACGTCTTACCTATATGTAACAGTTATTTTTTTTTTTTATTACTTGTTGGCGGTATATACAATATAACCCCAACTTACATTAGCACACTGGCTGCTAGGGCCTTCAGTGCTTATTGCTTTCAATACAAAGTGTTTTAATTCTATTTGTACATTATTATATGTTTTCTAATATATTAATACATTTTATAAAATTGTATATGTTGATCACATTGTCGTAGGTAATATTATTTAATAATGTGAATGGTATCGTACTTCCAAATAGAGTACTCCGTTTGGTTTTTAGTGTTGGACAATCGTCTAGGATGTGTTGGGTTGTTGGGTGTCCTCCACAAAACTGGCAAACCGGAGGGGGAGAGTAGAGAAGAAGATGTTCGTGTGATAGTTAAGTGTGCCCGAGCCGGAGTCGTATAAATATAGTGATTCGGTGTTTTGAAAGAGAGGTTGGGAATAGGGATTTTCTACAATTAGGACTTATGAGGGTGTACGGATGTTTGAATTGCGACCATTCGGGGTTGTTTAAGTGAGCGGTGTGGTTTTTGATTATTTTATGTATGTCATTGGTGGATAACGTTTCGAAGGAGATGGAGGGGTGGGAATATGTATTTCTGGCTGCTGAATCTGCCTTTTCATTTCCAGGGATGCCCATGTGGCTAGGTATCCAAATAATCTTTATTTTGTTGGGGTGTTTTATTAATTTATCCCTGATTATACATACGGTCTGATCGGCGTTATATATGTTTTTTAATGCTAGGCAGACCGACAAACTATCTGTGCAGATAAGGAATTTGCCGGTATTGTTTGTTGCATACTCAGACGCTTTAAGGATAGCTAATACCTCGGCAGAAAAGATAGAGCAATTAGGAGTCAGCCAACCATTGGATATTAGGCTTCCGTCATTTTGTACTACAGCAAAAGTTGTGCTATGGTCCGTTTTTGATCCGTCGGTGAAAATCGGTAACCAACCCTTTAAGGTCTGCGAATGAATTAGTTCTTGAAAATGTTGAATAAAAACCACAGGATTCGTATTGCGTTTATGAAGGGTATGAAGCTCTAAATTAATTGATGCAGGGTGGAGTTTCCATGGACATTGCAAACTCACAATCGGGCAAGTAGCCGGTGTGGAAATTCAGAGGGAGTTACAGTTGGAAACGCAACGGCGGAGTTTGGGTAATAGTTTGAGAGTAGTTGTTTGACGTCTTTCGGTGATGAAAGGAAGTCCAGCTTCAGCTAGAACACATTTAATGGCGGAGGTAGGAAAAGCGTTAAGGCTTCGTCGGACCGCTGAATGATAAGGAGCATTGAGCAGGGTGAGATGTTGTTTGGCGCACCAGCCGTATATTGGGAGACCGTAGTCAATTTTTGATAATACCAGAGAACGGGTAATATTGATAAGTGTGTTTTGATGTATGCGGAGGTGTTTCGAAGACAAATACTTTATTATGTTTAGCCTGGTGAAGAAATTAGTTCTTAGTGTGGAAGAGTGGGGTTTGAAGGTGTACTTGCTATCAAAAATTATACCCAGAATTTTATGTGTGGCTACGTTCTCTATCCCCGCATTGTTTACGCTTATGTTTATGGGTTGACAATTGTGTTTTCGGCATATGTGTAGTACCTTGCATTTGCTGTAAGTCAGTGTAGTGCCTGAGAATTTTACCCAAGCGTTTATATCGTGTATTAAGTTGGAAAAATCCCCTTCGACTGTTGAAAGATCTTTTGATTTAGTATAAAAAATCGCATCATCGGCATAGATTCGGAAGTCTATTGATTTGAAATTGCCTGCTATTTTGTTGAGTTTTTCGAAGGCAATTGTGAAAAGTACAACTGATAGTGGTGAGCTTTGTAGAATCCCGTTTTCAAGGGGAAAAGCGTAGGAGGATTCGCCGTTAATTTTTACTTGAAATTTTCGTCCAGTCAGAAAATATTTTACAAAATTGTGTACCTTTGGTCCGATATGCCAGCTGGACAGTTGCTCTAAAACGACATGGGCTCCGATACGGTCGAAGGCTTTTTCGAAATCGGTAGGGAGGATAGTAACGTGATTCTTGGTTGAAAGGTCGTCTGTAATAAAATGTTGAAGAGGAAGTAGACAGTCTAGGACGCCATGTTTTCTTCTGAAGGCCACTTGGTTATGGCTTACCGAGCTGTTTTTGGAGGTAAACCACATAAGTCGTTGGGTTAGCATTTTTTCTAGTATTTTTGCCACACATGAAAGGAGGGATATAGGTCTATAGCTATTTATAAGTTGGGGGGATTTATTTGGTTTCAGAATCGGAAGGACAGAAGCGGATAACCACGAATGGGGACAGGTACCGGCATCAAGTATTTTATTGTACAATGACAGCAATGCATTTCTGGCAGATTTGGGAAGATTTTGTAGCATAGGGTAAGAAATGCGATCTTTACCTGGCGTTTTCCCTTTGGCATGCTGAAGGGCAAGCTCGAGTTCGACGTAGGTGAATTCGGCTTCCAAAAAGGTTGCATCTTTAGAAACATTTGATGGTTTGTAGTGATGAGCTAATGTTGATGTTTTGCTGTTCGTATAGTCGATTGGGAAGTTTGAGTTTTCCGCGTACTTTGCACAGGTAGTGGCAAACGCGTTAGCTATTTCTGATGTCGCTGTGAGGGACCGGGTTGGTAGTTGAATAAGTTTTATGGCAGGTGTTGGGATACCAGTAAGAGCTTTGATCTTAGCCCAGATTTTCTTTGGCTTAGAAGATGGGTTTATATTGGCGGTGAAGTTGGACATCACCTTTCTTTTGGCTTCTTTTACCGATTTTTTAAACTGAGCATTAGCTCTTTTGTAGGCCACGAGCAGATCTACAGATGGGGAAATTTTGTATGAGTGCCAGAGTATTTGTTTGTTAACCCTGAGGGCGTGCAGATCTCTATTCCACCATGCAGAATAGTTTTTTATGGAGGTAGTGTTACTCTGAGGGATGGCGATGTTGGCAGCCGATCTGATGGCTTTGGTAATATTGGCTGTAAGTTTATGGATATTGGTAGTGATCCATTTCTTGAAATTTACTTCGCATAAAGATTGGTAATGATTCCAATTAGCGGCGTCGGTATTGAATTTTGGAGATTTCATTAGATTACTAGGAGCTAGGTTAGAAAGTACTTTAGTCAGTAACGGGTAGTGATCACTTCCATACATGTCGTCAATCGTTTTCCAATTACATTTGGGGATTAATTGGGACGAAGCAAGAGTAAGATCAATATGGGTAAAGGAATTATGGGTGGAGAAATGGGTGGGGGAGCCGTCATTGAGGATAGAAAGGTTATTTGACATAATAACGTTTTCTATTGTTGTACCGCGATTGTTAGACTGTTTTAATCCCCACAATGGGCTCCAGGCGTTGAAATCGCCCAGAATTATTAAGGGGACATGCGATCGGGGGAGTATGGAGAAAATATCAGATTCAGTAAAGTTTTGTGTTGGTGGAATATAGGCGTTGATGAGTGTCAAAGGAGCGGGTATATTAACTTCTATTGCAATTGCTTTGACTGTTTTAAAATGAGAAACTAACTTGTGTGGAATGTTGCGTTTAACGAGAGTGGCTGCACCTCCTTTGGGATTGATGTTTTGTGGAGAGTTTGTAAAGTAACCGATAAAAGTTTACGACTTTTTCAGATCACTTTAGATGGTAGTTTGAAGCTAGTCGCGAAATGGTTTTGAACTACATTTGAAACTGCCAAAAAAAAAAAAAAATCAAGTGAAATAAATATTTTATTTAATTTAACCTAGTAATGTGTTGTAGATAATTATCTCACCGCGCTACAGTGCAGACGTGTTTTTGCTCTTGCTCTCGCGATTAGTTTGTTAGTTTTGAAAAATTATGGATTCTTGCGGAAAGTGTCAGAAATCATTTACGCGAAATGATGCGTTTATTATGCCGTGCAGTGGTTTTTGTCAAAATCGGTTCCACCGTGCATGCTGTGTGGGCCAATTGTCGGAGTATGATGTCAGGCTCTTTGGCGAAAATAAGCGCATCTGCTATCTCTGCCCTGAGTGTTTGCCATTGCCTGATAAATTGCTAAAGTCGTTAGACTCTTTCATGAACATGCAAAAAAATGGCTTAGAATCTATCGTAACTGCAATAAACGACAAATTTGGTGAAATAAAGAAAGAAATTGCTGTAATAAATCTAAATAATGGTGAACACAACAAAAATGTTTCTTCATATTTAAACTCTTTGAGATCAGAGTTCGATGCCCTAAGTAATATTGTTGCTAATTCTGCAAATTCATCTGCCAAAGTGAACAACAACAAGGTCAAACCAAATCGTTTACCTGACTCACGGAAAACGAAATCGCCGAGCTCGGCAATTGGAAGCAATTCTCACTCTCAAATTGCCAATGCTGTTGTTGCTGCAAAATCATTATGTGGCCCTTCTGCCAATATGAGTTCTCCGACTGTTGCCAATTCATCTTCATTTATTTCTGCTGAGGCGATTGATATTACTTTGCCGTCGGCTTCTCAACAACAAACGACTGCATTATCATCTACTACTCGCTCTGCGGTTAATAACAATGTTTGTTCGCCGGATGATAATAACAATGAAGCATCTGTGTCTTTGACATCGACTTCTAAACGACAACCGACTGCATTATCGACAGAAACGACTTCACCTTCTGAAGCTGTTGTTAGCAGTGACTTTGCGATTGATCTGCCTTCTGCATCTACACAAGCGCCGTGTGCATTGTTAGATACAGTGAATGCTACTACCCTGCCGATGGGCGCTGAATGGAATACTGTGAGGCGTAAGAGGGCGTCGAAGCAGAGAAACGTTGTGGTTGGCCGTAACGATAATAATGATTTGGGAGTATTTGCGCATCTGAAGTGGCTCCATCTATCGTCGTTTAAGCCATCTGTTTCTAAAGATGATATTATCAATTATGTGGCGAAACATGTTACCATTGATAAGCAACAAATTGCCTGCTACAAACTGGTAAAGAAAGATGCTAATGAGGACTCTCTCAAATACATAAACTTTAAGCTGGGTGTTGCTGAGCATGCATATACTAATCTGCTGAAACCTGATATCTGGCCAATCAGCGTTAACATTAGACAGTTCCGTTTTTTTCAAAAACAAGGAGAAGATCTCCTATCAAAGTAGTTGTTCCACCAAAGTCTAACAAACGCATTAAAATATATTATGAAAATGCCTCTGGTCTCCGTACCAAGGCTGATACAGTTCGAATGCTAAGTGCGCACTTGGAGTATGATATGTTCGTTATTGTCGAATCTTGGCTCAATGCAAATTTTTTCAATGCGGAGTTTTTCGATCCTAACCTTTATGATGTTTTCCGGAAGGATAGGGATCCCATTAAGACTGGATGTAACCGAGGCGGAGGAGTATTGATTGCGGCCCGAAACAACCTCAAAGCGTCGGTTTGTCCTCTTCTGAATGAGGACACAATCATCGACCAACTTTGTGTTCGTGTTAGCGGTTCCCTTGGTTTGTTATATCTTTGCGTCTCTTATATACCTCCACTTAGCTGTGATAATTTGTACAAGTCGCATATCGATAATCTCTTGGCGCTGCATCATGGCATTGGAGATAGCCAAATTTGTGTACTTGGTGATTCTAATTTAAGCAATATAAATTGGTCGTTTTACGATAATAATCTATTCTTGACTCCCTCAAATGTTCACAGCTCTGTTGAGTCATATGTTATTGATAACCTCTTAAGTATTGGCCTAACTCAAATAAACGGCCACAGAAATGATCTTAATCGCATTTTAGATTTAGCCTTAGTAACGTACAACATTAACTTTGTAATATCAAAACCTTCTTCTTCTATATCTCCACCTAACTCTTATCATTTGCCTTTGGAATTAGTTTTTGAATTTTTTGAATTTTTTGATGATTCCCCAGCACAAAAAACTGCTTCATTAAATTATAGTCGCTGCGATTTTGATGCATTGGATCTTGCGTTAAGTGGAATAAACTGGGATAATTTATTTCGGGATATCGAAGTCGAAGGTTGTTTTAATGTATTCAAAACCTATTTATTTGATCAATGTTCTAACTATGTGCCTACTTTCAAACCTAAGACGTATAAACTTCCTTGGTTCTCGAAGGATTTAAAGCATCTAAAAAATTTGAAAAATAAGTTTTATAAAAAATTCAAGGTTACTAAAAAGCAATGCTTTCTCAGTAAATATCGTTATTACCAAAAAGAGTTTTGCAAATTGAGTGAGACTTGTTATAAAAACTATATTCATGGTTTTGAGTCAAATATTAAATTAAGTCCAAAATATTTTTGGTCGTACATCAAATCCAGGAAAACTGGTTCGAGTGTACCTAAGACTGTACTCTATAAATGTGAAAATGCGGCCTCTGTGTCCGAGGCTGCTAATCTCTTTGCAAGCTTCTTTTCGTCTAACTTTGTATCTGATAATGACCTGTCAGTTGATGAACTCTCGAATATTCGTAAAAATCTCACTAATAGCACGTCTACTTTGGACTTAGGTTTCCTTACTCTCAGCGAAGATGATATATTTGAAGGTATCAAGAATATAAAAAGCTCGTCGCAGATGGACGCAGATGGTTTTTCCGCCATACTGTTTAAAAACTATACTTCCCTAGTGAAGCCTCTGCTATTAATCTTCAATAAATCTCTTTCTGAGGGTCTGTTCGTTGATGATTGGAAGAGATCATCAATCACGCCAATCTTCAAAACTGGTAACAAATGCGACGTTGAAAATTATAGACCGATTAGCAAATTATCAACAATTGCCAAAATTTTCGAAAGTATAATTAAAACAAAACTTTACTTTAATGTCAAGCACTTGATCTGTCCAAATCAGCATGGCTTTGTACCTGAAAGATCCACAGTAACCAACCTTGCAGTCTTTACGGAAGATTGTTTCTCAACTTTTCGTAACGGCTCTCAATTAGATGTGATTTATACCGATTTTTCGAAGGCTTTCGACAAGATTTCTCACAAATCAGAATGTATAGGAATCCATTCGCGTTTATTGGATTGGATCAGGTCCTATCTATGCTTGAGAACCAGTAAGGTGGTTATTGATGGTATTTCATCTAAGCCATTTATTGCTCTTTCAGGGGTTCCACAGGGAAGTATCTTGGGCCCATTATTTTTCTTACTCTTTATTAATGACATCAGTTCCTGCTTTTCTAATGCCAAGTTTCTTCTGTTTGCCGATGACTTAAAAATGTATTCGGAGATTAGATGCGCTAATGACTCGGCCGAGCTTCAATCGCAGCTTGACAAGCTTCATATATGGTGTGTTAAAAATCGGCTTTTACTTAACATCAAGAAATGCCATAAAGTATCTTTTTCCAAATCAAAATTACCTCTTGAAACATCTTATTCAATTGCGAATATCTGCCTTGACTCGAAAAGTGAGACCAAAGATCTTGGAGTACATTTTGACTCAAAACTCACTTTCACTTCGCACTTAAATAAAGCTATCGCCGACTCTTTTGCCATGCTAGCATTTGTTAGACGTCACTCTTCTGAGTTCACCGATCCTTATGTTCTTAAAATACTTTATACCGCGTTCGTACGTTCTAAACTCGAATATGCTGCTTTTATATGGAGACCGAGTCACACAGTTCATATAAATCGTCTAGAAAAGGTACAAAAGGTATTTATACGCTTTGCTCTACGATCATTAAACTTTGTTGAACCATGGCCATCATATGGCTCCCGCTGTCGGTTAATTAGCCTACCAACTCTGCAAAACAGAAGAACATCGCAGTCTATCTCTTTTCTATTGGGTATCATTTCGGGAAAAGTTGACTGTCAGCTCCTACTTGCAAAAATAAATTTCTATGTTCCCAGCCGGAATTTGCGTCGGTTTGGCGCTTTTAGGGTTGGGCTGAGCAGAACGGTTTATGGTGCGAATGCGCCAATCAACAGAACCTTGTCAGATTTCAACTATTTCTCAAGTTTTTTAGATGTAGACTTTACTAATCCAAGTGCAACCAAGTTGGAATTGGAAAGTTACCTTATGTCTAATCAATAATATTTGAATCTCTTTTATTCGAATTTAATTGAATTTATTGTAATTTATCGGAAATTTTTAGTAATATTTAAGTGGAAACTAAGTGTTAAGAAGAATGTGTAATATTTAATTATATATCCGCCAAATGTCTGTTATTACTATACCGTTGCTAGACATAAATAAATAAATAAATAAATAAAAAAAGGCTTTTTTTAATTTAAAGGAATCTTGGTTTCCTGCAAACATATGATGTCGGGTTTAAAACCCCGGATAATAAAGTCAATATCATTATAATTATTTAAATATCCTCTAATATTCCACTGTACTATTTTAAGCATAATATTAAATAAATAAGTATATACGGTAGGTGTATATGTGTATGCAAGTGATGCTGGTTTGTATAAAACATTTAATTTGGTTAAGTATATGTTTACTTATTGTTGTTATGTACATCTTTAGATGTAATGTATTCTTTGACTGCTGATGACGTAGACGAGTTGATGAAATCATGTGAATTGTTGGTAAGGTGCATATTACTCGTTGAAAAATAATTATGAGTTGATTGCCGTGTTGATTCTAATTCCATTATATTTGAGTTTTCGTATGGTGAGAGATTTTGAATACTAAAAGCGACTGAATCGTTATCAAAGCGGAGAGAAGGAAGAGATGTAACCCGAACTGGATCGTCTAGTGTTGTCGTTGTTGTACAAAAACTGCTGAGTCTGTTGTTGGTTCTACTGTGCCAATTGGTTGTGTATGATTGTTGATAGTGGGGTAGGTGGACGAAAAACTGGTTTTTGTGACAGTGGGACTGCTGATTGGTGTTGTTGTTGTAGATGAAGCTGTTGTTGATGAATTTACTTGAGTGATAGGGCTATGGTTGGTGCTGATATTTTGCGTTTCTTTTGTTATTTGATTAATGTGATTAACAATTGGGCTGGTCGCTTGATGTTAGCGAATGAGTTGGGATTCGGGGTGAGAGGGTTTCGGGCTTTGTACAGTTTGTTAGCTTCGCGCAGAGTACATTTTTCTTGCGTTTTAATTTTCATTATTTCTTTGGCTTGCTGATATTTCTGGCACGAGTAGGATGAAGCTGCATGATCGCCTGCGCAATTAGCACAGTACGTCCGAATGCAAGGCGTAGATGTGTGGGGATGAAGGTTGCATGACTGGCAAGCTGGCATATTTTTGTAGAACTTGAGCGTGTGTCCTAACTTCTGGCAATTCTTGCAGCGCATAGGGTTCGGGTAGAATGGACGTACCTTGAGAAAGTAGTGGTCAAAAGAAATTAATAGTACTCCAGTGGGTTTGGGGACTCCATCGGTGATACGTTGAAATTTATAAAAGGTTGTTACGTTATAGTCTTTTAAGCCGTCAACGATTTCGTTTTCGGGAACGTTATTGAGAAAAGGAGCATACACAGTGCCTTTCACGCAGTTGAGGCTATCGTGGTAGTTGGCGGTGATTGCACAAAGTCCAGGAAGTTGGCGAGCTTCAATAAACTTTTTCGCGTATTCACGATTTTACTAGTGTTATTAGACTGCCGTCTGATTGTTGGGAAATAGAGTCTTTTGGTTTTATTGTTAGGAATTTAGGATCGTCTTTTTTTGACACTGGGAGCACGGGGAAACTCTTCACTAAAATTCATAGTTTTTTTTCGTTTGAGACGGGTGGGTGGGGATACTAGAGCGAATCTATTATCCCCGAGGTTTGGGGGCCCAGGGGCCATGATTTTCACTTTATTCAAACGCGTGTATGTATTTATTGTCCGGTTTTCACAAAGCAAATGAATCGGTTTGTTGCTGAACTACTAATTGTACGAATTGGTAGAAAGAAGAATTAACAAACAATATGCACACAACCGTATAGAATGACTGCTTTTAGAGACTGTAACAGTGTTTTATATGTAGATAATATTCCAAAGTTGTGGATAGGCGCTAGCTCCCTTAGTTTAACAGATAAGATAAAAATTTAGGTTTTATACTTAATTCAAAACTTTCGAGTACGGACCATATCTACAGGGTTGTGGGTAATGTATATTGCGGTCTCAGCTGCATTAAGCCAATTGAAACCCGGCGTTAATTGGTATTACAATTAATTATGCCACTAATCACATACTCTGAGGTAGTGTACATTAAGTTAGACTCGATAGCTTCTCATAAAATCAATGTAGCATTCAATAATGCTACACGTTATGTGTATGGGATCAATAGATATGACCACATTTCTGATTGGCGTACAAAGATCCTGGGTTGTAGCCTAGATAACTACCTGTCCGAAAGAAATTGCATATTTATGTACAAACTCTCTACGTGGAAGATGCCAACTTATCTGTTCGAAAAGCTGATACCAGTAAGGCCGCGGAGACACCACGGACTTATCGTTCCAAAGTTTAAATACTTGACATCATCAAGGCTATTTTTCATTAACGCGGTTAGAATCTGGAATTTGATACTTCAAACCGTCAGGACTAAGCAGATTCAACTACAAGACACAAATGTATGACTATTTTAAATCTGTCTGATTGCATTGAAGCGGGGCATTAATCTTAAACTTAATTTTTTAAATATTCTATTTCTTTATTTTCTTCTCTTATCTGTTTCTCATTTACATTATTATTTAAGGTACATTTAAAAAAAAATTGTAATATGTTAGATTTAAGTTATTAACATTATATCTTCCACGTACACGTACACGTACATAATAGTTGAAGTACTATTAAAAGGCCTAAGTTTTGCTTTGTACTACTATAACGTAAATAAATAAATGAAAATAAAATAACGCAGATCGCGACACGGAAGCAAAATGTTTTGAAGAACTGGAAAACGGTATCGAGAAAGAGCTAGGGATGTGGTGGTTACCGATATCGGATAAACTAACATTTATCGAAAAATTACCGAATGGATTTTTTGATGAAAACGCTATTGTATCAAAATGGAAAGTACTGCGCACCATAATGACGATTTTTGACCCCCTGGATCTCCTTGCAATCAGTTGCATATATTTGGCGATGCAAGTATACAAGCCTACGCAGCACTAGCTAACGTGCGTTTAGAGGCGGATACCAAAACGCACTGTAGGCTATTAGCTTCTAAAACTCGCGATGCACCGTTGAAGCCAAGATCTGTGCCGAGGTTCGACCTGTTAACTGATGTTTTAGGACTACGGCTAGCCGATTTCATAGGTTCGGAACTGCTCATCAAAGCATGCCGCATATTTTTCTGGACAAACTCGAAGAACGTTTTATTTCGGCTACGCTTAGACATCGGAAGTTTAACCAGTTCGTGGCACTGAGAGTAGAAGAAATTATAGAAGGTTCTTACATAAAAGAATGGAGATGGCTTCCGTCACGGTTCCCTTGGTTTGTTATATCTTTGCGTCTCTTATATACCTCCACTTAGCTGTGATAATTTGTACAAGTCGCATATCGATAATCTCTTGGCGCTGCATCATGGCATTGGAGATAGCCAAATTTGTGTACTTGGTGATTCTAATTTTAGCAATATAAATTGGTCGTTTTACGATAATAATCTATTCTTGACTCCCTCAAATGTTCACAGCTCTGTTGAGTCATATGTTATTGATAACCTTTTAAGTATTGGCCTAACTCAAATAAACGGCCACAGAAATGATCTTAATCGCATTTTAGATTTAGCCTTAGTAACGTACAACATTAACTTTGTAATATCAAAACCTTCTTCTTCTATATCTCCACCTAACTCTTATCATTTGCCTTTGGAATTAGTTTTTGAATTTTTTGAATTTTTTGATGATTCCCCAGCACAAAAAACTGCTTCATTAAATTATAGTCGCTGCGATTTTGATGCATTGGATCTTGCGTTAAGTGGAATAAACTGGGATAATTTATTTCGGGATATCGAAGTCGAAGGTTGTTTTAATGTATTCAAAACCTATTTATTTGATCAATGTTCTAACTATGTGCCTACTTTCAAACCTAAGACGTATAAACTTCCTTGGTTCTCGAAGGATTTAAAGCATCTAAAAAATTTGAAAAATAAGTTTTATAAAAAATTCAAGGTTACTAAAAAGCAATGCTTTCTCAGTAAATATCGTTATTACCAAAAAGAGTTTTGCAAATTGAATGAGACTTGTTACAAAAACTATATTCATGGTTTTGAGTCAAATATTAAATTAAGTCCGAAATATTTTTGGTCGTACATCAAATCCAGGAAAACTGGTTCGAGTGTACCTAAGAATGTACTCTATAAATGTGAAAATGCGGCCTCTGTGTCCGAGGCTGCTAATCTCTTTGCAAGCTTCTTTTCGTCTAACTTTGTATCTGATAATGACCTGTCAGTTGATGAACTCTCGAATATTCGTAAAAATCTCACTAATAGCACGTCTACTTTGGACTTAGGTTTCCTTACTCTCAGCGAAGATGATATATTTGAAGGTATCAAGAATATAAAAAGCTCGTCGCAGATGGACGCAGATGGTTTTTCCGCCATACTGTTTAAAAACTATACTTCCCTAGTGAAGCCTCTGCTATTAATCTTCAATAAATCTCTTTCTGAGGGTCTGTTCGTTGATGATTGGAAGAGATCATCAATCACGCCAATCTTCAAAACTGGTAACAAATGCGACGTTGAAAATTATAGACCGATTAGCAAATTATCAACAATTGCCAAAATTTTCGAAAGTATAATTAAAACAAAACTTTACTTTAATGTCAAGCACTTGATCTGTCCAAATCAGCATGGCTTTGTACCTGAAAGATCCACAGTAACCAACCTTGCAGTCTTTACGGAAGATTGTTTCTCAACTTTTCGTAACGGCACTCAATTAGATGTGATTTATACCGATTTTTCGAAGGCTTTCGACAAGATTTCTCACAATATTTTATTGACTAAATTAGAATGTATAGGAATCCATTCGCGTTTATTGGATTGGATCAGGTCCTATCTATGCTTGAGAACCAGTAAGGTGGTTATTGATGGTATTTCATCTAAGCCATTTATTGCTCTTTCAGGGGTTCCACAGGGAAGTATCTTGGGCCCATTATTTTTCTTACTCTTTATTAATGACATCAGTTCCTGCTTTTCTAATGCCAAGTTTCTTCTATTTGCCGATGACTTAAAAATGTATTCGGAGATAAGATGCGCTAATGACTCGGCCGAGCTTCAATCGCAGCTTGACAAGCTTCATATATGGTGTGTTAAAAATCGGCTTTTACTTAACATCAAGAAATGCCATAAAGTATCTTTTTCCAAATCAAAATTACCACTTGAAACATCTTATTCAATTGCGAATATCTGCCTTGACTCGAAAAGTGAGACCAAAGATCTTGGAGTACATTTTGACTCAAAACTCACTTTCACTTCGCACTTAAATAAAGCTATCGCCGACTCTTTTGCCATGCTAGCATTTGTTAGACGTCACTCTTCTGAGTTCACCGATCCTTATGTTCTTAAAATACTTTATACCGCGTTCGTACGTTCTAAACTCGAATATGCTACTTTTATATGGAGACCGAGTCACACAGTTCATATAAATCGTCTAGAAAAGGTACAAAAGGTATTTATACGCTTTGCTCTACGATCATTAAACTTTGTTGAACCATGGCCATCATATGGCTCCCGCTGTCGGTTAATTAGCCTACCAACTCTGCAAAACAGAAGAACATCGCAGTCTATCTCTTTTCTATTGGGTATCATTTCGGGAAAAGTTGACTGTCAGCTCCTACTTGCAAAAATAAATTTCTATGTTCCCAGCCGGAATTTGCGTCGGTTTGGCGCTTTTAGGGTTGGGCTGAGCAGAACGGTTTATGGTGCGAATGCGCCAATCAACAGAACCTTGTCAGATTTCAACTATTTCTCAAGTTTTTTAGATGTAGACTTTACTAATCCAAGTGCAACCAAGTTGGAATTGGAAAGTTACCTTATGTCTAATCAATAATATTTGAATCTCTTTTATTCGAATTTAATTGAATTTATTGTAATTTATCGGAAATTTTTAGTAATATTTAAGTGGAAACTAAGTGTTAAGAAGAATGTGTAATATTTAATTATATATCCGCCAAATGTCAGTTATTACTATACCGTTGCTAGACATAAATAAATAAATAAATAAATAAAAAAAGGCTTTGGAACTATCACCTTTTTTTTAATTTAAAGGAATCTTGGTTTCCTGCAAACATATGATGTCGGGTTTAAAACCCCGGATAATAAAGTCAATATCATTATAATTATTTAAATATCCTCTAATATTCCACTGTACTATTTTAAGCATAATATTAAATAAATAAGTATATACGGTAGGTGTATATGTGTATGCAAGTGATGCTGGTTTGTATAAAACATTTAATTTGGTTAAGTATATGTTTACTTATTGTTGTTATGTACATCTTTAGATGTAATGTATTCTTTGACTGCTGATGACGTAGACGAGTTGATGAAATCATGTGAATTGTTGGTAAGGTGCATATTACTCGTTGAAAAATAATTATGAGTTGATTGCCGTGTTGATTCTAATTCCATTATATTTGAGTTTTCGTATGGGGAGAGATTTTGAATACTAAAAGCGACTGAATCGTTATCAAAGCGGAGAGAAGGAAGAGATGTAACCCGAACTGGATCGTCTAGTGTTGTCGTTGTTGTACAAAAACTGCTGAGGCTGTTGTTGGTTCTACTGTGCCAATTGGTTGTGTATGATTGTTGATAGTGGGGTAGGTGGACGAAAAACTGGTTTTTGTGACAGTGGGACTGCTGATTGGTGTTGTTGTTGTAGATGAAGCTGTTGTTGATGAATTTACTTGAGTGATAGGGCTATGGTTGGTGCTGATATTTTGCGTTTCTTTTGTTATTTGATTAATGTGATTAACAATTGGGCTGGTCGCTTTCGTGATGTTAGCGAATGAGTTGGGATTCGGGGTGAGGGGGTTTCGGGCTTTGTACAGTTTGTTAGCTTCGCGCAGAGTACATTTTTCTTGCGTTTTAATTTTCATTATTTCTTTGGCTTGCTGAGATTTCTGGCACGAGTAGGATGAAGCTGCATGATCGCCTGCGCAATTAGCACAGTACGTACGAATGCAAGGCGTAGATGTGTGGGGATGAAGGTTGCATGATTGGCAAGCTGGCATATTTTTGTAGAACTTGAGCGTGTGTCCTAACTTCTGGCAATTCTTGCAGCGCATAGGGTTCGGGTAGAATGGACGTACCTTGAGAAAGTAGTTGTCAAAAGAAATTAATAGTACTCCAGTGGGTTTGGGGACTCCATCGGTGATACGTTGAAATTTATAAAAGGTTGTTACGTTATAGTCTTTTAAGCCGTCAACGATTTCGTTTTCGGGAACGTTATTGAGAAAAGGAGCATACACAGTGCCTTTCACGCAGTTGAGGCTATCGTAGTAGTTGGCGGTGATTGCACAAAGTCCAGGAAGTTGGCGAGCTTCAATAAACTTTTTCGCGTATTCACGATTTTACTAGTATTATTAGACTGCCGTCTGATTGTTGGGAAATAGAGTCTTTTGGTTTTATTGTTAGTAATTTAGGATCGTCTTTTTTTGACACTGGGAGCACGGGGAAACTCTTCACTAAAATTCATAGTTTGTTTTTCGTTTGACACGGGTGGGTGGGGATACTAGAGCGAATCTATTATCCCCGAGGTTTGGGGGCCCAGGGGCCATGATTTTCACTTTATTCAAACGCGTGTATGTATTTATTGTCCGGTTTTCACAAAGCAAATGAATCGGTTTGTTGCTGAACTACTAATTGAACGAATTGGTAGAAAGAAGAATTAACAAACAATATGCACACAACCGTATAGAATGACTGCTTTTAGAGACTGTAACAGTGTTTTATATGTAGATAATATTCCAAAGTTGTGGATAGGCGCTAGCTCCCTTAGTTTAACAGATAAGATAAAAATTTAGGTTTTATACTTAATTCAAAACTTTCGAGTACGGACCATATCTACAGGGTTGTGGGTAATGTATATTGCGGTCTCAGCTGCATTAAGCCAATTGAAACCCGGCGTTAATTGGTATTACAATTAATTATGCCACTAATCACATACTCTGAGGTAGTGTACATTAAGTTAGACTCGATAGCTTCTCATAAAATCAATGTAGCATTCAATAATGCTACACGTTATGTGTATGGGATCAATAGATATGACCACATTTCTGATTGGCGTACAAAGATCCTGGGTTGTAGCCTAGATAACTACCTGTCCGAAAGAAATTGCATATTTATGTACAAACTCTCTACGTGGAAGATGCCAACTTATCTGTTCGAAAAGCTGATACCAGTAAGGCCGCGGAGACACCACGGACTTATCGTTCCAAAGTTTAAATACTTGACATCATCAAGGCTATTTTTCATTAACGCGGTTAGAATCTGGAATTTAATACTTCAAACCGTCAGGACTAAGCAGATTCAACTACAAGACACAAATGTATGACTATTTTAAATCTGTCTGATTGCATTGAAGCGGGGCATTAATCTTAAACTTAATTTTTTAAATATTCTATTTCTTCATTTTCTTCTCTTATCTGTTTCTCATTTACATTATTATTTAAGGTACATTTAAAAAAAAATTGTAATATG
Source organism: Philophylla caesio (assembly GCA_963971545.1). Classification (NCBI taxonomy): domain Eukaryota; kingdom Metazoa; phylum Arthropoda; class Insecta; order Diptera; family Tephritidae; genus Philophylla; species Philophylla caesio. The sequence continues at coordinate 59,961,007 of OZ020605.1, forward strand.
TTAGATTTAAGTTATTAACATTATATCTTCCACGTACACGTACACGTACATAATAGTTGAAGTACTATTAAAAGGCCTAAGTTTTGCTTTGTACTACTATAACGTAAATAAATAAATGAAAATAAAATAACGCAGATCGCGACACGGAAGCAAAATGTTTTGAAGAACTGGAAAACGGTATCGAGAAAGAGCTAGGGATGTGGTGGTTACCGATATCGGATAAACTAACATTTATCGAAAAATTACCGAATGGATTTTTTGATGAAAACGCTATTGTATCAAAATGGAAAGTACTGCGCACCATAATGACGATTTTTGACCCCCTGGATCTCCTTGCAATCAGTTGCATATATTTGGCGATGCAAGTATACAAGCCTACGCAGCACTAGCTAACGTGCGTTTAGAGGCGGATACCAAAACGCACTGTAGGCTATTAGCTTCTAAAACTCGCGATGCACCGTTGAAGCCAAGATCTGTGCCGAGGTTCGACCTGTTAGCTGATGTTTTAGGACTACGGCTAGCCGATTTCATAGGTTCGGAACTGCTCATCAAAGCATGCCGCATATTTTTCTGGACAAACTCGAAGAACGTTTTATTTTGGCTACGCTTAGACATCGGAAGTTTAACCAGTTCGTGGCACTGAGAGTAGAAGAAATTATAGAAGGTTCTTACATAAAAGAATGGAGATGGCTTCCGTCACGAGAGAATATTACAGACGATGGCTTCAAATGGAAAAGTAACCGGAACTTCTATGATAACCAGCTTTTGTTCAACGGCCTTTAGTTCCTATAAGAGGATGAGCATATTTGGCCAGATCCACAATTTTCAGACGACGGTGACGACATTGCAGAAGCACTTCATTACACTAGCTATGATAATATTTCACCTTTGAACACTACTGTAATTACGCCCGATTCAAATAAGTTTATTTCATGAGAAATAACAGTCACTCATATATTTGTGCTCACAACCATGGAGAGAATTACTTAGCACAGATAGCCTAAACACAGCAGAGTTCGCAATAATGCTTAACTGTCAGGGCGAAGTTTTCATAAAGAAATTAGGCAGCTGCGTAACGGAGAGCATATTAATCAAAAATCCTCTCTTTTCAAATTGCCTCCATATTTGAAGCCTATCTGCGAGTAAAAGGAAAGATCGTTGTTGTTGATGGGGTGATTAAACATATATGTAACGCAGCAAAATGTCGGATTTGTCTTAATCGCAAGGTTTATCCACGTCCTCCTCAGATGGGGGATCTACCTATCGAACGCGTATCACCTTTCTATATGCCCTTTACATTTACTGGTGTAAATTATTTTGGGCCAACTAATGTGGCCATTGAACGCAGACGGGAAAAGCGCTGGTGCCTTATTTACGTGTCTTACTACTCCCGAATTCTTTCTCCTGATATTTAAACAATTTATGGGTCGTCGTGAAGTAACAGACAAAAAAATTGGGGATATGAATCGATTTAGCCCTGACTGTCGGTCCGTCTGCCCGTCTGTGGCCACGATAGCTTGAGTAAAAATTGAGATTTCTAAATGAAACTTTGTTTATAGATTGCCCTTTAACCAAAAGGGTTGAGATCGGTCAATAACCACGCCCACCTCCCATAAAACGGATGATTTTAAAAATGCAAAATCTTCGTTTTTTCGTTATCTATTAGAGCAAATTGAGTGAAATTTTATATTTGCAAAGATTTTAAAGAAAGAAACTGGATACTCCTTAAATTTTGAAAAAAAGTCACGCCCACTTATAATAACATGTCTTTATCTCAATAACAGAGTAAGCAATCTTCACTAAATTTGGTAAACTTAATGGCCTTCATATTGTTAGTAAATTCTCAAAATCGGACCGAAAACACACCCATCTTCTTCAAAAACTTCCTTTTTCAATATCTTTTGGAAAAAAGTGTGTAAAATTTATTATTAGCAGCGATACGAAACAAAGAAATTGGGTTTTTGAAATGGGCGTTTCACCGCCTATACAAAAATAGTTTGCTTACTTGTTAATATAAACTTCGTAACTCATTATGTCTGGGTATTTTCATTTTTGTGGTACACAATGTAGCAGTCAATGAAAATCGTTGAGAGTTTTTGTTTATTTATATATTTTGATGATTTATTAAAGCAAACTAATTATCGTTAAACAATAATTCGAGAATTTCTTTAGGAATGATTGTTGCGGAATTATGTATGCTGATTAAATTGTTTCTAATTTCTATAAATTTTTAAGTTAAATATTGCGATTGAATTAGTCCCACTGTAAATGAATTTTCTAAACTGAAATATGTATGTATGTTTGTATATGCGTAAATAATATCCGCAATATCACGCTATGTATTCTTCGAAAACAAATAACAAAGAAAAAGAAGTATACTCATTTTTGTACCTAGGTAGTTCATTTTAATGCTTGTTAGCAAAACATAATCTTTCCCGCATATAGACATGAATATATACATACATATGTATGTACATACGTATCTACTTGTAACTGTATCGAAAATGAAGATAAAAAGCGAAGCTGATGTAAAGGAGAGGTGTGTGTTCGCTTAGCATTCCTAGCAGTGAATTGAAATAAAATCTAAGACTACATTTTTGCCAAGTTTCCTTTTTCTTTTTTTGGATTTTTGGGCGCAAAAACGATTGCGCCGCTACAATGATGTTTTGTAAGTTATTAAATTTTAATTCAATTTGGAGCAACCTTGATTTAAATTCTATGTTAATTAAGAAGTGCTGTTAAGTATGTTTTTATAAATACTCTCATGTGTTTCTGCCAGATATTTTCAAGTTTTAACTGAAAATACATACAAACATACAAGTATATGTATAGCGCATTAACAGTAGTCTAAGCGAGCGATATCCACACCATATACGCATCTACATTTAGTGTTTTTGTAAAACACTTCAGGAATCCGTACGATATGTCAAAAAAAATAATGTCGAATCTTAAAATGATGAACTATAAAAAACCATCTTTAAACGAACACATTTTTAATCGAAATAAAAAATGTCGAAAAAGTAATACAGTTTGAGAAAAGTCGAAAAATGCCGATATACATAGGCATTTTGTAAGGAATACTACAAAACATGAAATTTAACGATGTGTTTTATTAGCTTCGTTGCTAGTTATGATAGTATTAAATTTACAGTTAACTTGCAAATTATTGAGCAATTTCACTCAGATAAACAAGTAATTAATTCAATTTTAACAATAAGTGATGTACGGATTTACCGAACAAATTAAGTATCTATTTCAAAGCCCCTTTCAATATATGTACATATAAATGTAATAAACAAAAATCAACAGAAACGCTAACATAGGGAAGTCGAATACGCTAAATTTTTTTAAATTTCCATTTTCGTAAATTCGGCTCTTTTACGAAGTAAATTTTGAATATGTTTTCTTCGCTTTTGGTAGGCTGATTAAGATTTTGTTGAACCTTCAGAAGTAATTAAATTCATTTTATTTTTAACAATAATACACAGTTTTGTTGATCTTAAGGGAGTTACGGTTATCTTATTGAGTTAAACCGTAAGAGAGTTTCGTGAGAATGTAATTGTAATAGGATTTCATCTAAATAAATTTTCCGTAATCTAGTATCTTTTTAGTTAAAACAATGAAAATCAATGTAAATAATGTTGTGCAATCTACGTAATTTTGTCTAGGTAACAGAAAAAATAAATCAAAACAACAACATATAACCAATCTTGGTCTTCCTTAGCAGTCTTTGTTCAGGGATACGTTTTCTAATCATGCACACATTAGGAGTTTGCCGATCCGCCAATATGAAGCATTAAGGACAAGCAGTGTATATGGAGTGTATATGGACGGGATGCAAAGGACTTAGCTGAACAGTCACTGATCAGAAATTTTTTTTTTCCATAGACTCAATTGTAGTGTAAGCCCCAGCCAAGCCTCTAATCTCTAGGGACGATGAGCGCGAGTTAATATCGTTCGCACGATATGAGTTAAAAAAATATCTTTTATCGCTACGCCGAAATGCGTGCTCTTTATTGATCTTCTAAAAACTGTCTTACATTTTGAATTCTTAGTTCTATTTATACTATTGAGATGTGGTGGTAGTTATCGTAGTGGATTATTCCATTGTCAGTTGTTTGTTGTTTACGAGTGTAGATATCTATTGTTTGTAGTGATAGTGCATTTCTATTGTTCCAATGATTGTCCGTTGCTTATGTGCAGGTCAGTTGTTTGTTGTTTACATGCATTTCTCGGTAATGCATGTTTATCTGTTGTTTACGTGTTGATAATGCATTTCTCGGTAATGCATGTTTATCTGTTGTTTACGTGTTGATAATGCATTTCTTGATAATGCATGTTTTGGTTGTGGAAACGTTGTGCCTTGTGATGACGTCATTAACTCCCCTCCTTCTTAAAATGAAGCGTCCTCGCTACACTGCTGCTAGGTGTTGTTGTTGAAGACGGTTGAGTTCGAGTTCGTAAAGTTCGTCCATTCGCCTTTGTCTGCCAAGTGTTCTTTTATTTTCGCAGTATCGGCAGAGGTGTACTAGACCATAAGTGGTGACTGCTAAGGTAAGGAATGCAATTATGATGAAAAGTGTAAACTGAACAGGGTTCTCCTCGACAGGTATTAAAAACGTTGAGAGTTCTTGAATGTTGTTGAATTTGTATTTTGAGTCTGAGGAAAGGATACGGAGTACCTCAAGTTTTTCGCTATGTTGGTTGTGTATAACTTCTCTGAGTTGTTGTTGATGGTTATAATAAGTGATGCCATCGATGTTTGTAGATTCTTTAAAATGTATTAGTTTTGGGCCTGATATATGCATGTTGTTCCAAGTATGCTCATAATCCGTCAAGATGTGACCAGTCTCTAGGATTCGGAGTGGGGCGTTATTCTCATGGATTGTTTCGCATTGCGCAGGATTGTCTTTTAATATTTTTAAAGTGCAATTATCAGAGGGTTCTGATTTACAAATAAAGGTACTAATATAATTTTTACATTTTGATACTCTTTGATAATCGTTACATTTTGCAATCTTAGGATCTAAATTAATTTTACCATGCTTATGTGCTAAAGGATATACGTTAAATAGGTTACATTGTTATAATTGCATGTTGTAGGTAACAGATATGAATGTCCGCATATTCTAATATATTGATTATTGGAAGATCCAACTGTTCATGGTTTATTAACTCATACACATCTTTCAAATTTAATGTGCCAGAATAAAAATTATTATTTTTCGCAAAATTAATAGTGTTCGCTATTGATTGAAGTTCATTATAGACTTCTGATATAACAATATTTTCGCTAATTGTTTTGGGATCAAGAGTTTCGAGTATTCTTTCGAACTGTGAGTTAATTGTTTTTTGCTTATTGTTATTTTCTATTAGCATATTAAGTGACGTTTTAATTTCTATAAGGTCATTGTGGTCTGGTGTGCCAGTGATGAATTTAAGGATGGAACCAAGGAAGTTAAGTGATCTCTTTGGTCTGTAGATATTTGGTATGAGTTGATTTTTTAAAGTTTCAATTCTGTTCACTAAAATTTGAGTCTCAGGGTAGTTTTCTAAATTATATGTAGATTTCATTACACTTTCGTAAGGCGCGAGTATTTTTGAAAGATTAGATATGTGATACAGGAAAGCTGTATTCTGATAAATGTAAACAGGATCTGTTTCCACTAGTACATATTTTCTATTGGTTAAGTCTATTATATTATCGCTAAATGCGATAGGGAAAAGTAAGATAAATACTACTCCGTACATGCCTTCACTCTGATGTTGTCCTTATGTATAATGAGTCCTTTATTTGTTGTTATCGTTTTTCCGTTGTCTTCTTTAACTATATGTTTCGCGTATGTTTTTACGTTTTTGTTCCGTCTATGCGTCTTGGAGTATATAACATCACCTTGTTTGTAATTCAGCTGTTTGCGATTGTGGTTGTGGTATCGTAAGACTCTGTCTTGGTTTTGTTGAAGGCGCTCTTTGATGCCAGGATACCCCTTTTGGTTGAAGAACACGTCCTCGGGTTTCTCGTTGGTCACTGAATGGATTGTCTTATTGTATTGTCGGACTGCTTCGTATATCTGTTCGTCAGGTGCTGAACTGTGTTGATGTGCCAAGACTTTCGCGAGTTCGATTATCGTGCTATGCGTACGTTCGACTTGCCCGTTTGTTGTAGAATGAAAGGCAGGAGTTTTGGTGTGTGTTATTTGTAGTCGTTTGTAAATTTGTTGTGCACATATGCTAGTGAGTGTTGACTCGTTATCAGTCATTACAAACTTTGCGTTTGGGTATATTTGTGAGAGAATCTCGTCAACGTATTTGTATGTATCTTTCTTTGAGGGTATTTGTCTCAAATGGCAAAATTTTGAATATTTGTCGGTTGAGCTAATGTATATGTTATTGCTCATATAAAATAAGTCTAAGTGTATGCATTCGCCTACCTTGTTTGGTATTGGTGCTGAACCTATTGGTTGTTTATTTGGTCGGCGTTCATACTTGTTGGTAAGACATATTTCGCAGTCTTGTACTTCTTTTTTACAAGCGTCACGGATGTTCGGCCAGTAATATCTGAGTGAAATTTCCTGCGCGTTATTTTTATAATTTCTGTGAGCACGTCTGTGTGTGTCTTGTATGATTTGTTTTTGTTGTTCGGTTTCGGTGATGTCGTCTACCATTTTTTGGGCTAATACGATTGATACGGTCGGAAATGTGTCAATAATGTCGTTTTCCACGTAAAATAATATTTGCTCGTCTATTTGAAGAGCGTTAGTTACCTTTGGTCTAATTATATTTTTTAGTCTGTCCAGTAATTCAGCTTTGGTGTTAAAGAAAAGTGTATGTCGACTGTTAGAAAAAATATTTTGTGATGATATTTCGATTAGGTTCGCATCTGATTGTTTTATAACTATTTGATTTTTAAAACAGTTTAATGGTTGCTTTACTCGTTTGAGTTTTTGTGTTGGTGAGCTTTGTGCCGAATGTTGGGAGTCATCCGAATTTGATGTGTTGTTTATTTGCTGGCGAGAAAGTGCATCAGCGACAACGTTCTGGTGTCCAGGTTTGTAAACAAGTTTTGCGCCGTATTCTTCGATGAAATTCTTCCATCTTTTTAATTTTGTATTGGGGTTTTTTTCCGATATGGAGAAGATTAAAGATTGATGGTCAGTGTAAATAGTCAAATCCGCTATACCATATAAGTAGTTGCGGAGTTTCTGTAATGCCCACACAATTGCGAGTAACTCTTTCTCATTTGTAGAGTAGTTCTGTTCTGTTTGGCTGAGTGTTCGTGAAATAAATGATATGGGTTTTTTATTTTGGGATAATACAGCTCCTATAGCGTAATTGCTAGCGTCCGTGGTTAATTCAAAAGGTTTATCAAAATTTGGTTGGAAGAGTTCAACCTGGGTTTGCAGTTCTTCTTTTATTTTGTTTAGTGCTTCTAGTGCAGGTTCGTCTAAGGAGATTTTTATTTTTGCACTTTGATTTTTTGATATGCCACCGTTGTCTCCTCTGAGGAACGTAGTGAGTGGCTTGACGATGGCTGCAAAATTTTGTATAAATTTTCGATAATAACTGGCGAGACCTAGAAAGGATCTGAGTTCCCTCAGCGATTTGGGAATAGGAAAATCTTTAATAGTTTGTATTTTTATAGGGTCAACAGTTATCCGGTTATATTTTATTATGTGTCCTAAGTATTCTACAGAGTCATGAAAGAAGTGTGATTTCTCATTCGAAATCTTAATGTTGGCTTGGTGAAGTGCGTTTATAATTATGCGGATATGTTCGATATGTTCTTCGGGAGAGGAAGAATAAATGAGAACATCGTCTATATAAACGTAAGCGAACTTCCCGATATATGGTCTAAGAATATCGTCCACGCATCTTTGAAAAATGGATGGGGCATTTTTCAGGCCGAACGGCATACGAAGGAATTCGTACTTAGCTCCATTTACACTAAAGGCCGTTTTTTCTCTGTCAGATTCATTAATAAGGATCTGATGGAAGCCAGACTCTAAATCTAAAGTAGTAAATACCTTTGCATTACCTAAATTCTGTATGGTCATAGCCACATCAGGTATGGGGTATCTATCTGTGATAGTTTGAGCGTTTAGCTTCTGAAAGTCTACGACCATTCTGCGCTTAGGTTTCCCTTGTTCATCGGTACCTTTTTTAGCGACTGTCCAAATGGGAGAGTTGTACGGACTTTTGCTGGGTTGAATTATTTCATTTTTTAAAAGTTTGTTAATTTCCTTGTTAATAAACTCATTATCCGACATAGGGTACGGATATTGCTTTGTCCAAATAGGATCTTCGGAATTCGTCCTAATGGTGGCTTGTATCGTGGTAGTAAATGGTAGTATGGCGTTAGTACTTTCATTTTTTTGCATTATTTCGGCGATTTCCACCCTGAATTTTTCATTATTAATTGTATAATTTATTCTCTGTACAGAGTCACTCTCTTTCTTGGCCCTATATTTATAACTGAGCTTGTACTCGAAAAGGTTGACCTCTGCTTTGATTGCTCTGAGCCCCTGTTCGCCCAGAAGCATATCAAATTCTTCTAATGCATCTGTTTCAAAAAATGTGAGATTATGTTCTAATAATGTTATTATTTTTTTTGATTTGGTTATTGAGTGACCATGAAGAGTTTTTACTTTTACAGGTTTAATTTGAATAGGCTTACCGATATTGCATTTTGTACTTATATAGTTATTTGTTGCTCCAGTGTCGATGAGGATGTTTATAGTTTTGCCTGTATCCCTGCAGTGGCGTTGCAGACACGGCAAATCGTTCATACGCCTAAAAAAGCACTGCCGGTCTCGTATTCATCATCATCGTTATGTTCTGGTGCAAGCGATTGCAGTTCTTCGTCGCGTGTTTGGTTTACCCGCTGTACCTTCTGTTGTGTGTTGAAGTTGCGAGATGAAGGATTTCGTTCTCTCTTCTGTGGTTCTCCTCTGAATGGGTTATTTGGAGGTAGCCCTTGGTTTTGGCGGTTATAGCTGTTTTGTGGGGGTGCAGGATGGTTTCTGTTGAAGTTTGTAGATCTCATGTATTGGTGTGATTGATCTACTTCCATTGGTTGTTGCTGTTGCCTGGGTGCATTTTGTGTATATTGCACTCGCACGTCTGGTCTGTATCTTCGTGGGTCCTCGTGCTATCTTCTGTTCTGAGGAGGTTGATGCTGCGGTGTATTGTTCGGTCTAAGGTGATGGTATTGCGGAACATCGAATTGTGAGTTCACGTTATCGTGATATATTGTGCTTGCGATAGCGTAGGCGGTCTCTAAATCTCTTGGGTTGTGGCTATAGAGGGTGCCGCTGGTATACTTGCTGTTTAATCCGAGAATAAATGTCCTGACGGCTTCCTGATTCGCATATTGTTGCATATCAGAAGGGGATGTTGAGTTCTCCATCTCGATTTTCGTAAGTGCGAGGTTTAATGCCTTGTTGACTTCACAATGGAATTCTGCTAATGTCCTTTTACCTTGCGTTATTTTCTTCATTTCTTCCAGTAAGACATATAGAGGTCTCTGGTCCGCATAAGTGTAATCGAGGCGGTTAATTATTGAATAAAAATTGAACTTTGTATCGTGGTTGATTAGAATATCTGCTGCCTCTCCTTGAATTTTTGAGTGTACAATCGAGAGTGCCGTGTAGTATGTGGGTGTTGTAGTGTATTCCCTTATATTCTCCATGTGTATCCAAGCACGTTTCCTCCATGATCTATATTGATTCCTATCGCCTGTGAAGTTGGGTAACGTTTTGAATATTTCCGAATTTATTTGCGATTGATCCGTGATGTTTGGTGTACATTCTACATGTTGATCTGTCGTAGTGAAAGTCTGGGTTTGTTGTGCTTCCAGGGTATTTACTTTTAATTGTGTATTGTTTAGAGCCTGTGTGAGGAGTTCTACCTGTGCTCGTAGAGTTGCGATGTCCTGAGCCATTGTATCGTCTTGTGGTATTGGGCGCAAAGAGTTGAAAATTTGTTGGCGTTTATCGCGTGAGTCCAGGGTGAAGGATTCTCTTTAAAATCAGGAATCTTTTATTTCACTTTTCACTTTTCACTTTTTTTTTTTTTTTTTTTTTTTTTTTTTTCGGTTTAGGCTGCCTGCTATTTCAAGGTTTGCCTTTTTACGCGACTGGATAAACTTATTATATCTCACTTTTTTCAGAGACTGGTTTTGTGCTTTTCTTCAAAGCCGTGGAATTTTTTATTTTATTATCCTGTAGTTTCGAGGATATTTGGCTGTAGTCAAGAGTTTAGACCGGTTGAGCCCCCAGTTAATATCGTTCGCACGATATGAGTTAAAAAAATATCTTTTATCGCTACGCCGAAATGGTATGCGGTCTTCTTGATCTTCTAAAAACTGTCTTACATTTTGAATTCTTAGTTCTATTTATACTATTGAGATGTGGTGGTAGTTATCGTAGTGGATTATTCCATTGTCAGTTGTTTGTTGTTTACGAGTGTAGATATCTATTGTTTGTAGTGATAGTGCATTTCTATTGTTCCAATGATTGTCCGTTGCTTATGTGCAGGTCAGTTGTTTGTTGTTTACATGCATTTCTCGGTAATGCATGTTTATCTGTTGTTTACGTGTTGATAATGCATTTCTCGGTAATGCATGTTTATCTGTTGTTTACGTGTTGATAATGCATTTCTTGATAATGCATGTTTTGGTTGTGGAAACGTTGTGCCTTGTGATGACGTCATTAACTCGCGCGCTGCAGATAATGGAAAGAACCACACGCTTTCTCGCTACGGAAAAAAATGGGAAAAAGGGCTACTTTGGAAGTGTGACATTTTCTAGCTTCCAGATTCTCTTTTTACGGCAATACGTCGGTTTTCGTATCTGGAAGGCGTTTTTTTAGTTAATAAGATACAAGACTTCGAAGAAAAGGGCTATATATGGAAGATGCAAAAAAACGAATACTAAATATAGAGCAATCTTGGTATCTTCCCATTTTTTCCGCTCGTAATGCTAACAAAAATGAAACGAAATTAGTTTGGGATGCCGTGGCGAAAGTTAAGGGCGTTGGACTTAACGATATGCTCTTCTGGTTATACTTCTGCGCTTTCGCTAACGACCTTTCGCTGTATGCGGATATATGCGCGAAATGTCTCATCAGATTAGGATTACAAAACAGGACCAAGTGGCGCAGATGTTCTTGCGGCGTAGCGGTGATATATCTCGTGACTATGATATTTACGTGATAAACGTTATGACGAAGGGTTCTTACATAAAAGAATGAAGATCGAAGTCGGACCAAAAACACACCCATCTTCCATATAACGAAGTTTTAAAAATTCAAAAACTTCCTTTTTTCGATATCTATTGGAAAAAATTGGGTAAAATTTATTATTAGCAGCGATATGAAACAAAGAAATTGGGTTTTTGAAATGGGCGTGGCACCGCCTATACAAAAATAGTTTGCTTACTTGTTAATATAAACTTCGTAACTCATTATGTCTGGGTATTTCCATTTTTGTAGTATGCAATGTAGCAATCAATGCAAATCGTTGTGAGTTTTTGTTTATTTATATATTTTGATAATTTATTAAAGCAAAATAATAAGCGTTATACATTAATTCGAGAATTTCTTTTATGAATGATGTTTTGTAAGTAATTAAATTTTATTACAATATGGAGCAAACTTGATTTAAATTCTATGTTAATTAAGAAGTGCTGTTAAATATGTTTTTATAAATACTCTCATGTGTTTCTGCGAAATATTTCAAAGTTTTAACTCAAAATACATACAAACATACAACTATATGTATAGCGCATTAACAGTAGTCTAAGCCAGTATCAAATTTCCATTAAACAATGCTATGAGGTTGGCAAAAATCCTTGGACCAAACCCTCCGCGAGGGTGCCGACTGGAAATGAGCACAACAGAGCAATCCCGTACGATGTCGGGAAGGTGCTCAGCTAAGATCAGGGATAAGTTTCATGTGCTAAAGTCTCCCTATGGCTCTGTTATATGGAAATGCTTTTTGATCGTAGTCTCTAAGGTAGGGGCTGGATCAAGTTGTCATGCGTACCCTGCTGATGATCAGCCTGATTGGGGGCCCCCAAAAAGCCCAGTCTCGTACGGCGCCCTCTGGGAACCGGGCCGCACACAGTTGTAATCAGGCCTTACCCCGGGTTATGCGTATCTCTGCCTGGGGTGGACGAACCCCTTTCTCCGCAACTCGTGGGATATATTATGGAAACAACAAAACAAAGCAGCAACGAGACCGGCACTCGCAATATGTCGGAAGGGCAGTCGCCCAAGAAACCGGAGGCTCCTGCGATGCAGGGCCCCTCCAACAGCCACTTCGTGGCGATGCTGAGGTCTTCCACAAAGCGCAAGGTGGATGTGAAGCCTGGCATTAGCAGGGGCGAAACTGGTAGGCAGCTTGCTACCAAGTCAGAGGCTGAGGACAATCGCCACCGCTAACACCCACGGCGTTTACGAGGCCTGACGATAGGCCACCCCCAAAGGCAGCTAACGCTGGACACAGAAAGGCTGCCATTAGGATCCTGAAAAGGTCCGAGCTAGCGAAGGACCTCTGTGATCAGGCGCTGCCCGGTGATCGAGCAGAGGTTCTTGCTGAAATTGAGTGTGCAAAAGGCATCATGCCCAATTTCCAGCAAACTGTTCGTGAGAAGCAGAAGACAGCAAGCAAGAGCGACAGATCGCTAGAGGTCACGCAAAATTACAACAACCCAAAAAGGGTCAAAACTCATGGGCCATCTTTTGCGAAGTCGCAAAGGAGAACATTGTTCTGGGAGTGGTTGACGAAAACCAAGGCGATGAACTGGTGCTGCGAACCCATTGGAAATGGGTAGAGTCAGAGCTGTCTGACATTGCGGCGAGCGTGCTTCGTGCGAACCCACGACCACATCCATCCTGCAAGGATGCGGGTTGGTTCCAGGGTATTGTCAAAGTCGTGGCATGTGGCGACGCTAGATCTGCAGCGCTGTACAAGAAGGCAGTAAACAGTGTAGGTGAGGTCTACTCGGGTGCGAAGCTCCGGGCCATAGACTTCAAAGGCATTTCTTCCAGGCCAAGAGCAAGGGTATGGTTACCGGCGAAGCCAGCCGAGCCCGAGAAAAACCTGGACTGTATCCGGCTTTTCAATCCTGCGCTCCCCTCAGGTAACTGGAAGGTGCTAAAGGTAAAGAGTGTCACAAAAGCGACGCCTCAGGTGGTCCTGATGCTAAATAGAGAGTCCTTGCCTCTACTGGAAGCAACCGAAGGTACCATCAGGTATGGATTTGGCACCGCTCGAGTTAGGGTGTACTCCAATGACGTGAATGCACCACGCAGCTTATAAGTGGAGGTAGACCAAAGCAGCGGTGATGAAGGGGGTGAAGAGCCAGGGAAGATCAATCCGATGGATGATCTGTCCGGAGGCTATGTGTCCTCAACATCATCCCTGGGCATCGGGTTTACCTTCCGCAAATACACAGAGGAGGAACTCATGTCAGACGATGAAGGCGAGGCCAACCGGACAGTGGTGGAGGTGGATAGGAGATGCGACCAAGATGGTCCGTATCATCCAAATAAACCTCCACCACAGTAAAGCAGCATCTGCTGCACTGCTGCTCCAGTTAGCAAAATAGAGAGCGCCAGATATCGCCCTAATCCAGGAGCCTTGGATTGTAGGGCACAGGATCAGTGGACGCAAGTCGACTGGGTTTACACCGGTAAGTGGGGCAACTACGGGAAAAGCTAGAGCTTACATTCTTGTAAACTCAAAACTAACATTTCTGTTTCTTCCTCAATTTAATGACTAGGATACGACGAGCTGATCCGGCTGACCTCTATGTACCTGGCCCACGACAGACCAATTCCGACGCCGATGGTGGAAAAGGTCGCTCAGCATACAGCGGGAGTTTTGATTCTTGCCGGTGACGCAAATGCGGACTACTTCATATGGAGCAGCAGCGACACCAATGAAAGAGGTGAGTCACTCTTCGATTTCATATTAAAAGCCAACGCAGCTGTAAGTAACAGAGGTAGTGAACCCACCTTTGTTACTAGTAGTAGGACGTGACTCTCGTGTCGGTGGAAGCAGAGGCGGTGGTCATAAACTGGAAAGTGCTTGAAGAGCACTCCTTTTCGGACCATCGATACATCTCTTTCTACTTAGATGGGATCTCGCCTAGGACTGAACCCATGAGAAACCTTAAAAACGCCGACTGGCCTAGATACAGCAATGAACTAGAAAGGCATCTCCTTGGCAGACGAATCGAGGTACCGTCTAATTCAGAAGATGTAGCACACATGGTAAACCAGTTAACGATGCATGTGGAAAGGCTCTGGATCAGGCCTTCCCTATAAAAAAGCCACGAGGCAAAAAGAAACCCCCTTCGTGGAATGTTGACATTGACAAGGCCCGCAGGCTCTGTCTTCCAAAACTACCCAAAGTGGCGCACAATGGGAAATTTACAATTCGCATTTGAGAAGTTATAAAAGGCTCATAATAGATGCTTACTAAGGTCTGATGGGACGTGGACGGGGTCTGGGGAGGACATTCTAAATATTCTCCTGGAGACACTTTCCACACGCCTCTGGTGTGGTCGCAAATAGATCAGCCGCAGAAAGAGAACAATCAGCGCATGCTGAGTTCCTGAAAATAGAGAAGGTAACCTGGGCAATTGAGTCCTTTAAACCTTACAAAGCTCCGGGTCTAGACGAAGTCTCGCCGGTGCAACTTCACCAATCTTTGCAGCTAAGAGCTAACTGGCTGTTAGCTTTGTACGTAGGGGTGTTAAACCTCAACCACATTCCGGAAATGTGGAAGAAATCGAGAGTAGTAGTTATTCCCAAGGCAGGAAGAATATCGCATGTCAACCCGAAGGACTTTGGACTTATCAGCCTCTGTTTCTTTCAGCAGAAGGTATTAGAGCGAGTGATTAATTTCCACATTAAATGATAGCAGACTGTCTGTCCTTCCGTCCGTCTGTCCGCCCGTGCACACGATAACTTCAGTCAAAATTGAGCTGTCTTAATGAAACTTGGGCGCTGCCACGCCAACTTATGTTGAAATGCCTTTATCTCAATAACAGTATTAGGTATCGTCACTAAATTTGGTACGCATATAGCCCTTAACATCAATCACGCCCGGCAACATTATTTCGAGAAGAGAAAATGCCATTAGCTGTTTGGCATGCTCAATTTTATTGTTTATATTTTTTGTTTCAAACAACTTTTTTTATTTCATTATTTGTTTAAATGAACTAAAGGCCAGTTTTTGTGGGATGAATTGTGATTGGAGTAAGTTCTGCCATGAAAAAGCTTCTTATTAAACACCAATCCTCTTCAGAATCGGCACAAACACACACCATAAATGCTAGCAGAAGTTTAGCTAAACACTGACCTTTACAGTGTAAGCGCCAAATAATTATTATTACTTTCAAACTTAGCTTGGCTAATCACATTTAGTTCTACAATTGGTTATTCTTATTTAAAAATGAGACTTTCGCAATTATAATTTTTGAAATCGGATGCCAACCACGCCCACCTCCAATAAAACACAGGGTATATTAACTTTGAAAATTCAGGTACCAAAAGCATAGAACACCAAAATTGCAAACATTTCGCAAAACTGAATCTAATACCTGAAAATCAATGGACAGCAATAAATACAGCATAAACAACACTAATTACTCAGAACGAAAACGACACTGAAGATGGCACAAGCCAAAACCGACATGTTACAAAACCAAATTGGACAAGGGATGACGAAAAATCGTTCCAATATACATTAAGATTATAGTCTACAAAAACTTAAAACTTACCAGAAATAAGCGGCTACTACTCAGAATTACAAATGAAGGTTTCGCATTTTGAACTGTCGCATTCTGAATTACAATTGTCTCTGATTTACAATGAAATCTTATATAGTCGCTTGACGCTGTCTCATTTAACTGCAAGAGGAAATGCTGTAGCTTGGACTTATGACCTTCTATGTAGTTATTTTCAAAATAATTATGCATATGTAGGTATTTAAGTAAGAATTAAGTTTTTATATATTTGCATAATTGCAAAAAACAAATTTTCTTGATATAACTTAAGTTATAAAAATTTCGATAGAAATGGAGAAATATTATAAACGAATAAAGGAAAACATGTAAAGAAGTGGCTAAGTTCGATCGAACTTTATATACCCGGCGCACACTTTCAGCTAAATTTTTAAATGAACTAGGTACAATCTAACATGTGTTCCAAATTTAGACGAAATCGATAAAGTAGTTCCTGATACATAAATATGATCTCAAAGAGTCCGATTTCTGGCTGCAATACAACACCACATACTAAACTCAAGATATTTCCCTTCAACATTTATTAAAATGTCCGATTTTTAGTATTTTCGAAAATTACCGTTATATGACAGGAGGGCGTAGTGTAATACGTATACCAAATTTGAACAAAATCGGGTGGGTGGTTCCAGTGATATACATATAAGCTCATAAGTGGGCGGTGCCACGCCCCCTGTAAAAAATTTATTTCAAAAGAGCTTGCGAATTCATCGCACGTTTTCATTCGCAACGACAAAGTTAAGTAATCTTTTTCTTCGCCACACGATGGACCATTCCCAGTCTTGGAGCGATTTGACAAATACTACAAAGTATCGCTCCACGGGAAACCAGCACCTATATCTATCGATCGGCTTAAACCAGCCTTCCTTTGTACCGCTGATAATGAACACCGTTGCTCCAAGTCATTCGAAGATAGCTAGAAGAATCAATATTTCAGCGGTACTAACCAAGACCCTCCTCACCCGAGGCAAAGACATTTAAAGAGAGTACGTTTCCAGATTTTATCCAAATAAAAAAATGTGATATGTGGCACATTAACATTTCTGCCAATTTGAATTTATCTTATTTTATGTAAATTGTATTTAAAGGTTAATATTAAGTTCGTAAATATTAGTCCAACTAAGGGTTAAGTTATCACGCATTTTACTTTACATTATTATTCTTACTAGTACAATAATGCTATCTCTATTACTCCAACCAATTAAGCTATTGCTGTAATACATTTAATTGGTGATCATGTTCGCTTAAAACTAATATACTCGTAAGAACAGAATTTAGAAATGTAAAAGAAGGTGTTGGATTTTGGTTACCACGTTTTGCAGACGCGTTACAATAAAGAACCGACATCCCCACATACGAGTATATACCAAAATGTTCAGAATGAAAAGAAAAGCCAATTTAGCGATGTCTGTCTGTCTGTCCGTCCGTCTGTGCAGACGATAACTTGAGTAAACATTGAAAATAATCAAGATCGGGCAATAACCACGCCCACCTCCCATATAACGGAAGTTTTTCAAAAATGCAAAAACTCTGTTTTTTCGGTATCCATTAAAGGTATTTGGATCGATTTTGAACTAAGAAATTAGGTATTTATGAAATTTTGAAAAATGGGCGCTGCCACGCCCATTTAGGAACAAATTTCTGTATCTCAATAACGGTGTAAGGTATCGTCACAAAACTTGGTGGACATATTTTCCATGATATCGCTATTATTACCGTAGAAAATTTTTGAAATCGGATCATAACCACGCTCACCTCCCATATAACGGAAGTTTTTGAAAAATGCAAAAACTCCGTTTTTTCGGTATCCATTAAAGCAAATTGAGTGAAATTTTGGTATTTGGAGCGATTTTGAACTAAGAAATTAGGTATTTATAAAATATTGAAAAATGGGCGTTGCCACGCCCACTTATGAAAAATGGTTCTGTATATCAATAACAGTATTGATTTGATTTGATTTATTAAGGTTTAATGTATTAGTGCAATAAGATCTATATACATCTTTTGTAGCACAACATCAAGAAGGTATTACAATGAGACATTATAAACTATTAAAAATAAAAATAAAATAAATTTAAATAAATAGAAATGAAAATTAAATGAACATATACTTAAAAATATGGAACATTTGATAAATCTATACAATTTAAAAATATCTTATTTTATTAGATACATAGTTTCGTACTAGAGTTTTCTTAAGTATAGATATGTAGATGGGTCAACCAATTTTAGAAAAGTGGTTATATAAAGATCGTTTGTAATTACTTTTGTTAATTTTGCTTCTAGTTGCAGAAGGAATGGAGTTCCATACCCTTATGGCATTGACAAAAAACAGTCTGGTTGAGTTCTTATAATTAAAACAAGGTACAATTAAATCATAAGACCACTCTGACTTAGGAAAAATTAATTTTTCATATAAGTATTGCGGAGTCTTGGTGCATAACAGTCTGAAGAGAAAGACGCAATTTCTAGCTTTTAAATATTCATTAAACTCGCATCCTAATAATTTAAGCCTCCAAGCTGAAGTATGATCAAATTTTCTTACTCCAAAGACATAACGCGTGACATGATTGAAAACGGTATCGATTTTATGAGACGACCTGGAGTCAAGCTTGCTATAAACCACCTCAGAATATGTAATAATAGGCAAAATTAATTGAAGAGCAAGTTATTGTCGTATTGATTTAGAAGTAAATGATGCCGATTGCCTTAAACTCCTTAGTGTACCGTATATTTTGCTTGAGACAGAGTTAGTATGATCAGCGCAGCTAAGACTACTATTTAATACAAAACCTAAGTTAGTTATTTTTTCAACAATCTTTAAAGAATTGTGGTTAAGGTAAATAGAAGGAATGCTGTTAAAATTTAGCTTTTTCTTGCACACAGGCAGAACATACGATTTTTGGGGGTTAATACTTAGACCGTTATCGGCAGCCCACCGAGAGATAGAGCATAAGGCTGTGTTCAAATTAGAGCTGACATTTGACACTGTCCTAATTGAACCAGATAAATAAATCTGAAGGTCATTAGCATATGCGTGCATATTTACATGTCGACATATTAAAAATATATCATTTATAAATGCACTAAAAAGCAGACATGATTGAAAACGGTATCGATTTTATGAGACGACCTGGAGTCAAGCTTGCTATAAACCACCTCAGAATATGTAATAATAGGCAAAATTAATTGAAGAGCAAGTTATTGTCGTATTGATTTAGAAGTAAATGATGCCGATTGCCTTAAACTCCTTAGTGTACCGTATATTTTGCTTGAGACAGAGTTAGTATGATCAGCGCAGCTAAGACTACTATTTAATACAAAACCTAAGTTAGTTATTTTTTCAACAATCTTTAAAGAATTGTGGTTAAGGTAAATAGAAGGAATGCTGTTAAAATTTAGCTTTTTCTTGCACACAGGCAGAACATACGATTTTTGGGGGTTAATACTTAGACCGTTATCGGCAGCCCACCGAGAGATAGAGCATAAGTCTGTGTTCAAATTAGAGCTGACATTTGACACTGTCCTAATTGAACCAGATAAATAAATCTGAAGGTCATTAGCATATGCGTGCATATTTACATGTCGACATATTAAAAATATATCATTTATAAATGCACTAAAAAGCAGAGGGCCTAAAATCGACGCTTGAGGAACACCACACATCACAGGCTTTGTCTGTCAAATGCTTTAGAGAAGTCAAGTAAGCACAGCAGGGATATATCACCTTTGTCAAAAGATATTCGCAAATCGTCCATAATTTTAACCATCGCTGTTGAACATCCATGTTTTGACCTAAAACCAGATTGAAGGGGCGATAACAGGTTTTTAGCGGATATGTGCAAAGATATTTGTTCAGACATTAAAGACTCTTAACACTTTCGACAAAGCGGACAGGACACTAATCGAACGAAAATCAGTACATGAGCGTGCGTTTTTGTTTTATGCGATTGGACACACAGAGGCCACTTTCCATGAGGTTGGTAAAGAAGACGTTGTAATACAATGGTTAATAATGTGAGTCAATGGGCTTATGATGTATGGCAAAACAAGTTTTATAAATTTTATGGGCAAACCGTCTTCGCCAACTGCATTGGATTTAATTTTCATTACACATCTATACACGTCATCTTCCAATACCGTTGAGAATTCGAACGGGATGTCAGAGTACGAAGCCGAGGGAAGTGGAACGAGTTGTGGTAAGAACCCGGTTGAAGTAGAACTACGAAGGAAAACGTCGTTTAAACTATCAGCATTTAACATACATTCTGGTTTTTCTTTGGGATTAATACGAAGGTTTTTAATTTACGCCACAAAGTAGCAGACGGAAGAGCTGGATAAAGCTTGGCAGCAAAGAATCGCTGTTTTTGAGCTCTAGTGGTCGTTTTTGAGAGCAGTGGCTTTGTTCCTTGCAGTACGAAAAGCATTCCACTTTTCGCTAGTTGGATTTCTTTTCCAGTTGCGATATGCTTTTATACGCAATTTTATAACCCCCTGGACTTTAGTGTTAAACCACTGGCATGAGGAAACTTTCGCATAGCGTAATGGGACGCGAACATTGAGAATGGATAGCAACGTGTTGCATAGAAAATCAAGTTTTTCATTGACGGATTCATAAAACCAACAGTCACACCAATTGATGTTGCCAAGTACTAAGGCAAGAGCATTCAGGTCGGCTGAACCAAAGTCCCTATAAGTATATATTTTGTCAATTATTTTGTTATTGAAATGAAGGTCAAGTGTACAAAAAATTAAATCATGGTCAGAGACAAAAGAGATTTGGTCAAAATTTAACACACAAGAACGATCAGAGACAAGAAAAAAATCAAGAAGAACTCGATTCCTTCATTGTTTGACTTACATACAAGTTTCATATTAATATGGCTTTTGCAGTAAATGGCTACACCACCACCTTTTTTACCAATCCGATCATTTCGTATAAGCCTGTAGTTCTTTAAGTTAAAATGAGCACCTCCCACACTGTTGGAAAACCAAGTTTCGGATACGCATATGATATCAACTGAAGATGCCTCAAAAATATGTCTAACATAATCCATTTTCAAGTTATTTAAGCTACGCGCATTAAAGTGTACAATTGTAAGCCCATTATGTTGCTTACATAGAATATTAAGCATAGAAAGGCTGTTATCTTCAATGCCATCGAGTCTACAATCAGAAGCCACCATAAGACATGCAAACAAAAGCAACTACAAAATGAAAACAAAAATAAATAATGAAGAGTTGATCCATCTTTACAAAAACAATTAAAGTAATAAAATAACATATACTTAAAATAATAATACATAAATAAGGCAGTAAACAAAGAGAAAGAAGAGAATCAGCAGAATCCCTGCAAATCATTTTGCTTAACAATTCGTATAGCAGAAGCAGCTTTGTCAACTCTGACATACACGAAACCACAAAGCGTAAATACAAAGACAAGATTTACTATTCTTCTCAATTGAATAGCCTCTGCAGTATCTTTCTTGCATCGGTAGCCAAATTCTCAAAAAAAGAAAATTTCCCTTCGAGACCAGCAGCTGATAAGGAGATGGCAGATTTGGTTCGCTTTCTGCAGTCACTAAAAGCGCGGAGAGTACGGTTGCGATCGAGCGTTGTATAAAATTTAATGATGACTACACTGTTTAGATTACTCTCTTTGCGCTTGCCACGGAAAATATCTTTTATTTGCGGAACATGAAAATCAATAGACAAGCACAGAAGATTAAATATACTCTTTAGATTTTCCCCTTCAGTGTGCGGTATACCAAGGGCAACCGCATCAGCATTCATTTCGGGAGCAGTTCTCTTAGTATAAACTTTCTCAATCAATGCTCGCAGCTTCTCAACTTCAGTTTCACACTTCAGATGTTTTTCCCCCAAGGCATTAATCCCCGCAGCAGATTCGTTCACTTTGGAGAAAAGCGCAGCGACTTCAGCATCAATCTTCTTAACCAGTGCGCTCTCTACTTTCGTTGTTTTGTTGGAGAGACTCTCAAAGAGAGACTTTAATTGCTCCGTCTGAGACTGTATTTTCTCTTCAAGCTCGCGAACCGCATTTAATATCGAAGGCAAATCAGATACACTCTTATCAAGACGCAACGTTTTAGGCGAAGGAGAACCTTTACTTAGGCGCCTTTTATGTGCAGCAGAGGGAGCAGATGACATACCTTAGTTAAGCCAAAAGAATAAATCCAAAAACAGCAACGCAGGCAGGAACAAAAAATCAGATTTAACGTTGCAGGTAATTGATAGTTGCTCGTGAAATCTCCCAGGTGAACCGCAGGCTCAGCAGCAATCAGTAGATACAACACTTGACATTTAATTTTACAAATAAACCACATAAATTTACTTATGAAGAGGAGCAATAACTATACACGTCCGCTCTCTTTCTCTCTGTATGTACGAATATAGTATTAAATATCGGCACAAAATTCGGTGGACATATTTTCCTTGACATCGCTATTATTATCGTAGAAAATTTTTGAAATCAGAAACTTAATTTTTCGGTATCTATTAAAACAAATTGAGTAAAATTCGGGTTTTGGAGCGACTTTGAACTAAGAAATTAGGTATTTATGTAATTTTGAGAGATGGGCCCACTTATGAAACATTTTCTGTATCTCAATAACAGTATTAGGTATCGTCACAAAATTTGGTGAACAAATTTTTCTTAATATCACTGTCATCATCGTTAGAAATTTTTGAAATCGGACCACGTTACCACGCCCACTTATAAAAAACGTCTGTAAGTATCTCAACTACGATGTAAGGTATCGTCACAAAATTTTATGAACATATTGTCCTAGATATTACTAGCATCACCTTCAAAAACTTTTGAAATCGGACCATAACCAACTTCCATATAAAAGAATTTTTTAAAATGCAAAAAACTTCGTTTTTCAGTATTTATAGGAAGACATTTTGTAAAGTTAATTACTAGCTGCGATGTGAAACAAAGAAGCGGGAATTGTATGAAATCAGGGTCACCGACCTTACAAAAATATATCGCGAGGGTATACAAAAATCGCTTTCGCCCGAATTTAGCTTTTCTTACTTGTTATTTTTATTTTTATTTTTATAGGGAATGTAATA
The DNA here is from genome assembly GCA_963971545.1 of Philophylla caesio. NCBI lineage: Eukaryota > Metazoa > Arthropoda > Insecta > Diptera > Tephritidae > Philophylla > Philophylla caesio. The sequence continues at coordinate 59,983,913 of OZ020605.1, forward strand.
CAATTTAGTTATTGGTAACTTATTGCTTAATATAGGAAAACTACTATAGCTTATTTAAAGTAGTTTTCATGTACTAATTTAATGCTTACATTTAATTTATATTTATAATAATAATAATAATAATCCCAACGGTTTTATCCCTCCATACCCGCCCGACCGACGCGAGGGGCGCATCCGCATGACGCACGGATATATAAAAAAAAAAAAATTTACTGCTGAAGTTCACTAGATTTAGTGATAATATTCGTTTTTGTAATAGTTTTATACAATTCTTACAAATATTGGAATTCAAAATGAAAATTATGTATCTATGTTTAAATCATATTTGAGGTTTTTGTTTTGTTCATTAGACTTAGGTTAAATATTTTTTAAATGTTTGAAAATATGAATTTTATTTGTACGTAAGAAATTTTTATTTATTGAGGATCGATATACATATTTATTTTAATTTTGAAACATTTCTGTTTTTTCATTTTATATGACTTAAGAACACTGTCCAACAAATTAAGACTTTTTGAATGGAACAGAATAGCGACCCCATAATTCTGAAAGGGTATGTTAAGTAGATCATTTTTGTAGAACAAACTTATGGTCCAGCACGTCTAAGTTTTTTACAGTGGGTCAAATTTTTTATTTTTTGGTCGAAGGGAGCATTATACTATATGAAAAAAATGTTGTAAGTTAATGTCTGAGAGAATTCTTATGGTCAGAGTTGTATTGTGGAATTGTATGAGGATTATTTTTGTGGAAGATCTTAACCCTCTAACTGGTCTCTTTATGGGTCAATTTGACCCTTTTTTTTTCGAGAAAATCAAAAAATATCCTTTAAAAAAGGACATTTAAGGATTAAAATATTCTACGAAAATGTTTGGTGGAAAATTTCAGTGAGCGTCACCAAAGACACCATTGTTGTAAATAAAGCTCTTTACGATTAATTGGCAAAATTACACGCCAACTTCTATAAAAAAATTATATATTTGTTTTAATAGTGGTTTATTATAGTATGTACATATGTATTTTTTTGCTTCAGCAGTAGTATGACAATGGATTAAAGATTAAACTTAATATGCTTTCCTGTATTTAGCTTGACGTGAATGTTCCGATGTGTGAAGGTTTCTGTACAAGCCCCATACGTGTTCAGCAAGCATTACACTTTGGGATTTCCCTTTGAATATTTCTTCCAATACCTTTATATCCTGATGAAACCTTTCACCGTGTTCATTTGAAACCGCTCTAAGGTTTTCTTTAAAAAAATTGAGATGAGAGTGCAGAAAATGCAGCTTTAGTGACATCTTAACGCCAATATTGTTAAAACCGATTAGCATGCTTTCAATATTTTCTGCATAGTTTTGTGCTTTTGAGTTTCCAAGGAATTCTCATATAACCAGCTGCATAAAGTCAAATGCTGTCTTTTACATATCCGACAGATGACCATAAAATTCTTCATCTTGTAATAATTTTCTTATATCGGGTCTAACGAGCATTCCTAGAAAAGGTAATGTACATTAAATGAAATAAATTATTTATTAAAACCGTAATTTACCTTCTTTCAATTTTGCTGCAGATAATCTGGGTAAAATTGTTTGAATGCGTTTGAAAGCATTTCCTTGTGTATTTAAGCTTTTAAAAAAATTTTTTACCACGCCCAACTTCGTATGCAGCGGTGGAAGTATGACCTTATCTTTTGGGACAAGGGATTCATGGATTACATTTAAGTCACCAATAATATTTTCTTTACGTTCTTCGAAATATTTAATATAATAATGGCTGCTGGTAGCACGTGAATCCCATTTACAAAGAAAGCACATATATTTTGTGTATTCTGTTTGCATTCCAGTCAGTATTTTGAAGTCTGCGCATACTTCCCATTTATATTTATAGTATTCAATTTTATTTAAGAGATTTGAAATATTTGCGTATGATTCCTCCTTTTTTGTGGAATACGCAAACGGTATTGATGGATGCTGATTTCCATTGTGCAGTAAAACTGCTTTTAAGCTGTATTTTGAACTATCTATAAATAGTCGCCAAGCTGGAGAGTCCAGTGGAAGCTTTAGATATTTTAGAACCTCTTCAATACTGCTACAGTATACAAGTTCTTCTGATTTTTTAAAATAACTTTCCAGATCGGCGTGTCTTTTTCTTGGCGATGTAACTTTGACATCGGCTTTTATTAAATTCTTGTTTTTCAATCTGGAACACAATATTTCAGCCTTCTCTTTTGTTAGCCCTAAATCTCTGACAAGATCTTCAAAATAAGCTTGGTCTATCAAATTAGGACATATGTTTAAACCATCAGGAGGCAAGTAACTTATATCTGATATGTTTTCAACCGCCGCTGTTATTTCTGTATTGGCGTATGTCATATTGGCCGAAAATGTATGTGTAGGCGGTTGAGGCACCGGAACACCTTCACAGCGCACTTCTGGTAAAATGACATTATTTGTTGCTTCGTATGTCATTATCGCGTAGTGCCTTTGGCTTCTACCAAATTTGTAATTTACGCAGAAATAGCATGTATCTGATTTGTGATCTTCAGGTTCAATCCATATAATAGGCGCAGAAAATGGCAGCGCCTTAGTACCGCCTTTGTACCAGGTCAAAAGACCACTTTCGCAAGTAGTACATACAGTTTTTGGTATCCAAGCTTCACATAAAAATCGTATTCCAAAGAAAAGAAAATATGGTTCTTCAATTGTAGGGAATATCTTTCTTCTGCTTTGATGGTGCGTAAAATGTCCACAAATAAAACAAAACCAATCTCTTAATTTGCAAACAGAATCCGCCATGCTTATTTAAGCTTTAATTGTTCTTTTTTTAAATTAATTTAAGTAAAAATCACACCCGATATGTACTGCTTAGTAGCTTAATTATGCTTAATTTTATCACACCCGATTTGTAAGTCACAGCTGATTTGTAAGTCACAGCTGACTAGACGCGAGAACTCAGTGTTTGGCCCGGCCGAACTTGACGACGTTTTCACCAGCTTTATTTACAACAATGGTGTCTTTGGTGACCTCCACTGAAATTTTCCACCAAACATTTTCGTAGAATATTTTAATCCTTAAATGTCCTTTTTTAAAGAATATTTTTTGATTTTCTCGAAAAAATGGTCCAATTGACCCATAAAGAGACCAGTTAGAGGGTTAAGATCTTCCACAAAAATAATCCTCATACAATTCCACAATACAACTCTGACCACAAGAATTCTCTCAAACATTAACTTACAACATTTTTTTCATATAGTATAATGCTCCCTTCTACCAAAAAATTAAAACTTTGACCCACTGTAAAAAAAAACTCAGACGTGCTGGACCATAAGTTTGTTCTACAAAAATGATCTACTCAACACACCCTTTCAGAATTATAGGGTCGCTATTCTGTTCCAAAAATGCTGTTGGACAGTGGAATTATTAATTTTTATGTATTGTTTTATATATATGTGACTTGCAAACTTTAATCACATTCTAATACTAGAAATTCATTTGTTTTAATTTAGAAATAGAAAAATGAAATATTTGATTAAATTGTTTTTGAATTTTAAATAACTTGTTGGATTCTGTTTTTGTGAATAGTTTTTAATTTGTTTTTGTCTTTGTCAAATATGGTTACGTTCGCACCGTCTACTTGTGTTACTACGTATGTACCTTGGTATATGTTTTGATGTTTGCTTCGGGGTTCCTTTTGTACTAGAACCATGTCATTCTCGTTTATTAGTATTGGTCGTGTGTTTGAATCGTAGGTCTGTTTCCTTCAAATTTTATGTTTATTAATTAGCTCTGCAGCTAACGCCTTCGATTTTTGCATCCGATATTTTACTTCCGTAGCATAATTTTCAACGTTATAATTTGGATTAATTTTAATTTTTTGTAATTCATGTGGTAAAATAGCATTTTTACTGAAAATTAATTCAAAAGGAGTTTAATTGTTATCGAAAACTGTATTAAAATAAAAGTTTCGAAGATAGCTGAAGCAACTGTTTTAGCAGATTTATCTGGTATAGCTACTGTTACCAGGTATTTTGTTAAATCGCAAATCATAGTAATAGCGAACCTATTACCAAATTTGGATTCTGGTAGTATCGTGTCCATTACTACTATATAAAATGGTCTAATAGGAGTTGGTGTTAAAATTAGATTGTCATAAGTTTTAGTTTTTTGTCGTCGTCAGTTACAGTTTCTACAGTGTCCGTTAGTATAATTTGTAAGGATTTTACATGTTTATTTCCGCTTGTTTTTAAATTTGTAATAGAAAAATGTTTGAAAAATTCGTCATCTTTAGGCCATTTAATAACTTTAATGTTGTGTTTGCTGGCTTCTTCTTCTAGCCTCGAAAGTAATACATCTAAAATTATTATTTTGTTAGCATTCTCAACATTAACTAACTCGAGTTTCTTATGTTTTATGTACGCATATGGTTATTTTTTTGAAGCGCGGCCAAAGGCCGCTCACGCGCGCTCATCGTCCCTAGAGATTAGAGGCTTGGCTGCGGCATACACTCCAATTGAATCTATGGAAAAATATGATTTCGGATCAGATATTGTTCAGCTAAGTCCTTTGCATCCCGTCCATATACACTCCAGCCCAGACGACACCTCGTAGCAATAAGATTTGATCCTTCACCCTCTTTTATTTCCATTGGAATGCTAATTTTTACGTTGTCTGGACCTATTAAAATTCTTGCCCTTAATGCTGTATATTGGCGGATCGGCAAACTCTTAATGTGTGCATGATTAGAAAACGTATCCCTGGAAGACCAATAATGGCTATAGTGCGAACATTGCGGAGATTGTACCTTAGAGAAGGTGTAGCAACGGGGGATATATATAGACTAACAAATTTCGAGTCTACATCACGTACTTGAAAAGTATTTTTTGTTGTCCTTTCTCAGCTGTAGTACCGGGTTCGACAGGCCACCGGTGTTGTAGTATGTAGTAAAGGGTGATGGGCCATTTTACAGCCGTCCAGGCTACAACGCCTTTTAGAACTGCACCGCCGAATAAAATGAGTTTTGAAGCAACGTAGACATAACCTTTTCTCACGGATGAATATCCATCTGCCACTTGGAGAGAGCAAGATGAATTTACAACAGTCCGAAAGCCTGTGATTGCCGCTGCATTTCACACAGCTAGTTGTTCTATCAATTGACGCATGATTATTCTTGCCTTCTGAGATTCGTGACTTCCCTTTCTTGTTTCACTGTTGCTTTGTGAGTACGTTACCGGCGACGGCTGCAGAGACGTCACTTGACTTGCACTCATAACAAGACTGAAACGCCACTCATCAAAGGCAGCGATGTCAACGCAGCTCAGCGACATGTATCGCTGGCTCCAGCTCAGCCTTTGACTACATGTTAACTTAGCAACAAATTCATTTAGTCCGTTAGACCGGCTGCTTGCATAGTGGCGCGGTAATTTTGTACAGCCAATTACAATGAAACCAAATTTTTTTAATTTATTCGACTGGACCACTGGCTACTCTTTTAACTTACGCTGAATTGTTTGGTGGATAACATCTGGTCTGCTATATAACATACGAAGAGTGTTGAATGCCAGATTAACAGTAGACGGCACCATCAGTCTACCACGAACTGCTTCTAATGGTGGGCTTTTAAACATTTCTGCAATCTGATGAGTTTTTCTTGATCACTAAACCCGCACCGAATTGTAGACTGTTAGTAGTTAGTTATAAATAACGGCTGGTCTTCAGGTCGACCTGAGAACATCCGCAAGTCTTTAATAAGCAGCTGACGACGGGATAACGTTTGCCTGCTCTCCAAATTGCGTAGTTTTATTTTGTTAAATTTCGGATAACAAAATCTGGAAGTGCTAACCGATGTCAATAGGTCGTTAGTGAATGTAGGCAATTGGCTCGTTAGTGAATGTAGGCAATTGGTGAGTATTTGGCAATTACATAATTGCATAATGTCGCATTTGAGGTTAGGTTTGACAACATGGTCGTCATGGCATTTGATGGAGTGACATATGGGAATGTCATCGCATTGGCGAGGTTAGGAGCGACATTGCACGTGCAAGATGGAAGGTATGTCCCTGGTAGTTCCGTAGTGTGGGAACCAATAAGTGTAAAGCGGTAAGGAGCCATATAAAGACGTTATAATACTCGCAAAGTTGCTACAATACCTGCTTATGCAAATTGTGCAGATTGTTGGGCAGGCGTAGATGCGTGACGATTAGGAGCGGTGCCGGCGGTAGGCGTTTCCATGCCTATGTTCCCAGCGTGGCCAATTTTGTCAGCCTCAACTAACGCAGTTTCCTGAAGATTTGCACCCTGCTGTTCCTGCGACGGTGTTGGTGTTGGAGCGTCCTTAATTTTCGCTAGTAACAATTTTTTTAGAATATTAACGACGGCAGTGCGACACGTGGTCGCAGCGTTTTCTAAAGCTTCAAATGCAATAAAAGAAAAGACTTGGCGAGTTAATTGCAAAATAATAGATGCTAAAAAGCTTTTATTTTCGAATGGTAAATACACAACTCTTCTACAACTTTTACAAATAAAGCGACCTACAGTTTTCTGCTACAGTTCATCCGCTTTGCAGTTACCCCCAATATTGCGGTGTGAAGACACCAATATGAGTTTAATTATATAATGCTGAGCCATCTCGTTCAGACATCTGAGGCATTCCATGAGAGCGTTTGTATTGTCTATACATGAGTTTAGCGCTTTCAATGCAGCTTGGCTGTCAGAGAAGATGAAATACTGTTTGCTCGCCTTAGGATTTTTGATAAAGTGCTGCGTTTACTCTTAGGTAGCCAGCACTTCAGCTAAGTGAACGCCACAGTGATCAGCGAGTCGGACTGAAGTTTAAAGTTTTAGCTCTTGTGAGGAGACTACGTCTCCGCATTTCTCTTTCATAAGTATCAAACCCAGAAACTTAGTGTTACTTTTTATACGCGAGCGTACTTGTACACAAGGGTATTATAACTTTGTTAGCATGTTTGTAACAGCATAAAATAATCGAGATAGATATAGACATATATATACTAAAATGATCATAATAAAAGGAGAAATCGATTTAGCCCTGAATGTCTGTCTGTCCGTCCGCCCGTCTGTCCATGGTTACAATAACTTGAGTAAAAATTGAGATATCTCAATGAAATTTGGTACATAGAATGCCCTTTGGACAGGGTAGGCTGGTATTGAAAATGGTCAAGATCGGTCAGTTCTAAAAGGCGTTGTGGCGTGTACGGCTGTAAAATGGCCCATCACCTTTTACTACATACTACAACGTCGGTGGCCCGTCGACCAAGGTACTACAGCTGAGAAAGAACAACAAAAAATACCTTTCAGGTACGTGCAGTAGACTCGAAGTTTGTTAGTCTTTATATATCCCCCGTTGCTACACCTTCTCAAAGGTACAAACTTCGCAATGTTCGCACTATAGCCAATCTTGGTCTTCCTTAGCAGTCTTTGTTCAGGGATACGTTTTCTAATCATGCACACATTAGGAGTTTGTCGATCCGCCAATATGAAGCATTAAGGGCAAGGATTTTTGTAGGTCTGGACAACGAAAGAATTAGCGTTCCTATAGAAATAAAAGAGGGTGAAGGGTCAAATGTTATTGCTAAGAGGTGTCGTCTAGGCGGGAGTGTATATGGACGGAATCCAAGGACTTAGGCTGAACAGTCACTGATCCGAAATCATATTTTTCCATAGACTCAATTTTAGTGTATGCCCCAGCCAAGACTCTAATCTCTAGGGACGATGAGCGCGAGTTACGTCAACTCCACCGCTGACTTACATTCCGACTATTAACTGGGCAAGGTAACAATTGCTTACCTTGCACTTTTCCAAATTTAACATATGCAATTGCAAGAGGTAAACGAACCAATGATTTCGCAATTATCCAATTGCGAAATCAATGGATAAGCAATAATAAATAGAATACATAATAAGCAGAATATTTAAGAAATACATAATAAGCAGAATATTTAAGAAATACATAATAATCAGAATAAACGTAGAATAAGCATAATATTGTTATAAATAATACTGTTAGCTTATAAGTAAGTCAGTTCTGAAGAACCAATAAATTGGTAAATAACAAATCTAAAGATTTTAGTGAAAAACCTATCCCGGCTAAAGTAAAGGACTCTTCAAAAAGAATCCTCAAGTGAACAATAAAAAATCTGTGAACTATAAAGTAAAGGACTCTTCAAAAAGAATCTTCAAATGAACAATAAAAATTTGTGAACTATAAAGTAAAGGACTCTTCAAAAAGAATCCTCAAGTGAACAATAAAAATTTGTGAACTATAAAGTAAAGGACTCTTCAAAAAGAATCCTCAAATGAACAATAAAAATTTGTGAACTATAAAGTAAAGGACTCTTCAAAAAGAATCCTCAAGTGGACAATAAAAATTTGTGAACCATAAAGGAAAGGACTCTTCGAAAAGAATCCTCAAGTCAACAATAAAAATTGTAAACACCGAAATAAAAACAAAAACTTCAAAGTTAATATACAAAAACTGTGATCAAAAACAAAGTCAACATGGAAGGAGCCAACAGTACAACCAACGTCACAATCCCCGTATCAGAGCTATTAAAGGAGGCCAGCAGGATAAAAGAGTATAGAGGAAACAGGAATATGACCTCACATCTTTCATAAGAGAGGTCGAAATATTCCTACCGCTGTTCGAAAACACGCCAATGAAAGACTATGTTTTCCAAAGATGTATTATGAACAAGCTACAAGGCGAGGCACTGAATGTTGTCAGAGGACTAGGATCTCACCCAACGTGGGAAGCAATCAAAAAGGAACTCACAAAGAACTTTGGAGTGAGAGAATCATATCATCAACTGTTCTTTCGGGCCATCAGCGCAAAGAATAGCAACGTAAGTTATTACTACAACTATCTTAAAAATGTATTAGATAATCTAAACACCAAATATGAACAGGACTATCACAAGCCTACGGAATTTTGTCCGGCTGTGAACGAATCAATGATTTTAAAAACCTTTCTCAACAATATACCCGCACATTTAGCAAGTATAATATATAGCAGGAGTATAGGGACACTCAGGGAAGCATATTATACTTTAGAGGAAACAGGGCTAGTGAAACCAGCTAGAAAATCTGAAAATATAGGAACAAAAAATATAACACAGAACCTAGGGCAATCAAGCACTTATACTCATTCCTCAGAAAGTAGGCAAGACCAACCAAAGTCAACAGCCTCAGGAATAAATAGACAAACTCAATCAGGACAGTCAAGGCAAAATTATTCTAATCAAAAATCCATCCAATCCCGCCGATACGAACCGATGGAAGTAGACCATTTACAGGAAGAAAAAGAACCAGAAGAACAGGAGGTAAATTTTCTATCGGCTACGAGCAGGGAAATATTCCGTTAGTTGAATTAAGTATAGGCAAAAAAAAATTAATATGCCTAATTGACACAGGATCCTCAACAACACTCTTAGACAAAGACGCACTCCCGAACTATAAAAGGATCAAACTAGACAAACCAATACTATTTAATACATTAAGCGGACGAAGTCACACAGAGTATGAGGTTATTTCTGAAATACCTCAAGAATTTAACAATCCAAATTTAATGGCTTGGAAGGTTACCACATTTAAAAATAAAAATTTGCAGGGACTTATTGGCCAAAACATTTTATCAAGGTTGGGAGCAATAATTAACTTAGAGGAAAACTACCTCGAAGTAAATAAAAATAAAATAAGCTTCCTAGGTGTTTGTCCTTACAAGTACGAAAATGTACACATCTTGCAAAGCCAAGAAAATAGCAAGGAAGTACTAAACAAACTTATAAGGACTGACATGAACAAAGAGGAGCAGAGAGAACTAGAAAAAATTATCGAAAATAATAGTGATCTATTTTTCAAAGAAGGCGAACCTCTAAGCCATACCCATGAGGTGCAACACGAGATTGTCACCACATCTAATAATGCCGTATATTCTAAAATATACAGGTACCCAAAGATTCACGAAGAGTAAATCAACAAACAAATTGACGATATGTTAAGACAGAATATAATCGTTGAAAGTACGTCCCCATATAACTCACCACTATGGATTGTACCAAAGAAAATGGACAATTCAGGTAAGAGGAAGTGGAGGATCGTAATTGACTACAGAAAATTAAACGAAATCACAGTAAATGATAAGTTCCCAATCCCAAATATAGAAGATATTTTGGATAAACTGGGGAAAGCCCAATACTTTACAACCCTTGACATGGCCAAAGGTTTCCACCAAGTGCTAGTCTGGGAAGAAGACAGAAAAAAAACAGCATTCTCTACACCTATAGGCCATTACGAGTTTGTTCGAATGCCCTTCGGACTGAAAAACTCTCCTGCCACATTCCAAAGGCTGATAAACTCAGTTTTAAGAGAATACATAAACAAAATATGCGTTGTCTATCTTGACGACATATTGATTTTTAGCACAAGTTTAAAGGAACACATCAGTAGTGTGAGTAAAGTGTTAACCAAACTGAGGGAACACAACCTCAAAATTCAAATAGACAAATGTAATTTCTTTTCAAAAGAAACCGAGTACTTGGGCCATATCCTCTCTCCAAAAGGTATTAGACCCAACCCAAAAAAAATTGAAACAATTCAACATATAAAATTACCAGAAACACAGAAACAAATCAAGCAGTTCCTAGGAATAACGGAGTACTACAGAAAGTTTATAAAAGACTACGCTTAAGTAGCCCACGGACTTACAAAATATCTAAGGAAGAACACAAAAGTTAATAAAAACGACCCACTTTATATGGACTCATTTCTAAAATTAAAAAGATTTCTTACAAATCCTCCAATTCTTAACTACCAAGATTTTTCAAAAAGATTTAAATTAGTAACAGATGCAAGCGACTTTGCGACCGTACCTTTATGGAAAAGAGTTTGACCTTTCAACAGACCACCAGCCACTAGTCTGGCTATATCATAAGCACAAAGGAAAGGATATTAACCCAAGGCTACAACGTTGGCTACTAGAACTAGGCGAATATAATATAAATATAAATTACATAAAGGGAAAGGAAAATAAAGTTGCAGACTTCCTTAGCAGGATTAATAACGAGTCAGGAGAGATCTACATGACAGAAGAAAATGATGAGAACATGAGCACATGTGCAACAATTCACTCGCAACAAGAGGAACAGAATGACCACTTCCCAATACTAGAAACAGTAGTGAACCGATTTTCAACACAAATTATCATAACTGACCATAAAACGAGGGAAATTGAAATAGTTAATAACAAAAGGAAAATCTATATTAACAGAGACGACATATCCTCAAATTTTATGACTGATATATTCAGAAGGTGCCTGAAAAGCGGAAAGATCGGAATATTTTCTGAACTTCCAGACACTATATATAACAAAGTACAGCTAAAACTTATAGAACTTTTTGGATCTAGCTTGAAATTCGTTAAATGCAGCTACCACGCCAAAGACATGACCAATATAGACGAGACATACAAACAAATACACAAATACCACAAATTCGAGACTGGACATAGTGGTATAACCGAAACTTATGACGGCATTAAGAAAAAAATATATTTCAATAACCTTAAAGAGGTTGTGCAAAAATATATTAACAACTGTGACATTTGCAACAAAGCAAAATACGACAGAAGTCCACCAAAACCCAAATATCATATCACAGAAACGCCAACAGATATAAATCAAATTATACACATAGACATCTATACAATTAAAAAACATAGCTTCTTAACATGTATTGATAAATTTTCCAAACAAGCAACAGCTTTATTTCTAGAGGACAGAAACAGTCAGACTATTATCGAAAAACTTAGGCTCTTCTTCTCAACAAGAAACAAACCCACCAAAATTATAACCGACAACGAACTCAACTCGATAAACGTCAAAGACTTCCTAAGACAAGAAAATATCGACATACATTTTACCAAACCAAACAGCCACACAGGCAACTCAGATATAGAAAGACTTCATAGCACAATCTCTGAGAAATTTAGGGTGTTAGAAGCTGAAAAATCCGAGTTGTCAACTCAGGAAAAAGTTTTCAAAAGCATAGAATTTTACAACAAATCTATACATAGCTCAACCAAGGAGAAACCTCAGGACATAGCAGAAGGCAAAATTAATAAGAATACCATTAGCGACAGGCTAAATCAACTATAGAACAAAATTATAAGTAAGAGAAACGAGAAAAGTGAAACATATATACAAGACCATAGAAAATATCCATCCAACAAACACTAAGCGAAAAAAGAAATTTTCAGGTGCAACTAATACTGACGCTGTTGCTGCTAACATTAACGATAACAACGGCAACACTAACGATACAACCAATTGAAAGTACAGACGGATATGCCGAAATCCAACTCGACATAGTATATTTTATTCAAAATTACTGTAAAATCATCCATGTAATAGAAATCAATAAAATTCTCGAAATTGTAAATACCTTACAACAAAATATAAGAGCAACAAAAGTAGACAATAGGTTACTTTTAGAAAATGAATTAAACAGAGTGAGAGCAAAACTTTTAGCAATTTTACCCCACAGACATAAGAGCATTACTAAATGTATTAGGTACTGGACTAAAACTTTTAACAGGAACAATGGACGACAATGACAGAACAGAAATAGAAACACATCTAAAAATTATTGACGAAAACAACCATAACGCAATAGAAAACTTAAATAAAAATATTAGAATTAATAACCATTTTAGCAAAACATTTAAGGAACTCAAATTAGCAGTAGAAAATGACAGACGAAATGTCATACAGAAGTTTGATGACTTAAATATAGAAAACGATAAGATATTCAAACAACTTTCGTATATAGACCTTCTTTTAAAAATTAAAATTTTAGAGAACAACATAGAACATATAATTAATAATATAGCATCCTCAAAACTTAACGTAATGACTAGCAACATCCTTACAGAACAAGAAATAAATGAATTAGAAATAGACCTTTTTAAACTACAAAACATTGAATTAACAACCACAGAATACCAGGAAAATAAATTACTGTTTTTAATAAAAGTCCCAACAGAAATAACCCCATTAGAAAGATCATTAGTCACCCAAATAAACAATAATAACTATGTTACACTAAAATTCAAACCACAAGAAATAATGTATTATAAAAACAGGATATTTGATTATACACATGATTTAAATATAAGAAATTTACAAGAAAGCAAATTATGTATTTATAGTAATACTTGCAAAAGTACAAACAAATCTAACTACCAATTGCGACAATAGAAACATATTACTAAAAAGAAACTATTTGCTCACTTTCCATAACTGTACAATAAATCTAAATAATCAAACTTTCAAAAATACAAACAAAGAATTCAAAGATAATTTTGTATTACCAAATAGCATAAAAGTCAACAACACCAAAGTTGAACCAACTTTCGAAGAAATTATATTAAATAACATCCAAAATGTAGAGAAAATAAAAGAACTGAAGTATCATAAAGTAAGCCATTCACAATTCGCTGTTGTAATATTTTTAATAATTTTAATAACTATCATATTACTGATTATGGCCGTTGCCCTTGCATATACCAAATATAAAAACATTAAAATAAAAATCCAGGAGTATTTTCAAACAAAGAGGGGAGAAGTTACGTCAACTCCATCGCCGACTTACACTCCGACTATTAACTGGGCAAGGTAACAATTGCTTACCTTGCACTTTTCCAAATTTAACATATGCAATTGTAAGAGGTAAACGAACCAATGATTTCGCAATTATCCAGTTGCGAAATCAATGGATAAGCAATAATAAATAGAATACATAATAAGCAGAATATTTAAGAAATACATAATAAGCAGAATATTTAAGAAATACATAATAATCAGAATAAACGTAGAATAAGCATAATATTGTTATAAATAATACTGTTAGCTTGTAAGTAAGTCAGTTCTGAAGAACCAATAAATTGGTAAATAACAAATCAAAACTTTGTTTTTTTAGTCAAGTTAAGCTTGACTTCCGCAATTCGCGCGCTGCAGATAATGGAAAGAACCACATGCTTTCTCGCTACGGAAAAAAATGGGAAAAAGGGCTACTTTGGAGTGTTCCAGATTCTCTTTCTATGGCAATACGTCGGTTTTCGTGTCTGGAAGGCGTTTTTTAGTTAATAAGATACAAGACTACGAAGAAAAGGGCTATTTATGGAAGATACAAAAAAAGATACTAAATATAGAGAAATATTCGTATCTTCCCATTTTTACCGCTCGTAATGCTAACAAAAATTAACGAAATAAGTTTGGGATGCCGTGGCGAAAGTTAAGGGCGTTAAACTATATCGTTAACTCTCGCTCTTCTGGTTATACTTCTGCGCTTTCGCTAACGACCTTTCGCTGTATGCGGATATATACGCGAAATGTCTCATCAGATTAGGATTACAAAACAGGACCAAGTGGCGCAGATGTTCTTGTGGCGTAGCGGTGATCTATCTGGTGACTATGATGTTTACGTGATGAACGTAATGACGATCGGTGCTTCATGCTCGCCATCTTTAGCAAATTTTGTAAAGAGCCGTAATGCTGAACGTTTTGCAGATCGCCATTCCGATCCGGTACCAGCCATCACTGAAAACAATTTTGTTGATGACTATCTTCAAAGCGCTGATTACACTGTGCATTAGCTAGTCCCGCAACTACTATACGATGGATTCATAAAGAGGCCGGTTTTCAAATGAGAAATTGCGTGCCCAACTCAAGTCGGATAATGTCGACCCTAAACGCATATCGCGACACGGAAGTTAAATGTTTTGAAGAACTAAATACCGGAATCACGAAATTGCTAGGGATGTAATGGTTACCGATATCAGATGAATTAACATTTATCGAAAAATTCCCGAATGAAATTTTTGATGAAAATGCGATCGTATCAAAACGGAAAGTTCTGCGCACCATAATGACGATTTTTGGCCACTGGGTCTCTTTGGCTTTGTTATTATGCAAGCGATAATTACAGAACATATGGTCGATTGGGACGAGCCTATCAAATAAGAAGTACACAACAGCTGGTTTCAATGGGTAAGGCGCATTCGCTCGATTAGAGCATAAGAATTCCTCGCTGTCTCTCGGTGTTTTGCAAAAACCAAAGCAATTAGTTGCATATATTTGGCGATGCAAGTATACAAGCCTACGCAGCACTAGCTAACGTGCGTTTAGAGGCGGATACCAAAACGCACTGTCCATATTAGCTTCGAAAACTCGCGATGCACCGTTGAAGCCAAGATCTGTGCTAAGCTTCGAGCTATTAGCTGCTGTTTTAGGACTACGGCTAGCTGATTTCATATTCTCGGAACTGTTCATGAAAGTATGCCGCAGAATTTTCTGGACAGACTCCAAGAACATTTTATTTTGGCTACCCTCAGACATCGGAAAATTAACCAGTTCGTGGCACTGAGAGTAGAAGAAATTATAGAAGGTTCTTACATAAAAGAAAGGAGATGGCTTCCGTAACGGGAGAATATTGCAGACGATGGCACCAAATGGAATAGTAACCGGAACGTCGATGACTACCAGCTTTGGTTCAACGGCGATGACGACATTGCAGACGCACTTCATTACACTAACTACGATAATATTTACCGTCGAACACTACTATAATTACGCCCGATTCAAATAAGTTTATTTCATCTATTTGCGCTCACAACCATGGAGAGAATTACTTAGCACAGATAGCATAAACACAGCAGAGTTCGCATTAATGTTTAACTGTCAGGGCGAAGTTTTCATGAAGAAATTACGCAGCTGCGTAACGGAGAGCATATTAATCAAAAATCCTCTCTTTTCAAATTGCCTCCATATTTGAAGCCTATCTGCGAGTAAAAGGAAAGATCGTTGTTGTTGATGGGGTGGATATATATGTAACGCAGCAAAATGTCGGATTTGTCGTAACCGCAAGGTTTATCCACGTCCTCCTCAGCAGAGTTCGCAATAAAGTTTAACTGTAAGGGCGAAGTTTTCATGAAGAAATTAGGCAGCTGCGTAACGGGGAGCATATTAATCAAAAATCCTCTCTTTTCAAATTGACTCCATATTTGAAGCCTATCTGCGAGTAAAAGGAAGGATCGTTGTTGTTGATGGGGTGGATATATATGTAACGCAGCAAAATGTCAAATTTGTCGTAATCCCAAGGTTTATCCACGTCCTCCTCAGATGGGGGATCTACCTATCGAACGCGTATCACCTTTCTATATGCCCTTTACATTTACAGGGGTAAATTATTTTGGGCCAACTGATGTGACCATTGAACGCAGACGGGAAAAGCGCTGGTGCCTAAGTTACCTGTCTTACTACTCCCGAATTCTTTCTCCTGATAATTAAACAATTTGTGGGTCGTCGTGACATAACAGACAAAAAATGGAGATATGAATCGATTTAGCCCTGACTGTCGGTCCGTCTGCCCGTCTGTCTGTCCGTGGCCACGATAGCTTGAGTAAAAATTGAGATTTCTGAATAAAACTTGGTATATAGATTGCCCTTTAACCAAAAGGGTTGCGATCGGTCAATAACCACGCCCACCTCCCATAAAACGGATGTTTTTAAAAATGCAAAATCTTCTTTTTTTCGATTTCTATTTAAGCAAATTTATTGAATTTGGAGCGATTTTGAACTAAGAAGTTAGGAATTTATGAAATTTTGAAAAAAATAGGCGTTGCCACGCTCACATATGAAAAATTGTCTGTATCTCAATAACAGTATTAGTTATCGTTACAAAATTTGGTGGACATATTTTCCTTTATTATCGTAGGAAATTTTTGAAATGGGATCATAACCACGCCCACCTCCCATATAACGGAAATTTTGGAAAATGCAAAAGCTGATTTTTTTCGGTATCTATTAAACAAATTAAGTGAAATTCGGTATTTGGAGCGATTTTGAACTAAGAAATTAGGTATTTATGAAATTAGCTTGGCTTTTCTTACTTACAGCGATATTGAAGAAAATTTGTTCACCAAATTTTATGACGATACCTTACACCGTTATTGAGATACAGACATTTTTTGTAAGTATGCGTGGCAACGCCCATTTTTCAAAATTTCATATATATTTAATTTCTTATTTCAAAATCGCTCCAAAGACCGAATTTCGCTAACTTCGTTTTAATCGATACCGAAAAAATGAAGTTTTTGCATTTTCCAAAATTTCCGTTAGGTATGAGGAAGGTGTGCGCGGTTACAATCCCATTTCAAAAAGTTTCCAAATATCGAATTTCACTCAATTTGCTGTAATAGATACCGAAAAAACGGAGTTTTTGCATTTTTCAAAGGGAGGTGGGCGTGGTTATTCTATATGGTATACTTATCTCGATTATTTTTTGCTGTTAAAAGCAACCGTTATGGGAACGAAGTTATAATACCCTTATGTACAAGTACGCTCGGGTATAATTAACTTATTAGGTACAATATTTACTGTAAAGACTAAAACATATTATAAGCAAGAAGTCTATTTTTACCATCAGATATTAATTGAGATAGAACACATTTTTATTCTATAGCAATATAATTTGTAATTTCTGTCGATGAGTATTTATTACTGACGATGTCGGAATGGACGAGATTCCGAGCATCATCGTATCTGCCCTATGGCGGCGACAGGTGGTCTGAGTTGAATTAAATAGTTCCAGAGCCATACTGATTCTACAATTCTTCTGCAGGTATAACATACTTCTCGATGAGTTCTGTACATATTATTTCTGCTGTCGGAATGGACGAGATTCCATACAGCATCGCATCTTCCCCGCTCCATGCTCGGCAGGCGGTTTATTTCTCAGATATAACAGGCTTATTGATGAGCAACACCGTATATAAGCTATCGGAATGGACGAGGTTCCAAGCAACTTACGTGTTTAAACAGGTCGGCTGGTAAGGACTAGTTTCCAAGCCAACCTTTTATAGGGTTCCTTTGGCATTGAAGATCTGAATGATATATATCCAGAATTGCTCTGGTGGAACGGTTGGAAAGGAGTTGTTTCCATGCCGAACCTTTTTATCTAATAGGTAATTTCCTGGAGTAAGCAGATAGTAGCGTCTTGGAGGTAGTAATGTTATTACAATTTCTTATTAAACTTGGTAGCTCATTAAAACATTTTAATCCTTTTTAAAAACTATTTTTCTTATCAACTTATGTTTTGGATAGTGGTAGCCTGAAACTATTATTTTCCCTGAGTAAATATGAGTGCGTTTCATTTATGTATCGAATTATGTATCACATAAATATTCCGGCAGGCTACCCTGTTGTATACTACACACGAATTTCATGGCGTGAAAGAATATTTGCTGTTTTACGCTCCGCCAAATCAAAGCTTCAATCATTTCCTATATAGGTGTATTGTAACGCTTATTTAATATAAATCGCATAGCTCTATTTTGCATTTTTTGGAGTTTATCAATTTGTGTATCGCTAGCTAGTATAAAGAAGATTGTTGGACAATATATAAAGTACGGCTCAATTTTAGATCTGTATACTAGAGTTATATATCTGCCTAAGTACTTACGATCTTTTCATAAGACCATTTTTTCGCAATTTTATTAACTGTGTATTCAATGTGATCCACAAATTTTTACTTATTATCTACATATATACCTAGATACTTAATGACGTTTACTTCTTCGATTCAGTCATCCTTTATTTTTAAGCTGTAGCTTACTGAGTTAACATTAAATGCCCTAGATAGAACCATAAACTTTGTCTTTTTCACATTAACGGCTATATTATACAAAACGCGACGCGACGAGTCACTTTTCCTGGTGTGAA
The DNA here is from genome assembly GCA_963971545.1 of Philophylla caesio. Classification (NCBI taxonomy): domain Eukaryota; kingdom Metazoa; phylum Arthropoda; class Insecta; order Diptera; family Tephritidae; genus Philophylla; species Philophylla caesio. The sequence continues at coordinate 60,002,697 of OZ020605.1, forward strand.
ACAAAATTCGTATTACATAACAGCATTCACTCACTTCAGTGACTGTCAGTGGATGTGAGTGAATATATAACATTTTTTGGTATTATATAAGGACTCAAACTGACGCGAACGATCATTTCAGTTGTCAACATATTCACTTGCTTCTGGGGTCGCGTTTGCTAGTTTTTCTAAGGGATTTTGCAATAATATAAAAGTATCGAAACCAATATTAAATCAATAGTATGACAACATCCCCATTTTTCGTCCCTTTGATTGCTTGTGTTCTTGGTTGTTTGGTTGTTTTCGTTTATTTTCCTTTTTTTTGATATGAGTTTTGAGCAAGGAATAATGTAAGTATTACACATAACTATTCTAGCCCTTCTGTTACATTAAGAAAAACTTACACATGTGACGTTTACGTCATGTAATGACCTGACCTATGTTTTACATCAATATCGGCAAAAACTTTATAATTTTAGTTGCAGTTTTGATATTTAGTTTTGTTAATTATTTATCGGTTTATATAAATATCTATAAATATATATAGTGCAATTTCATTTATTATGATGAAGGCAAACGGTTGTAGAAGCGGTAACCGTTGTTCGATATTGTGGACATACCGGTTTTTTACAAACAGTACAGTCTTCGTATGTTTTGCGACAAATAGAGCTAGGACAAACAGCGCAGGTTGATCGTTGACTAATTTTTTTTTTTTTTGGAGCAGCTGTTGCCAAAGTGCTTCGTTGTTCTGCTTCTGCCCGAACATTTCGCACAATATCAGCTGACGACTGAGTTCTTGGTAAACGTTTTCTACGTTCATTTTCTCCATAAAGAAGGTCTTAGCCGAGTTTTTCAAGGAAAAGTCTACGCTTGTATGTTTTTGTTGCATTCCACAAAGGATTAAATTCTGTCCATAAAACATAGGAATTCAGCGCTGAGATATTTTACGATATTTGAAAAAATCGGAACAGGCCAGCGATTAGTTTGTCGTTTTGCATGTACATATATATAATAGAATAATCCCAACGGTTTTATCCCTCTATACCCGCCCGACCCAAGCGAGGGGCGCATCCGCATGACGCACGGATATATAAAAAAAACAAAAATTTTTGTTTTTTTTCATATATGTTGCGCCGAGTCATGAAAGGCAGAGGTTTGTTAAGTGTCGAGATCTAAAACTGAACCGGAGTGAGTGTTAAAATCCTGACACAAACTACGGAGTGGCTCATTTAACTCAAAATTACTTTTACATGGCTTCAGAAAGAGAGGCCGGAAATGTCTTGAAATTCTGGAGGGAACGTTTAGTTTTATTTCGCTAAGAAGAGATGGGCTAGAGATCAAGCCTGTGAGTAACTTGACCAAAAATACAATGCCTAGCATTTCTCTGCGACTAGCAAGTGTAGGAAGATTAATGAGTTTTAAACGACTTATATATGGCGGCAGGTTGTACTAAGAATCCCAACGAAAATTGCTTAAAGCAAAAAGCAGAAATTGTTTTTGAATCGACTCTATTCGGTCGGAATAATCTTGATAGCGCGGGTTAAAAACAACAGATCCATATTCCAGTATGGGCCTCACTAACGTTGTGAACAGAGCCTTCGTGATGTATGGGTCATTGAATTCTTTTGACCACCGTTTTACAAATGCAAAAACATCCTTGGCTTTGTTAACTGTAACATTTATGTGAAGATTAAAATTAACTTTCGGGTCCATTGTAATTCCAAGATCAACAAAGTTAAACACTTGTTCGAGGTTATGGTTACATATGTCATAAGAAGCTGCTTGAACTGCTCTGCGAGAAAAGCATATTACATTACATTTTTTAAGGTTAAGTGGCATGTAATTTATTTCACACCAGTTAGTCATGCTATTTTAATCCGCTTGTAGTAAGGAACTTTGCTCAACAGAATGATACGATCTGAAAAGCTTTACATCATCAGCATACAATAAAATTTTTGAATAATTTATTACAGAAGGTAAGTCATTTATAAAAAGTAAAAACAGAATCGGACTAAGGTGACTTCCTTGCGGGTCCCCTGAAGGTACATGAATAATGTTTGAAGAACTGATTTTAAAAATAACTCGTTGTGTTCTGTCAATGAAGTAAGAAGATATCCAACGAAGGAAATTACGTTGAAAACCAAGGAGATCGAGTTTATGGATCTGTAAAGAGTGACTTACTCTGTCGAATGCCTTATTTAAGTCAGTGTATATAACATCAGTGTGCATAAATTCTCTGAATCCATTTGAAACATGAGTTGTGAACTCAAGCAAGTTTGTAACGGTAGATTTACCCTTAGAGAACCAGTGTTGTGTGCTAGAAATTGTAGAGGATATGGAATACGCTAAATGGTCAACTACAGTAACTTCGAATAATTTACGAATAGCAGAAAGCTTAGCTATACCGCTATAATTTTCTATAGAGGACCTACTCCCGGTCTTATAAAGGGGTATAATGATTCTTTCCAAGCAGAAGGGAAAATCCCAAGCTTAAGAGAAAGATTAAATAAATTAGTTAAGGGGTCATAAATATGTTTAGCACAGTTTATGAGGAAACACGTCGGGTGTAGTGACCTACAGTAAATATACACACAAATACAATAGCTGACTGTGCAATACAGCAGTATAAACAAATGCATAGCTTAGCACATTGACCGCTGCACTGCCGCAACGCTATCGCTGCGCCGGCAGAATATTTCAGTGACACATAATGCTTAGCATGCACTCTTTTAATTGGTTACGCTATTATTGGAAAGCGGAAAACTAAAGTCATTGGAAAAAGAGGTGGAGTTATGGAAACGATTTTCAGTTACATTTTTAGTATAAATATACTTAAGTTTTACCAAATAAAATCAGAATAATTCTGACAGTGAAATACTGACGTTTTATTTCTCAACTTTCTGGCAACTTGTTAGCTGCCTACTGACTGGCAGAATTCTCCCTGCCTTATAAAGAGGAGCATATAAATAATAACCAAAGGGCCACCACATGGCGATCCTGCCAAACTACTAGGACCATTTACTGCCAAACTACTAGGACCATGCCGATCCTGCCAATCACAAAAATTAATAAGATTGTATTCATGGCATACTGACAAACGCGATCAACATGAATCTGCTAAAGATTTTCTATTTTGTGGCTTTACCTGTGGCCGCCGCCAGCGCATCGCCCAGGCATGGCAAGAACAAGGACAATACAGTGTCGAGTAGTTTGAAGCCCACCGATTGGTTGTCGCTTTCCGAACTCGAGTCGACGCAATCAGTTGACGACATCGCTTTGCAACAAATAAAAAAAATGTACACTAAATATCATATAATTATATAAAAAAAAAAAAAAAAAAAAAAACAAGTAAAATAAATTTAAATTTTACTAAATAAGAATTTTAGCAATATGGGCGGACAAGAATCCCAAATAAGCGATCCAAAAGCAAATGTTATAAATGAAGTAACAGTTGAAGCAGATCAAAAACAAACAATGGTAGAATTGCTATTAATTATAATAACAACAATATTAGTTGCAGATTTTGTCCTTAAAATACATTCAATATATAGAAATAAACTAAAAAAAAATATCACTTATAATATCAAACAAGACCAAATTTAAAAAAATTATGGAACAATGGTCTAAAATTATAGAAAAAAATAGAAGTAGAAAAAGAAAATTTTAATAAATCTTACAAATGTTTAAATAAAACAATAAAAGTAAAAGAAGAAACATTAAATAAGCATTTAAGAATATTAATAGCAGCACTAGAGAACATTAGAAGTATACTAAATGTTCACATAACTAAATTAACAAAAGAACATAAAGAAATTGGACTAGGAGTTTTTTGGTCATATAGGGACAAATTACTTAAAATAATAGCAAATTACAATCTAGATATAAACATCCCACATACAATCAACACACAAATATTAATCCCAACTGAAAATTTCAACTTTGAGTCCATTCAACAGATAATTACAATGTCTGAATTTAGTCTACAAACAGCTATGAAAGCTATTCCGAGCTTTTCCGGAAATTACAAAGATTTGGAATCATTTCTAAAAATTATTGAAATAATTTATAACAGCCTAACCGAAACAGGCAAAACAGCACTAATAGATTTTGTGGTCTACGTGAAACTGAGTCAAACGGTGAAGACAAACGTAACTGCAATACAAATACCACAAACATTAGAGCAACTAAAAAATTCACTGACAAATAAATACAAATGCACAACAACTATACGCCACATACAAAACCAACTCGCCAATCTCACCCAAAGAAATCTAAGCATAGCAAATTTCAAAAATAAAATATTACAGATGATATCAGAACTAAATGTATTGCAAATAGGACAGCTAGGAACAAATTCAACAACTGAACAAAAATCATTGATCACTCAACTCAATGAACAATACAGTCTGACAATATTTAAAAACGGACTAAATGACCATATTAAACAAACAGTATTTGCTGCACTACCTAAATCTTTTGACACTGCTGTTGAACTTGCTCTAGAAATAGAACAAGGAAATCAACACAATAGTAGAAATGTTATGTTCATCAGAGACAATAATAGAAACAACAATAACGCCAATTAACGCAATTACCCAAAACCAACAAATCCAGATGAAACAAGAAGATTTATAGCATTTTGTAATTATTATAGACGTTTCATACCAAATTTTGCTCAAATCGTAAAATGTTTAAATTCATTATTGAAAAAAGGAAAGCCTTTTATTTGGTCAGAAGAATGCGAAAAAGCATTCAATAATTTAAAACAGAAGCTAATTAGCCCTCCGATGTTACAATATCCAGACTTTGACAAACCTTTTTTTCTCACAACGGACGCATCTGACTTTGCTTTAGGAGCTATTTTATCACAAGGAGAAATAGGTCATGATTTACCAATATCATACGCAAGTAAATCGTTGCAAAAACACGATATTAATAAACCAATTATAGAAAAAGAATTACTAGCAATCCATTGGGGAATTAATTACTTTAGGACATATCTCTATAGCAGAAAATTCATCGTAGTCACTGACCACAGACCACTAGTATCACTATTTTCGCACAGAAACCCATCATCAAAAATGACAAGAATTAGAATAGAATTATCTGAATATGACTTTGAAATTATATACAAGCAAGGCAAGATAAACACCAATGCAGATGCATTATCACGCATCAAGATAGACAGTGACATACTTAAAGCAATGATTCCAACAAGTAAAACCGAAAAAGAAGATAATAAAAGCATTAACGTTATAACAAGGAGCAAGGCCGCAGAATTAACGAATATTGAAGAAAAAGAATTAGAGCAATAGAATATAAATACCGGTACACGCATTATTAAAGAAAATACAGCTCTCAAGAAGCCTGATGAACTTCATATTTGGGAATGTACATCTTTTAATGACGTAAAGAAAATGAAGAAATTGAAATTTTATATTGAAAAAGAAAGTAGTACTACAATTGAAATAATTGATAATGAAGTGCACGTAACCTGTAGCGATGACCCTTTGAATCTAGATTCACTGTTGGAGAAACTACATGGTTCACTAAGAAGTTCACGTATAAAGGAGCTAGCCCTTTGTGAAATACAATGAATTAGAAATGAATAAACGCGCGCCAATAAAAATACAAATATGTAGAGCTCCAAGAGAAGTAGAAAGTATGATACTTAAATATAAATTGATAGATGAATTTCACTGTTCTAACATTGCAGGTCACTTAGGAATCCGAAAAACTATTTTAAAACTCAAACAAAGATATATTTGGAAAAATATGAGACAGATGGTAAAAGGATTTATAAACAACTGCAAAAAATGCACACAAAACAAAGTAGTTAAGCACACAAAAGAACCACTTGTAGTGACAGACACACCAACCACAACTTTTGACACCATAACTATTGACACTGTAGGCCCATTGCGCATATCTAATGGCTACAGATACATATTGACAATGCAATGTGACTTATCAAAATTTGTAATAGCACACCCAATTGAAAGTAAAGACGCAAAAACAATAGCAACCACTTTAGTTGAACAACTCATTCTAAAGTACGGTTTCATTAAAACATTAAAATCAGACAGAGGGACAGAATTTGTAAACGAGCTAATGAGTAACGTATGTAATTTACTCAACACACGACAAATATTTTCCACTCCATATCACCATCAAACAATAGGCGCACTTGAGAAAAACCACAGAACGCTTAAAGAGTATTTACTTTCATTTGCCGACGACTATGAATGGGACAAGTGGATCTCATATTACACTTTCGCATACAACACCACCCCTCACGTAGACACATTGTATTCACCGTATGAATTAGTTTTTGGTAAACTACCAACTCTACCAAGTGACAACATAAGTAAACAAAACAAAATTTACGACATTGATAATTATGCCAATGAATTGAAAATGAGACTCCAAACCTCAATAAAAAATGCAAGAAATATTATAAACATTGTAAAAAGTAAACGAAAAACAAAATATGACAATAATGTAAACATAAGTAATTTTGAAATAGGAGACTTAGTTTATGTAAAAGTAGAAAATAGAAAGAAAAATCAAGGCCCATACCATGGCCCATATAAAATTGTAAACAAAAGAGGAGTAAACTCCACTTTAGATATTAATGGTAAACATAAAGAACTACATAACAACATATTAAAAAAATACAAAGAATTACATTAAGAACACAAAAATAATTATTAAGCATAAATTATAGTTTAAGTACAACAAAATTATAGCAATAAGCAAAATATTATCATATCCATACACATGTAAAACATTTGCATATCTCCACACAAAAATTTATTTCATTACAAGAACGAAATAAATTTTTCCTCTAAAGGGTAAGGGTGTAGTGACCTACAGTAAATATACACACAAATACAATAGCTGACTGTGCAATACAGCAGTATAAACAAATGCATAGCTTAGCACATTGACCGCTGCACTGCCGCAACGCTATCGCTGCGCCGGCAGAATATTTCAGTGACACATAATGCTTAGCATGCACTCTTTTAATTGGTTACGCTATTATTGGAAAGCGGAAAACTAAAGTCATTGGAAAAAGAGGTGGAGTTATGGAAACGATTTTCAGTTACATTTTTAGTATAAATAGACTTAAGTTTTACCAAATAAAATCAGAATAATTCTGACAGTGAAATACTGACGTTTTATTTCTCAACTTTCTGGCAACTTGTTAGCTGCCTACTGACTGGCAGAATTCTCCCTGCCTTATAAAGAGGAGCATATAAATAATAACCAAAGGGCCACCACACGGGATCGAATCGGGGCCAGCGTTAAATTATTCTTTTAAGACATTCAAATAATAAAATACTTCCTCGGAAGATATTTGCGGAATAATAGCAGAGGTGAGGGAACAGAGTTTATATGGGTTTGCTCAGAGGCGAGTTAATGGAGTAATTTGACCTAAAGAATTGGGCAAACATGTTGGAAATTGATTGGGAGTTACAAGACACGGTATTTTAATATTTCATAGCAGACGGAAAACTAGTCAATCTACGCTTAGAGTTAAGGAAATCATAAAATGATTCAAGGTTTTTTATTAAATTCCTTTTAACTTTGCACAAATAAGATCTGTAGCATTTTTTATTTAATTCAAAATAAGCGTGTCGGATAACTGAGTATTTAATATATAGTGTGTAAACCAGTTTTTTTGTACAATTTAAAAGATCGCGACTTTTTATTTTTTAATTTTTTAGTTCTTTAGTAAACCAAGGTTGTGATTGCTCCTTTTGTACGCAAACCAGTTTTGAAATAAGCTAAATATAGTGTTATTAAAATGCTGGACGCAACGTTCAACATCACCTTTATACGTCGGCCATGATAAATTTGATAATTCTCGATCTAATTCCTTGAAATTGGCTTTCGCGAAAATAAAACGAACGTTTGAGTTACTTGATTTATCAACATTATTTCCAAAATCACCAATAACTTCGTAATTTATCTCAATAGCATGGTGATAAGAGTCCTCTGGAAGAACCAAGCGTTCACACCTTTTCGTAGATGACTTCGATACGTCATCAACAAAAACAAGATCCAGAATGTTTCCAAAATTGTTTGGAGTTAAATTGATCTGATTTAGACAGAGCTCAGCCATATCTTCTAAGAACACATTGTATCTATCCCTTGATGATATTGGAACGATAAAGTCGTCTATAAGAGTCCATTATATGCCTCGCATATTGAAGTCACCAAGTACAATCATCGAGTCATGTGCAGTAATCATTGAACTTAAGGATCTAAGTAACGCAATATGTTGAAAATATACCGATAAGTCAGAGTTAGGAGGGATGTAGCAAACAGCTAAATAAAAGAAACCATTTCCTACCATAACTCGTATTGCTTTAAATTCCATTGACTCGATGAGAGGGATATTAACATCTTCGGATGGTATTGAAGAATGAACTGCAAAAAGAACACTCCCACCGATTCTGTCCTTACGGTGATTTCTATAAATTTGATATTGATTAGGAAGGATCTCTGAATTAAAATTATGTGGTTTAAGTCAGACTTCAGTAAAGAAAATTACGTTATAGTTACAGTCTAAGCCTTTTAAATATAAATCGTTCAATTTAGTATTTAAACCTCTAACGTTTTGGTAGAAAATACCTAAAGTAGAATTTAAAATTAGTTTTTTGGCTCACTGTCACGATTAGGAATTGAAGCTAAGTTATTTATTTTATTTTTATTGTGGCTTGTATTCAAACTCGCGAACAAATGCCCCAGTTGACCAAAAATAATTGTTAAGCAAAGTGTCAAAAACTTCAGGTGCCACATCAATTTAAAAGATGATACGTTACGTTCATATTTAAAGTTAAGTTTTCGGAGTGCTAAGTTACAAGTCTTAATTTTTGATGAAATGTAAAACTCTATATCATCAGAAGAAGTGTCCCTAGCAAATCTAGAAACAAAAATCGATTTTCTCAAAGGAACCACAACCTACTTCTTTGCAAAGCAGTCAGTCTCATCCAATAGAGCTATAGTTTTTGCAACAATAGGAGCAGATTGGAAAGGTGGAAGCGATTGAGCCGGTGATGGATCCACTTCAGGTGAAGATACCTGTAAGTTTTCATGACCAGATTTGCTTTTATTAGAGGAAGCGCGAGTGCAGATATCCCTTGATGAAGTTGATGAAGACGACCCTGAGGCGGAGGGACAGAAGACAAAAGATTAATTAGCTCAATTTGTTGGGGTTGGGGCAAAATATTCTTTTGAAGTAATGTAAGAGGAGCCACAATACTTTCCTTGGGTGGACTGTGTGTCCGTTTGCGTTTGATATGTCTTACAGGTTGCGAAGTTTGTTTGTCTAGGCACTTAAATGATTTAAACACATTTTCATAACGTTTAAATTTATCATTAAGTGCCCGAAGGTCTTTGCCGATTTCGAAAAATCCATTTCTGGTTTCTCTAAAAATTGGAAAAGTTCAACCTCAGTTGATCTCCATTTTAAACAAGACCAACGAATACCTCTTCCTTCATTTATTAAGTCTAGGACTATACCAGTGAATCCGGCACATTTTATATGAGCAATCCCATCGCACAACCAGCATGCAGCAGAGCGTTGCTCATTATCTCTTTTATTTTTGCAGTTGTCAAAAATGCAAGACATAATTTAAACAGTAAAATTCAATATGAGAAAAAACAAAAATTGTAATAAATCAAAGAAAGCAGTTTGGAAGGTAGTGCCAGTTTTATAATTATTTAAGATTTCAGAGCTATTAATGCAACGAACAGTTTTAGATGCACAGTAATAGACACCTAAAAAACAAAACGCAAACAACTGTTTAAAGAATGACAATCAAAAAAGAGAAAAGAAAATGCGCTTTCAAAATTGGTCCACCAGCTGACAGGAAATTCCGTAGTTTCGACGAAGCGGAGTTCCGGAGTTATCGTTGTTTGCTATTTCTCAAATCCCGCTAGGACACCCGAGAAGGAAATTGTTCGGCGTAAGATCTTCGTGTTCAGAGGACTCAAGCGGAATGTAAGTTAGCGGTCGTCAATTTAGTATATTTTCAACATCAGCTAGAACGGCCCGTAGTACCTAATCACGCAGGCCTGCAACTGTAAAAATATCCATTAGAATTGACTTTGTTGAATGTATCATCCGCTCCCATGATCCTCCCACATGCGGTCGAGCAGGGGGTATAAAAGTCCACTCAATTTCGGGATGCTTTCTCTCTATATCTTGAGATGATAACTTTTCGATCTCAGTTAAAAGTAGTACACTTCCACCGCGAAAAATTGTGCCGTTGTCTGAAACTATTCGCTTCGTTACGCCACGACGACCCACAAATTGTTTAAATATCAGGAGAAAGGATTCGGGAGTGGTGAAACACGTAAATAAGGCGCACTAGCGCCTTTCCCGCCTGCGTTCAATGGCCACATCAATTGGCCCAAAATAATTCACCCCTGTAAATGTAAAGGGCATGGAGAAAGGTGATACGCATTCGATAGGTAGATCCCCCATCTGAGGAGGACGTGAATAAACCTTGCGATTACGACAAATCCAACAATTTGCTGCGTTACATATATATCCACCCCATCATCAACAACGATCCTTCCTTTTACTCGCAGATAGGCTCCAAATATGGAGTCAATTTGAAAAGAGAGAATTTTTGATTAATATGCTCTCCGTTACGCAGCTGCCTCATTTCTTCATGAAAACTTCGCCCTGACAGTTAAACATTATTGCGAACTCTCCTGTGTTTAGGCTATCTGTGCTAAGAAATTATATCCATGGTTGTGAGCGCAAATAGATGAGTGACTTTTAATTATTCTCATGAAATAAACTTATTTGAATCGAGCGTAATTAAAGTGCAATATTATCATAGTTAGTTTAATGAAGTACCTCTGCAATGTAGTCATCGTCGTCTGAAAATTGTGGAACTGGCGAAATATGCTCATCCTCTTATAGGAACTTAAGGCCGTTGAACCAACGCTGGTTGTCATCGAAGTTCTGGTTACTATTCCATTTGGTGCCATCGTCTGCAATATTCTCTCGCGACGGAAGCCATCTCCGTTTTTTTATGTAAGAACCTTCTATAATTTCTGCTACTCTCAGTGCCACGAACTGGTTAATTTTCCGATGTCTGAGCGTAGCCAAAATAAAACGTTCTTGGAGTCTGTCCAGAAAATTTTGCGGCATGTTTTGATAAACAGTTCCGAACCTATGAAATTGGCTAGCCGTAGTCCTTAAACATCAGCTAACAGCTCGCACCTTGGCACAGATCTTGGCTTCAACGGTGCTTCGCGAGTTTTCGAAGCTAATATGGACAGTGCGTTTTGGTATCCGCCTCTGAACGCACGTTAGCTAATGCTGCGTAGGCTTGTATACTTGCATCGGCAAATATATTGCTTTGGATTTTGCACAAGACCGAGAGCAGCGAGGAATTCCTATGCTATTAATCGAGCAAATGCGCCTTACCCATTGAAACCAGCTGTTGCGTTTTTCTTATTAGATAGTCTCGTCCTAACCGACCCCAGAGCGCCATATGTTCGGTAAAATAATTTTCGCTTGGATAATAACAAAGCCAAGGAGACCCAGTGGCCGAAAATCGGCATTATGGTGCGCAGAACTTTCCGTTTTGATACAGTTGCATTTTTATCAAAAATTTCATTCGGGAATTTTTCGATATATGTTAATTCATCTGATATCGGTAACCACCACATCCCTAGCAATTTCGTGATACCGGTATTTAGTTCCTCAAAACATTTAAATTCCGTGTCGCGATCTGCGTTTAGGGTCGACATTATCTGACTTGAGTTGGGCACGCAATTTCTCATTTGAAAACCGCCCTCTTTATGAATCCATCGTACAGTAGTTGCGAGACCAGCTAATGCATAGTGTAATCAGCGCTTTGAAGACAGTCATCAACAAAAGCGTTTTCAGTGATGGCAGGTACCGGACCGGAATGGCGATCTGCAAAACGTTCAGCATTATGGTTCTTCACAAAATTTGCTAAAGATGGCGAGCACGAAGCACCGAACGTCATACCGTAAACATCATAGTCACGAGATGGATCACCGCTACGCCACAAGAACATCTGCACCACTTGGTCCTCTTTTGTAATCTTAATCTGATGAAACATTTCGCGTATATATCCGCATACAGCGGAAGGTCGTTAGCGAAAGAGCAGAAGCATAACCAGAAGGACATATCGTTAAGTCCAACGCCCTTAACTTTTGCAGCGAGAAAGCGTGTGGTTCTTTCCATGATCTGCAGCGCGCGCTCATCATCCGTAGAGATTAGAGGCTTGGCTGGGCATACACTCCAATTGAGTCTATGGAAAAATATGATTTCGTTTCCTGATCCACACGGTTTTCCGCTGATGGACTGCATATGAGGAGCAGTGACTGTTCAGCTAAGTCCTTTGCATCCCGTCCATATACACTCCAGCCTAGACGACATCTCGTAGCAATAAGATTTGACCCTTCACCCTCTTTTATTTATATAAGAACACTAATTCTTACGTTGTCCACACATTGCCCTTAATGCTTCATATTGGCGGATCGGCAAACTCTTAATGTGTGCATGATTAGAAAACGTACCCCTGAACAAAGACTGCTGAGGAAGACCAAGATTGGCTATAGTGCGAACATTGCGAAGTTTGTACCTTTGAGAAGGTGTGGCAATGGGGATATATATAGACTAACAAACTTCGAGTCTACTTCACGACCTGAAAACTATTTTTTGTTGTTCTTTCTTAGCTGTAGTACCGGGTTCGACGGGCCACCGACGTTGTAGTATGTAGTAAAGGGTGATGGGACAGCCGTCCACACCACAACGTCTTTTAGAATTGCACCGCCGAACAAAATGTGGTTTGAAGGTTATGTATACGTTATAACCTTTTCTCGTGGATGAATATCCATCTGTCACTTGGAGAGAGCAAGATGAATTCACAACAGTCCGAAAGCCTGTGAACAAATATCAGTCATTATTAGACATATGTATGTGAAAAGTGAAAATCATAAAGATCAAAGAGATATAACATTTGGCTTCCATATAACTGATTTTCAGATATTGCAATTAGCACGAAAAGCCCTCCATTTAAGCAGCTAAAGTTTTGAAATTTTGCACAAATGATAACTATTATGAGAACTATTTCACAAGTCGTTATGGTTCCATAACTATTCTCCCAATTATTTGTTTTATTTTGTTTTTCTTTTATACCAATACCAATTATATTTTAGGCTGATCACAAGTGTCTTATGGAGAAATATTTAATTTTACAAAAGAAAATTAATGATTTTAGGAAATCGAATGATGGCAACCATGGGTTTTCACAAAAAGTGAGTACGCACATATACTCATTTTCTCTTTCTGGTCACAAATTCAGATGCAGTCGGCTCAAAATATTTTTTACTCTCCCGCATTCGGTTCTTTTTGCACGCGACTTGCACATGTGCAGGGCCGCCGAGAGATAATCTGGGCCCAGGGGTAAAAAGGTGGGGGCCCCTTCCTACTGAAATATGTATAATACTTTATAAACTTTATAAACTATCTAGAAACAGAAATGGGTAGAGTGCAAAATATTCACAGAGCGATGCAAATATTGGGGAGAAGCGTTTCTAATTGTCGAGTGTAGATGGCATTCAATAAGTTGTATTAGCTAAGACGGGTTTCAAAATTTGCATCGAAAGCGTGTCTGAGGTGAATAACTTCATTGGACTACTTATCAGATACATCAACGGAATAATTATTTGCAAAATTGTCTGCAGCTGCGTTGAGTTTATCTTCTTTCATATCATGGAACTGCCATAGAAATTAGAATGATTTGTTTATGTCACTCAACGCCGTCAAGTATGAAGTAGAAAGTGTTTCTTTTGAATTCAATTTCTTCGGTACTGCAATTTTTATCCACTTCTTCATGTAGGTCGTTTCCGTCGTTTTGTGTCTTGCTAATAAAACACATCGTTAAGTTTCAAGTTTTGTAGTATTCCTCACAAAATGCCTATATCGGCATTTTTCGACTTTTCTCGAACTGTATTACTTTTTCGACATTTTTTATTTCGATTAAAAATGTGTTCGTTTAAAGAGGGTTTTTTATAGTTCATGATTTAAAGTTTCGACATTATTTTTTTTGACATATCGTACGGATCCCTGAAGTGTTTTACAAAAACACTAAATGTAGATGCGTATATGGTGTGGATATCGCTCGCTTAGACTACTGTTAATGCGCTATACATATACTTGTATGTTTGTATGTATTTTGAGTTAAGACTTGAAAATATTTCACAGAAACACATGAGAGTATTTACAAAAACCTACTTAGCAGCACTTCTTAATTAACATAGAATTTGCTCCATATTGCATTAAAATTTAATTACTTACAAAACATCATTCCTTAAGAAATTCTCGAATTATTGTTTAACGATAATTAGTTTGCTTTAATAAATCATCAAAATATATAAATAAACAAAAACTCTCAACGATTTTCATTGACTGCTACATTGTGTACCACAAAAATGAAAATACCCAGACATAATGAGTTACGAAGTTTATATTAACAAGTAAGCAAACTATTTTTGTATAGGCGGTGCCACGCCCATTTCAAAAACTCAATTTCATTGTTTCGTATCGCTGCTAATAATAAATTTTACCCAATATTTTCCAATAGATATTGAAAAAAGGACGTTTTTGAATTTTTTAAAACTTCGTTATATGGAAGATGGGTGTGTTTTCGGTCCGATTTTGAGAATTTACTAACAATATGAAGGAGATAAAACTAATGATATGAAGGACATTAAGTTTACCAAATTTAGTGAAGATAGCTTACTCTGTTATTGAGATATAGACATGTTAATATAAGTGGGCGTGCCTTTTTTTCAAAATTTAAGGAGTATCCAGTTTCTTTCTTTAAAATCGTTGCAAATATAAAATTTCACTCAATTTGCTTTAATACATACCGAAAAAACGAAGATTTAGCATTTTTAAAATCATCTGTTTTATGGGAGGTGGGCGTGGTTATTGACCGATCTCAACCATTTTGGTTAAAGGACAATCTATATACCAAGTTTCATTAAGAAATCTCAATTTTTACTCAAGCTATCGTGGCCACGGACAGACAGACGGGCAAACGGACCGACAGTCAGGGTTAAATCGATTCATATCTCCATTTTTTTGTCTGTTACGTAACTAAGGCACCAGCGCTTTTCCCGTCTGCGTTCAATGGCCATATTAGTTTGCCCAAAATAATTTACCCCTGTAAATGTAAAGGGCATATAGAAAGGTGATACGCGTTCGATGATCTACCTATCCCAATCTGAGGAGGACGTGGATAAACCTTGCGGTTACGACAAATCCGACATTTTGCTGCGTTACATATATATCCACCCCATCAACAACAACGATCCTTCCTTTTACTCGCAGATAGGCTTCAAATATGGAGTCAATTTGAAAAGAGAGGATTTTTGATTAATATGCTCTCCGTTACGCAGCTGCCTAATTTCTTCATGAAAACTTCGCCCTAACAGTTAAACTTTATTGCGAACTCTGCTGAGGAGGACGTGGATAAACCTTGCGGTTACGACAAATCCGACATTTTGCTGCGTTACATATATATCCACCCCATCAACAACAACGATCCTTCCTTTTACTCGCAGATAGGCTTCAAATATGGAGTCAATTTGAAAAGAGAGGATTTTTGATTAATATGCTCTCCGTTACGCAGCTGCCTAATTTCTGCATGAAAACTTCGCCCTAACAGTTAAACATTATTGCAAACTCTGCTGTGTTTAGGCGGTCTGTGCTAAGTAATTCTCTCCATGGTTGTGAGCACAAATAGATGAGTTACCTGTAATTTATCACATGAAATAAACTTATTTCAGTAGTGTTCAAAGGTGAAATATTATCATAATTAGTGTAATGAAGTGCGTCTGCAATGCCGTCATCGTCGTCTGAAAATTGTAGATCTGGCCAAATATGCTCACCTCTTATAGGACCTTAAGGCCGTTGAACCAACGCTGGTAGTCATCGAAGTTCCGGTTACTATTCCATTTGGTGCCATCGTCTGCAATATTTTCCCGTGACGGAAGCCATCTCCATTCTTTTATGTAAGAACCTTCTATAATATCTTCTACGCTCAGTGCCACGAACTGGTTAATTTTCCGATGTCTGAGCGTAGCCAAATAAAACGTTCTTGGAGTCTGTCCAGAAAATTTTGCGGCATGTTTTGATAAACAGTTCCGAACCTATGAAATCGGCTAGCCGTAGTCCTAAAACATCAGCTAACAGCTCGAACCTCGACATATATATTCGCTTCAACGGTGCATAGTGAGTTTTCGAAGCTAATAGCCTACAGTGCGTTTTGGTATCCGCCTCTAAACGCACGTTAGCTAATGCTGCGTAGGCTTGTATACTTGCATCGCCAAATATATGCAACTGATTGCTTTGGTTTTTGCACAACACCGAGAGACAGCGAGGAATTCTTATGCTATTAATCGAGCGAATGCGCTTTACCCATTAAAACCAGCTGTTGCGTTCTTCTTATTTGATAGGCTCGTCCCAATCGACCATATGTTCGGTAAAATAATTTTCGCTTGGATAATTTTATTTATTTATTTATTTAATATTTAGACACAAGTAAGACGCAGTCTTTTAACGTGCTATACTAAAAATAGTAATAATAAGTACTTAATATAAAAGTGAATAATTTAATCTAATCTTGTTTTGACATTTAACAAAAAACGCTCTTACAATTATTCAGCATAGGTAAGAAGTAGTATATAATTATAAACGAAAAAAAAAAAAATATGTACACATGTAGTAGTTTTTTAAGACTTAGGGCCAGTTTTTCAGTGCTGGTTTAAACTCAGTTTAAACTAAGTTTAGTTAAACTCAGTTTAAATTTAAACTTAGTTTCCTTGCGCCCAAATAATTTTGTTGCAACCAAAACGAAGCAGTTAGCAAACAGCTGATAAGTTAAACTAAGTTTAACCGAGCACAATCGGCCGTTTAAACTTAGTTTAAACTCCGTTTAAAGTTGACTGAAAAACTGCATTCTGAGTTTAAACTTAGTTTAAACGACAAACAGAGTTCAACTTGCACTGAAAAACTGGCCCTTAGAGTGAGAACATTGAATAAATAGCCAGTTTGAAGTGCTTAAGATTTATTTCTAATTTTAATTTATTAGGTAAAGAGTTCCACAGCTACACAGCTCTAACAAAGAACATTCTAGATGTGTGCGAATGCCTAAAGTGTGGTACTATGAGATTGCTTGTGCGTGTTGACTGAGCAAATGTTCATTTCGAAAAAAGATAGTTAGGGCAACGGGTGAGGATGAGTTTGTGCATAAATAGCAATAGGCGACAGTCAAAATATTCAAATATCAAACAAAGCCAAGGAGACCCAGTGGTCGAAAATCGTCATTATGGTGCGCAGAACTTTCCGTTTTGATACAATCGCATTTTCATCAAAAATTTCATTCGGGAATTTTTCGATAAATGTTAATTCATCTGATATCGGTAACCACCACATCCCTAGCAGTTTCGTGATACCGGTATTTAGTTCTTCAAAACATTTAAATACCGTGTCGCGATCTGCGTTTAGGGTCGACATAATCCGACTTGAGTTGGGCACGCAATTTCTCATTTGAAAACCGCCCTCTTTATCAATCCATCGTACAGTAGTTGCGAGACCAGCTAATGCATAGTGTAATCAGCGCTTTGAAGACAGTCATCAACAAAAGCGTTTTCTGTGATGGCAGGTACCGGACCGAAATGGCGATCTGCAAAACGTTAAGCATTATGGTTCTTCACAAAATTTGCTAAAGATGGCGAGCATGAAGCACCGATCGTCATTACGTTCATCACGTAAACATCATAGTCACGAGATAGATCACCGCTATGCCACAAGAACATCTGCGCCACTTGGTCCTGTTTTGTAATCCTAATCTGATGAGAAATTTCGCGCATATATCCGCATATAGCGAAAGGTTGTTAGCGAAAGCGCAGAAGTATAACCAGAAGAGCATATCGTTAAGTCCAACGCCCTTAACTTTCGCCGCGGCATCCCAAACTAATCTCGTTTCATTTTTGTTAGCCTTACAAGCGGTAAAAATGGGAAGATACCAAGATTGCTCTATATTTAGTATTCTTTTTTTTTTGTATCGCCCATATATAGCCCTTTTTGATGTGTAAACATCTATAGCCGCGGTAGGGCAAATCTCTTACGCTAATACTACCATAAAAACTCCATATAAAAAAAAGTAAGACGTTTTTGATTGGTCAAGAACGACTCTGTGTGAAAATGCGTGTGCCGTCTGACGTATGTGTTAGTATTATATTGACCCAGAAAGCAAAATCAATTATCTTTGTGTTGCATGCAATTAGGCGCATAATTTTTATAAACTATGCGGCTTAAAGCATAGGGTGTTCTCTAAATTTAGATTGACACAGTTTAATCGGTTTGCTGGTGCACGGGAATTAGGAAACAATTTTCAGTGGCATTCACTTATCTTGGGTGGAGATTTTAATTTTAATTTCGCGGAAACAGAAGCGGTACCACTCAATAAATTTTTGTTTGATGCATTCTTTCTATTATTCATAGTTTTATGCTTAAGCACCAAAAAAATTCATTTCTCCTTGAAAAATTGCAAATTGCTCATTATTCTCTTCCCACTATTCTCACCCTATTCTTTGTTTATTATTACTCAAGACATTTCATCCGCAACGGGATTGCGCAATCTTGTATTCTATCATTCTTGGTTTGATGGAACAAAAAACCTGTTTGATTTGTCCGAACATACACCTGTCCACTTGACAGCTTTGCCAGACAGAAATGCAGTGAAGAGAATAATGCACGAGTTAATGCCAATAAAGGCTGTTAATGCAGATAAGCTCCCATGTCTGTCTTGGGTATTATCTACGTTCTTTGGTATTGACACAAAAAGCAAAATTAATTATATTTAATCGGGAGCACCCTGTACCTTTGAGTTGCATGCAATTAGTCGCAAATTTTTACAAACTGTGTGCAAAGAACGTACATTATCTACGTTCTTTGCTGAGTGAATTAGAGCACAGCGTGTTCTCTAAATTTTGATTGAAATTCCCTTATTCGCTTTGCGTTGGTACTACTTTTGAACAGCTGATCGCTTTGTGTTTCTACAACTCAGCTGATTGGTGTTCTTTAAAACAATAAATTAAACGTTTAAACTGGAGGTATATAACCGAAATGCAGGTAATATTCATGTTTCTAAATAAATTACAGGTCAAATACTAATATTAATTTTTATTGTAGAGAACATCGCAATCATTAAGAAGATCCAGAAACGCTGGATATCAACGTGCCTACCGAGAACGTCAACGCCAAAAATAAATTAATAGGCTACGTGGACATTTACAGCAGCAACAACAACAGCAACAACAACATTTACAACAGCAACAACAACCAAATTACCAAAACATTGAATTGCAATATGAGCATTATCTTAACCATGTTAATGCCCATAAACAATTTAAATTAAAAATGATCGACAACGACTTTGGATACGCATGCGCTGTGTGTGATAGATTGTGGTTTAAAAACGACCTTAAAGCTATGCCTGCTGGACGTTTTTTCCAGACTACTTACCAGTATTGAATCAAAGGTGTACGTTTCTTATTTTAGCTATCATAAGCCTATTTTAACTATTGCAACATAAATAATAAAATAAATTAAATTTTAAAAATTAAACAAGATAAATATGTATGATTGACTTAACCCTTGAATGCCCATGATACCTTTAAAGATACCACCATTATTAACGAGATTGTAAAGTATTATATAGGGGTTAATATTTCTAAATATTGCAAATTTAACAGTTTACACATCTACCTTGAGTTCAAACACTCACATCTTTTTTTTCGTAGTCTTGTATCTTATTAGCTAACCTTCCAGGCACGAAAACCGACGTATTGCCATAGAAAGATAATCTGGAAGCTAGAAAATGGCACACTCTAAATTAGCCCTTTTTCCTATTTTTTTCCGTAGCGAGAAAGCGTGTGGTTCTTTCCATTATCTGCAGCGCGCGCTCATCGTCCCTAGAGAGTAGAGGCTTGGCTGTTGCATACACTACAATTGAGTCTATGGAAAAATATGATTTCGGATCAGCGACTGTTCAGCTAAGTCCTTTGCATCCCGTCCATATACACTCCAGTCTAGACGACACCACGTAGCAATAGATTTGACACTTCACCCTCTTTTATTTCTATAGGAACGCTAATTCTTACGTTGTCCAGACCTTGCAATTAATGCTTCATATTAGCGGATCGGCAAACTATTAATGTGTGCATAATTAGAAAACGTATCCCTGAACAAAGACTGCTGAGGAAGACCAATATTGGCTATAGTGCGAACATTGCGAAGTTTGTACCTTTGAGAAGGTGTAGCAACGGGGGATATATATGGACTAACAAACTTCGAGTCTATTTCACGTAACTGAAAAGTATTTTATGTTGTTCTTTCTCAGTTGTAGTACCGACATCGACATGCCACCGACGTTGTAGTATGTAAGGCCTTGCAGAACTGCACCGCCGAATAAAATGAGGTTTGAAGCAACGTAGACATAATCTTTTCTCGTGGATGAATATCCATCTGTCACTTGGAGAGAGCAAGATGAATTCACAACAGTCCGAAAGCCTGTGAACAAATATCAGTCATTATTAGACATATGTGAAAAGTGAAAATCATAAAATTCAAAGAGATATAACATTTGGCTTTCATACAACTGATTTTCAGATATTGCAATTAGCACGAAACGCCCTCCATTTAAGCAGCTATAGTTTTGAAATTTTGCACAAATGTTAACTATTATGAGAACTAGTTTAACAGTCAAAATCGTTAATATCGAACAAATGTTACATATGGTTCCCATATTATTCTCCCAATTAGAAAAGTTATGAAGCCTTCGGCATACCCGAATAAGGCATTTTTATTTGTTTGATTTTGTTTTTCTTTTATGCAAACACCACTTATATTTTAGGCTGATCACAAGTGTCTTATTGAGAAATATTTAATTTTACAAAAAAAATTTGTGATTGTAGAAAATCGAGTGATGGCAACCATGGGTTTTAAAAAAAATTGAGTACGCACATTTACTAATTTTCTCTTTCTGACTACACATATAGATGCAGTCGGCTCAAAATTTCTTTTTCTCCCCCAGCATGATTACCTCCCGTATCCGGTTATTTTTGCACGCGACTTGCACATGTGCAGGGCCGATGAGAGATAATCTGGGCCCAGGGGTAAAAAGGTGGGGGCCCCTTCCTACTGAAATATTAATAATACTTTATAAACTTTATAAACTATCTAGAAACAGAAATGAGTAGAGTGCAAAATATTCACAAAGCGATGCAAATATTGGGGAGAAGCGTTTCTAATTGTCGAGTATAGATGGTATTCAATAAGTTGTATTAGGTAAGACGGGTTTCAAAATTTGCATCGAAACGTGTCTGAGGTGAATAACTTCATTGGACAACTTATCAGATACATGAACGGAATAATTATTTGCGAAATTGTCTGCAGCTGCGTTGAGTTCATCTTCTTTCATATCATGGAACTGCCATAGAAATTATAATGATTTGTTTATGTCACTCACTGCGGCAAGTCTTTTCCTCAGTCCACAGATACCGCCGTCAAGTATGACGTAGAAAGTGTTTATTTTGAATTCAATTTCTTCGGTACTGCTATTTTTATTCACTTCTTCATGTAGGTCGTTTTCGTCGTTTTGTGTCTTGCTGATTGTAACATTTTCTAGACATGCTCTAAATTTTCTGCAAAAATTTCATCCCGACGAGTTTCTGCCGTCAAGTTGAATAGTGGGTTCGGTTGGCGGCTGTTATGTCGACTCTTATTACATTATTTTGCCAGTTTTAGCTAATGTACGTAACTGTACATGCACGCATGAACGCGCTTTATCGGTAATTACAACATTTAAATAAATATTTGAATTAATCCCCTATCAAAAGCATTATAGGTTTTAACTATTCACTTCATTTATAAGAAAATACAGACCCTATCGAGAAATGCGGGCCCGGGCGAAGCAAAAGCATAATCCAATCAGCAAACAGTTCAAGTAAACAGCGACAGCATACCCAGCCGGACTTTGTTGCATCAAAAATTCACTCATGTCATAGGTTAGGTTAGGTTAGGTAGAAGTGGCTGCCAGCGATCTCACCAGCACACTTAGGCTATGTTAGGCCCGTTGTCGTACCAGGCGGATTAAAAACCCCCTACTCGAACCAGCGAGTGGAATCTGAAAATTTTAATAGCATGCGTACCTCTATCCTGGCCAGGTCGCTAAGGTCGTTGAAAAACTTTGATTCAAAGAATTTGCTCCTCTGCAGAAGTCTTTGTAGGGGGCCCCCAGTATCTGTGCCTGTCTACCTATCAGTAGATGACCTTTTATTATGCCTAAAGCTAAGGACAGGTCTCCTCTGCTCAGCAAGAGCAGACCTTGTGATTTTTTTACGTCCCATTAAGGCCACCCGAGTTTGGATTTGATGTAGGTATTACCGTTGTTCCAGCGGATCCCTGCTTCCTTAAGGGATGAGTCCTTTAGAATGAGCTTACAGGTAGCGAGCGGCGTATCTAGACCCTTCCAGCGTGGTGAAAGCGGAATGGATGTTCCCCTCTTGCAAGCTCGTCCGCTGTTTCATTTCCCAGTATGTTGATATGCCCTGGCACCCATACCAAGTAAAAAGCAAACTGCGAGAAAACACCTCCTCCTACTCTGTTCTCAAGCTTTGAGCCATCGGTGTAGAAGTGAAGTGATTCAGCCCCTATTGGGCAGCTCACGTAGTCTCAGAGGTGCATTCGCAGCGAATTGTTTTCCATCAATATCAATCGGGAGTATATTTAACTCGGTGTCTAAAGCCTCAGAAGGTGTCGTGCATAGAGCCCCTGCTATGCATATTAGCGCCGATCTTTGCACCCTTTGTGTTGTTTTCTTGTCAACGCTCGGCCACCACACCAGCGAACCATACAGCAAGATTGGTCTTACCACAGCCGTGTATATCCAGTACATGATTTTAGGGGATAAGCCCCATATTCGTCCGGTAGCTCCCTTACAGCAGTACAATCCAACCATTGCCTTTGTGGAGCGCCAAGGCTCCGCTGACACTCGCTGCTGCCTACGGTTGCTGCTGCTGCTGCTGGGTGTCGGGTGACGCACTCCGGTGCGTTCAAAAGTTATATCAGTAGTCTCTCGGCCACTTGCCGGTCGATGGTATAATTAAAAAAAGGGAAATTAAAATAGAACTCACAATTTATTGACTAAACGAGTTGAAAGTGTGCGCAATGAATGGCTTAATTTTATTATTTTACTTTTATATAGCAATGTTGGCTGCGATTGCACTTTTAGTACAAAAATGTAGTGATGATGGGGGGGATGCCAGATTTGACATTACATCACCCTCCTTTGGAAAAGAAGAATTTAGCTAGTTGATCAGATTAGCCACATTCTTCTTTCCCTAACATTTTTATACCCGAGCGTACTTGTACACAAGGGTATTATAACTTTGTTCGCATAACGGTTGTTTGTAACAGCATAAAATAATCGAGATAGATAAAGACATATATATACTAAAAATATCATAATGAAAGGAGAAATCGATTTAGCCCTGACTGTCTGTCCGTCCGTCCGTCTGTCCGTGGTTACAATAACTTGAGTAAAAATTAAGACATCTCAATGAAATTTGGTACATAAAATGCCCTTTGGACAGGGTAGGTTGGTATTAAAAATGGTCAAGATCGGTCAATAGCCACGCCCACCGCCCATATAACGGAAGTTTTTGAAAAATGCCTAAACTCCGTTTTTTCGGTATCCATTAAAGCAAATTGAGTAAATCGGACCATAACCTCGCCCACCTCTCATATAACGGAAATTTTGAGATATGCAAAAATTTCGTGTTTTCTTTATAAAAAACGTCTGTAAGTATCTCAACAACGATGTAAGGTATCGTCACAAAATTTGGTGAACATATTGTCCTTGATATCAATAGCATCACCATCAACAACTTTTGAAATCGGACCATAACGACGCCCAACTTCCATATAACGGATTTTTTTTTGATTTCGTTTTTCAGAATTTATTGGAAGAAATTTTGTAAAGTTTAATACTAGCTGCGATTTGAAACAAAGAAGCGGGAATTGTATGAAATCAGGGTCCCCGACCTTACAAAAATATATCGCGAGGGTATATAAAAATCGGTTTCGCCCGAATTTAGCTTTTCTTACTTGTTAAAGTTCAAATTTTGCTATTTTTATCGTAAATTATTAATGATCTAATCCGCGGTACCTTTTTTGAGAAATTGTAGGCAACCTTATCGTAAACGTTTATTGTCTGAATTGTATTGTCTGTATTGTCTTTATTTTGTAAGTCTTTACCGTAACATTTTTTCATCATAGCTGTAGTTTTAACTGCAAGAACTTGCTTCGTGGATTCTCTGATATCATCGAAATGAATGCGTGAAACTGCATCTGCGCCTACGTTTGTTTTACCCTTAATGTACTCGATGGTAAAGTTATATTCTGCTAATTCAAGACGTATCCTTGCTAGCTTTGAGGATGGATCTTTCATATTGAATAAATAAACTAAAAGCCTATGGTCCGATTTAACAGTAAAGTGTGTTCCGTAAACGTATGGTCGATAATTCTTGATTGCAAAATAAATAGCTAAGAGTTCCAGTTCTATAATTGGTTTTTTCTGTTCTGCTTTGTTGAATGCTTTAGAAGCATAACAAATAGGCAAATCGCTTCCTTGCTGCTCTTGACTCAATATAGCACCGCACCCACTTTTCGAAGCATCGACAGTAATAATAAATTGTTTTGTAAAGTCTGGGTATTGAAGCAATTTTGGTGAAATTAATGCTGATTTTAAAGATTCAAAAGCTTTATCACACGCAGTGTCCCAATTAAATTCAATCTTATTTCTGCGTAATTGGTTTAAAGGCGCTGCCAGAGACGCAAAATTTGGTATAAACCGTCTGTAGTAGTTAGCAAATGCGACGAAACGTCGAACCGTGTCTTTTTCAGTCGGTTTTGTATAATTTTTTACTGCATTTATTTTGCTGTCGTCTGGCAACAGACCTTTGGCTGAACATTTGTGGCCTAAGAAAGTAACTTCTGGCTAAAGAAAATTACATACCAGAAAAAGCATTTGTCATCATTCCTGAGAATGTATTTGGCGCTACATTTAAACCAAACGGTAACGCTTTCCATCTAAACGCTCCTCGGTCAGTGCTGAAGGATGTTACGTCACGTGAGTCGATATGCAACGGGATTTGATGAAACCCTGAATAGAGGTCTAAGGTTGAAAAATACTTCGCTCGGACAAGATTATCTAAGATGTCGTCTACTCTAGCGAGAGGAAATTTATCGGCAATCAGTTTTTTGTTAACAGCACGGAAACCTACACACATACGGTATGCTCGTTGACCATTAGCATCTTTTTTCGGAACAACAATTAAGGGCTATTATAATTCGAATAACTTTCTTCAATTAGTTCGTTTTCTAATAATTTCATAACTTGACGGTTTATTTCTTCACGCTGGGTATAGGGTAAACGGTAGTTCTTTATGTAAACTGGATTATTGTCTGTCACTCCTAGTTTTTGTTCATAGAAATTGTTTAATGTCATTTTGTCGTCTGGAAGTGCAAATATGTCTGCATAGTCTATGCATAATTTAAGTAATATGCTTTCTGCATGATTAGGAATTTGTTTTTTCAAAACGGAAATCAGTTCTTTTGCCCGTTTGTCATCGTTTCTAGTGTAATTAATGGTATAAACATTGAAATTCGAAAGTTTTTCAGTCCGAATGTTGCAGTTGTTTACGTATTTTATATCGTTTGTGGTGTTTATGACTTTGACGATTGGGTTGCTTGTACTGACTATGCATCTTGCAGTGAATACACCGTTGTCAATTTCTTCTGACTCCACGAAAAGTGGTTCCGGTGAACTTCCTAGACTAAAAAGTCGAAAAACTTCGCATCTGGGCGGAATTACGCAGGTGTCGTTTTGAGTTCCGTGAACGACCGGAATCGCGACTTTTTCATTACCAACCCAGAAGTAAACGCAATTGCTCGCATAGCTAATAACGCATTTGTTAAGTTTTAGGAAGTCTTTACGCAGTATATCGTCTGCTGGAATATTAAAGTCGTCGTTAACCACGTGTAATGTATGTTTTAAAGAAAAGTCAGAAAAATTTCAGTATGTCGTTTGTATTAATTAAAAAACTTTTGTTAAAACTTGAATCTTTAATTAAGGAAATGTCGGCTTGCGTGTCGACCAAAAATGTACATAATTTATTAGACCCGGAAATTTGAAATTGAATAAAATCTGAATAATTTAAATTTAAACAATAAACGCCTCTTGTTGAAGAAAAATCGATTAGTTGTCCATCTTGTGCTCACCCAGTGTTCGCTCCTGAGGGGCGTGAGTGTTTAAAGCACGGACATTTGCATTTCTATCCCTATTGTTTGAAGACCCGCTATTATTGTTGTTGTTTCTATTGCTACTCTAATTATTGTTAAAGCGGTTATTATTACTGCTGCCTTGATGGATATTTCCATTAGCTGGTCGATAACGTTGATTTCCGTAATTGCTTGAAGAAAACATGTTCCAATAACAAGTAAAATTGCGACTTGGGTTGTAGTTACTATGACCACGAAAACTACCCCGAAAATTTCTAGAAAAGTTACTACCACGTGTTCGAAATGCTAAAATTTGACGTTCTTTTACTTCATTATTGTGCTCGACTATCAACTTCGCTAACACGTCTTTGGAATCGGAAAATGTTGTTGAGGCAAGAATTGACTTTACTAGGTCCGACTTGGCATTTAATCTACAAACGTTGACGGATTGCTCGACGGCCATTTCGTGAGCTTTTTGTTGGGTCATTCCTTCGATAATTAAGGAGCGCTCCAAAGAGTCGGCTAGTTCTTCTACGCGTTGAGCAAAATCTGTATAGTTATTATTGTTGACGTGCAACGCCGAAATTTTTTCTGCAACAACTTTTGAGTTTTCAGGTTTAATCCTGCCGCGAAGGGCGATTTTGATGTCGTTAACTGATTATATTTGCGTCGGCAATGCTTCGCGAGCTTTTCCTTCTAATTTTGATTTTAAAAATGCTATCAATGTATTGGTTAGGTCTTCTATCAAACTTATTTTACCAAAAAAGTATCGAGCGCTAATGATTCCCCACTATAATTTTCACTAATTATTGATGAACATAGGGAAATAAATGACTTTTTTTGTTCTACGGTAGCCATCTTGTAAAAAGTTTTAGAAAAATCGGTAATACCTGGTGAGCTGGTAGCTGCTGCTGAAGCGTTATCTACAAATAATGAGTTATTTAAATCTGGAAGTGACGTGCTATTTTTGATACAAAAAATCGAACGATGCTTCGGACTGAGCGTCAGCAAATTCTTCTGATTCCGAATCGACTACGTTCGTTTGGCATATAAGGCTTAATGCGTCCTTCGGAATTGGAACATGGCAATCTAACTTAACAAAGCACTTCACTAAGAGCTCCTTGCAACGTGATAACTTTGCTTGTACGTCTTGGCAATTATGTATTGATTTGTTATCGGTTACGTGCAACACAATTTCATTATTGTTAGTTTTAGTCGAAAACGCTAAGTAATTCACAGATGGAAAGTTTATTAAGAAGTGAGAAGTAATATCAAGTAATTGTATGTAAATGCATATTTGAATATAAGTTATACATCTCTACATGAACATATGCATTGTAGCAGACAGGGTTGCTATTTTAAAGAAACATTTCAATAGCCCCCTTCAATGCAGATGTTCTTACAATATTCGTTTTTTATTTATTTAATGTTAAGCATTTTTAAAAATTCGCAATGTTTCTTCTTTGATAAATTTTTTGTTAAAAGGTCGGCTATCATTTCATTCGTGGATACATATTCCAATTTGATTTCGCCTCTTTAAACCACATCTCTTATAAAATGGTATCTGATGTCTTGTAGTGTATCAAGAAATACATATTTACAAACACAATTCAATATAATAATAACATACAAACTTACAGACATACATATCTACATAAACATAAATATACATATTTACAAATGTATCAAAATACAACACGCGCGACAAACCAAAACTCGGTTCATTGATCGAGTCGCTTTTCATTACGTAAACAAATGGCGACTTGGATTTGAGTGCAAGCGTATACAAACATACATACAAACATACACACAGCATTCTTCGCGTACGAGCCAATATTCTTATGTATGCATTTGGCCGTACATATGTAAGCATTAGTAAATAAGAAAGTACATAATAAGTTATTAGTATAAATAGAACTCAATAATTGAATAAAGAACAATTGATTGACACCCACCGAACACATAAACAATCTTTCATTTTACATGGCGATCCTGCCAGCTTAAAATCGGCAACTTGCTTACCATTGGGAAGCTGCTATAATAAGCTGAGCCTACCCGTTAAATTAACTTCAAATCCTGCTGCCTTAATCCTGGATCATACGTGCCTTGCCTTCAATATTGGCAAGCTGCCCTTTTAAGTAACAAAAAAAAAAAATGAGTGCAGAAAATTTTGAAGAAATTTTAAAGAAATGGACAAATTTCTTTATCCTAAACTCTGAAAAACCGACCACAACGGAGCATCAAATTGGACCAAAGCCCATTAATATTGAAGAGTACAGGAAGCGCAACACCAAGCCCCTCAAAAGGAAAAGAGGAGGGAGGAAATTTCAGCAAAGGAAGCGCATAGCATAAATATACAAAAACATTACACTGGAGACATCGACTGCAGCAGTTCTAGACCTCAAAGACGAAATCAGGGAAATAAGGCATAATTAATTGATGTATTTTGGAACGACTTTCCGTCGATCCTTGTCAAATTTGGTTTTGAAACAAACCGGTTTCGGCGTTGTGCCATCTTGAGTGAAGACAAGGATCGGCGGAAAATCCTTCCAAACTACATCAACTTTCAACCTTGTCGGAGTAAAAAAAAAAACAACAAAAAACTGCATAATTAATTAATACTTTTCAATATTTTGGCAACCTCACGGCTGCCTATTGGTTTTTAATTTTAATAATCAAAGAAAAAAAAAGTTTTTAACAATGGGTGGAGAAAACTCCAAGATTAAAGACCCGAAAGCTAACGTAGTAAACCACATTGAAATAGTTTATCAAAAATAATACTTAGAGATAATAAAAACACTGCTAATTTTGTTGACAATATGCACTTGCATATCTTTAGTTTTAAAATTATATTCCATGCACAACAAATTAATAAAGAAAAAATATTTAAGCCGTGCTGATAGATTAGATAAAGTATAATTAGTTAAATTAGAAAAGAAGAAATTATAAAAAACCAAATCGAAGTAATTAATATAACTAAATGGGTAATAAATGGGAAGAAATAAATAAAACTTTATTAGAAGAAAAAATAAATACAGAAAAATCTTATAAATGTATAAACAAAAATATTATTTGGTAATAATATTATTATCTTATAATAGAGTAGGAAAAAAAATTAAGGAGTTAAATAGCCAACATACTACGATTCATCAAAAAGAAGCTTATCAAATATTTGCATATACTAGAGACAAGTTAGTTTGCTCACTAGCAAGATACAATATAGAATTCATTGTACCAACTAAATACGAACAAGAAATTACCATTGACTTCGAACAGTTACTTGTGAAAGAAGAACAGTCTGAAAACGAAATAGAAAATACGAATTTCCAAACAACAAAATTCGAAATGGCACAAACAACGGTGGAATTTATTAAGACGGCATCGTCAATTCATACCCGAGTTTGACGGTAGACCAGAAAACCTACCCAGTTTTTTGGACGCTTTTGATATTCTTGAACAAATAAAGGATAGTCATGAAGCCATTGCAATTTCTATGGTTAAAACAAAGTTGAAAGGTACAGCTAGGAATTTAATCAGTAATGAAACAAGCAATACAACTAAAACTAAAAACCAGCATTAAAGGTGAAACGGTAGAAGTATTATCAGCAAAACTTCTGAATATACAACAAGGAAGTAAGACAGCCAACCAATATACAAATGAAATTGAAAAATTTACAAAATCTTTAGAAGGAGCATATATCTCCGATGGCCTGACCTCCGAGCTAGCAACAAAATATGCTACACAATCGGCTGTAAAAGCGATGTGTAAAAATTGCTCAAATAAAAAAGTTAAAATGATAATGGAAGCAGGAACGTTCACTTCGATGAACGAGGCAATATCAAAATTTACAAACAGTTGTACTGAAGTTACAGGTAACCCTAACTCAGTATTACAACTTCGCCAGCAAGGAAATTATCGTGGTAACTTCCGCAGAAGTTGTCAAGGTAGAAATTACAGAACATTCCCACGCGGCAATAACAATAATCATAATAATAACTACCGACAATACAATAATCAACAAAGACAAAATAGGAGTTATAATAACCAAACTAGACCAAATAACAGAAACAATAGTAACAATGTACGTAACGTAGACCAACAAGAAAGTCAACATACGGAAAATCAGCAAACTCCACTTCGACAGTAATAAATAGTGCAAAAAGAAGAGTAGGCGTACTCTACCTTCATAGCTACATATCTTGTAGAAGAACATTAAGCAACTCATTTTCAACATTCCTGGTAGACACAGGAGCAGATTTATCACTTATTAAAAAGAATCAAATTGATACGAACATTATTATCAATAGTTCACAAATAACAGATTTAAAAGGTATTGGTCAAGGAATAATAAATACACTAGGAGTAGTTAACACAGATATAAGAGGCGATAATATCTTAATTCGACACAAATTTCACGTAGTAGAAGATAATTTTCCAATTCCATGCGATGGAATTATAGGACTAGACTTTATTAAAAAATATAATTGTATATTAGACTATCACAGAGATAAAGATTTTTTAATTCTCAGACCAAATGATTACCATGAAGATTTAGCTTTCACAATGACAAACATGTAAAAACTGATAACACTGAAATCTTTATACCACATCAAGAACTTGATCATGGTATTTTTCTTGCAAATACAATTGCGAATAAAAATCACACATTCATAAAAATAATAAATACAACATATAAAAACGCAATAATTCAAAATTATGATATAAAAACAGAAAATCTAAATGACTACACAATTCTGAAAAATACTTACACGAACAAAGAAACCAATAAAGAAAAACTAGAGAAATTAAAAAAGAATTTCCCACCATTCGTTAGCCAACAACTTAATTGATTATGTTCAGAACATATCGATATTTTTTCTTTAGAGACAGAACCCATAACTACTAATAATTTTTATAAACAAAAAGCAGATAAATTCCAACTGCCAAGAATTGACGATATTCTCGATCAATTAGGAAGAGCAAAATATTTTTCATGTTTAGACTTAACGTCTGGATTTCATCAAATAGAACTTAGCACTGAATTAAGAAATTTTACATCATTTACAGCAGACGGTGGCACTTATCGATTTAAAAGACTACCATACGGTACATTTAATTTCACAGCCAGTCGCCTTAGATAAATTCGACTCGGATCATCTATCAATTTTATTTAATATGGCGTGCGAAAGTCAAAACAGTTTAGGTTACTATTTTGATTATTCAAAAGGAAATTGGAATTTGTTTAAAAATTTGGTGAATAAGTCATTCAAAAACCTGAATACTGACATCGAAAACATCAACACGAAAACAAATGTCGACGATAATATCGATTTTTTCACTAAGATAGTTCTTGAATGTAGGAATAAAAGCATTGTAAAAAAACAGGCTAAAAGTGTATCCATGAAATTACCAAAAGCGATCCTGGAACTGATAAGGATACGAAATTATTTCAGACGGCAATGGAGCCGCTATAGACAGCTATCTGATTATCAAAGTCACCAAAGCTATTCACGAGTGGTAAGAAAAGAGATATTTTTATATAGGAATAAGTTTTGGAATGACAAGCTTGCCACATTGAAGAAAGGTTGCAATCCTTTTTGGAACATCTCTAAAACCCTTAGGAAAAAACATAATCCGATCCCTCCTCTTGAAGACAGCCAAAATCCGCTTGTTTTAAGCTGTGATAAAGCTAACGCCTTAGCTAACACCTTTTTAAAAAACCATAGGGCATCTGAAGCCATTGGTTTAAAAAACCATGAATCACTAGTGTCAAGCAAAATCGCAGCGTTTGACTCAATGATCGTAAGTACACCGTCTTGCGAGTATGTTACCGTAGAAAAAATCTCAGGGCTTATAAAACACACCTACATAAAAAAATCCGCTGGTCTTGACAATGTTGAAAATATTATGCTTCAACACTTGCCTAAGTACGCAATGCTGTATTTGACATTTATCGTCAATTCTTGTATTAAGCTACAATACTTTCCGGGTGCTTGGAAAGTAGCTAAAGTGGTCCCAATACTTAAACCTCATAAAACCGCAAATCAAGCGGTAAATTATAGGCCTATTAGTCTGTTGAGCAACCTTTCTAAAATACTCGAAAAAATTCTGAAGCAAAAATTGTGGGAGCACATCGACGGGGCAAATTTACTTCCGAATGAGCAATTTGGTTTTAGACTGGGACACAGTACAACCCATCAAGTCAAACGAATTTGCAGCCTTGTCCGCAAGGAAATGCAAAATAAAAAATCTACCGGAATGGTCTTTCTGGATGCTGAGAAAGCTTTTGATACGGTGTGGCATGATGGCTTAATTTTTTTGCTTTTACATTATAAATTCCCTTTATATTTAGTAAGGCTTATGAAAAGTTTTCTCACAGATAGACACTTTCGTGTGTATGTTAATAAAATATCATCGAACCTGCAAATTGTACCAGCTGGGGTACCTCAGGGCTCTGTAATTGGGCCACTATTGTATGTTCTGTATTGTGCCGATTTCCCCAAGCGCAGAAACTGTCGTTATGCATTCTATGCCGATTATACTGCAATTTTTTCTTCGGATGAGTCATGTTTAACTATAGTGGCTAACCTGCAAGACGCGTTAAAGAATGCGGCGGAATACTGCGATAAGTGGAAAATAAAATTAAATGCTAATAAGACAAAAGCCATTTTTTTTACCCGGAAAAGAAGCCAACGTTTTTTGCCAGCAACAAATCTTTCAAAATCATCCGGTAAGCTGGGAAAATAATGTCAAATATCTAGGAATTTACTTAGATAAAAAACTAGTTTTTTACGAGCATTTTTAGCAGGTAAAAAGTAAGGTTAACGTCGCAATTCGAATGTTATATCCTTTAATTAATCGGAAATCAGCTTTGTGTTTAGAAAACAAATTTTTAATCATGAAGGTCATATTCCAGGCAATTATTTTGTACGGCTGTCCAGTTTGAGGAAGCTGCCCCAAAACACATATTAAATCCCTCCAAATTTGTCAGAACAAGATACTTAGAATGATGCTAAACCTACCTTGGGACTATTCGACTTTCAAGATCCACGAGGAAACAAAGATTGAATATGTACATAGCTGACAGAATAAAAAAAATAAGCCAAAAATTCGAAATCAGTTGTGTTATGTCCGACAATGACTTAATAAATCAATTGTGTACTTAATTGTCAACATCAGTAAATGTTTGAGATTATCCTCATATTAATGTATACATGTTTGTATTTTTGTACTTATATGTATGCATGTACCTATATTTATACTGTCATATCGAAGGTTTTTCGTAGTTTTCCTTCGAAACGAACCATATTAAATAAAGTTGATAAAATTTTGTCTACACTGTATCATAATGCTTTAGAATTAAGAAAACTCATATTCTGTGAATTGTGCAATAACTAGTTTAATTTATAACGTTTTTCTACAAATAAAGAATATCTATCTAATACGGTTTAAAAGTAGCAACAAATTTATTTCAGAGAATGATGACACTAGCATTTTCAGGTCTTAAACCATCTCAAGCATTCCTATACATGGATGACTTAGTAGTATTAGGATGTTCCGAAAACCATATGATGAAAAATTTACGAGACGTATTTTTCACTTGTAGAAAATATAACCTATAGTTACACCCTGATAAATGTTTATTTTTTAATCAAGAAGTAACATATCTTGGACATAAATGTACCAGTAAAGGAATTTTACCAGACCCTAGTAAATTTGAAACAGTTCAAAAATACCCAGCACCCAAAAATGCCGACGAAGCAAAAAGATTCGTCGCGTTCTGTAATT
Organism: Philophylla caesio; assembly: GCA_963971545.1. NCBI lineage: Eukaryota > Metazoa > Arthropoda > Insecta > Diptera > Tephritidae > Philophylla > Philophylla caesio. Next base: position 60,036,884 of record OZ020605.1, read on the forward strand.
TTTATAGAAAATTCATACCACATTTCGCACATCACTCAAGAATTTTAACAAGACTTTGTAAAAAGAATGTAGCATTCGATTGGACAGAAGAGTGTGAAAAAGCATTTAATTATTTTTAAAATGCATTAATTAGTCCAAATATCCTACAAAACCCCGGTTTTAGTAAACAATTTTGTATCAAAACAGACGCCAGCGGTTTCGCTTGAGGTGCAGTACTTAGTCAAGAATACGATGAAAAACAACTCCCAATTTCGTATGCCTCAAGATCGTTCACTAGAGGTGAAGTAAATAAATCAATAACAGAAAAAGAATTAGCCGCAATACATTGGGCAATTACTTATTTCCGACCATACGTTTATGGTAGACAATTCCTTATTAAAACAGACCATCTACCTTTAACATACGTTTTCTCAATGAAAAACCCATCATCAAAGTTGACTAGAATGAGATTATGCTTAGAAGAATATGAATTCGAGGTGGAGTACATAGCTGGAAAAGAAAATTATGTCGCAGACGCACTATCGCGCATAGACATAAAATACCTAAAAGACATGACAATCGAAGCAAATAAAATACTTCGAGTAATGACAAGATCAGCGACTAAACAGTCAAACAGCAATACAAATCTTAATGAAGATAAAAAAGGTCACAAAGAGAACCCTTTAATATATGAAGCGCTTAATAAATATGAAGTAAAAAGACATGTCGAGCTCGTTGTCAATCCTCCGAAATTATATTTCAAGAAAGGAAAGAAAATTTGTAGCCAAATAAGTACAAGCAATGTAATTGTTGAGGCGAAAATTGACTTAGGACAATTCTTTACCAGGTATATGAAAGAAGCCGGCAATTTAGGACTTGAAAAATACAATTGTCCTTAGGAGACAAATTGTTTAAATATGCTCGAGTAGATGAATTTAAGGAAATAGGTACCAAAGTTCTCAAAAATTTAACAATCGCATTAACTCCGGAGGTTATGCAAGTGACAAATTCTGATCAAATTAAAAAAATTCTTAAAGATTATCAAGATGACCCTGTTAAAGGTGGCCAGGAATCAATCGTACAACCAACAAAATAAGACAAAAATTTTATTGGAAAAATATGAAAAATTACATTCGTAAATACATTAAGAAATGTATACACTGTAACAAAAGCAAGACAGATAAACACCTTAAAGAACCAATGACAATTACAGAAACACCACCTAAAGCTTTTGATATAGTACAAATAGATACTATTGGCCCACTTCCAAAATCAGAACATGGAAATGAATATGCGATTACTATCGTATGCCAATTAACAAAATATTCAATTGCAATTCCAATACAAAGCAAACATGCAATAACAGTAGCAAAAGCTATATTTGATAATTTCATTTTAATTTATGGACGTATGAAAACAATCATGACAGACATGGGAACTGAATACAAAAATAACGTTTTTGACGAGTTATGCAAACTTCTTAAAGTCGAGCATAAAACTTCAACACCGTACCATCACCAAACATTAGGCACTGTAGAAAGGAGCCATAGAACTTTCAATGAATATGTACGTTCTTACATATCCAGTGATAAAGAAGATTGGGATGAATATATCAAATATTTTCCATATTGTTATAATACAACACCTTCAACGGTTTATGGTTACTGTCCTTTTAAATTAGTTTTTGGAAAAATACCACCGACTTACGAATTTTTACAAGAAGACACAATTAGTCCTCTATACAACTAGGACGCATATGACAAAGAAGTAAAATATAGATTACAAGTAGCACAACAAAGAGCACAAAAATGAGTGCATCAAGCTAAGCAAAAACAGAAAATTAGTTATGATAAAAATGTACAAAATAAAGAAATTAAAATAGGAGATTTAGTATTAGTTAAAGATGACACAGGTCATAAATTAGACAGTAAATACAAAGGGCCCTATAAGGTAGAAGAAGTAGATAAGAATAATAATTATACGTTAATAAATGAAAATAAGAAAATTATTATTCATAAAAACAGATTAAAATTGTTAGAATAAGAACAAAAATACAAATATACACAGAAGAAAATTTAAATAAAAACTCGTTTATTCTTAAGAAACAAATAATTGTATTCCACTTAGCATAATAAGAATTTCAATTTTATTACCTAAACAAATAAAACGTATAAAAATGTTATTACCTAAGTCCAATGACAATCTTTAGGTGTAAAGAAAAAAAAATATTTAATTGTAACAGAATGCTCATACATTGACCTCACAATGTATAACCATTCTTCCTAAGGAAGGAGGTGTAGTGTATCAAGAAATACATATTTACAAACACAATTCAAAATAATAATAACATACAAACTTACAGACATACATATCTACATAAACATAAATATACATATTTACAAATGTATCAAAATACAACACGCGCGACAAACCAAAACTCGGTTCATTGATCGAGTCGCTTTTCAGTACGTAAACAAATAGCGACTTGGATTTGAGTGCAAGCGTATACAAACATACATACAAACATACATACAAACATACACACAGCATTCTTCGCGTACGAGCCAATATTCTTATGTATGCATTTGGCCGTACATATGTAAGCATTAGTAAATAAGAAAGTACATAATAAGTTATTAGTATAAATAGAACTCAATAATTGAATAAAGAGCAATTGATTGACACACACCGAACACATCAACAATTTTTCATTTTACAGTCTATGTGCTTCGTCCTTGCATGGTGCACAGAATTCTTTGCAAGGTAATGAGCGCTAAGGTTGTCTCCATATAAAGGTGTTGGTGTACTTGCATCGCCGCAACCTATTTCGATGATAATACGTCTCAAATATACCGCTTCTTTTGCTGCAGATGTCATAGAGAGGTATTCTGCCTCAGTACTTCTCAGAGCAATGCAGTTCTGTTTTTCAGATTTCCAGGAGATTGGACCACCGGCCAAAAAGAACACATAACCCGTGTAAGACCTCCTGTCACCTCTATCGCCGCCCCAGTCTGTATCTGCGTACCCTTGCAATGCTTGCTTGCCAGAACGATAGTGCAGCTTCATGTCGATCGTAGCTGCTACTGAGTGTATGATGTCAGGTCTCGTTAACAGTGCTACCCACATCAGCGCCCCAATCGTAGATTGACAAGTTGTTTGTTCTTCCCTCTAACACGTCTCGCTGTGGCACGCCACTTGGAATCCTGCATCCAATGGTGTCGCTGCTGGTCTGTATGCTCCAATACCGTGCTTCCGCAACAAATCTTTGACATACTGTTGTTGCCCAATTGATATGGCACCCAGCTCGCCATCGCGCTCTATTTGCATTCCTAAAAACATCTGAACCGGGCCTTTGTCAACGCACTCGAACTTTTCGCATGTCTTCGCTTTGACCATAAGTAACAAATTTTTCGACTGGCATGCTAAAAGGATATCGTCAACATATACAAGGATTAAGCATAGGTTACCTTCAAAGTCTTTCTTATACAAGCAACGCTCGCTCTCGCACCGAATGAAGCCTAACTCACGCAACGCTCCATCCAGTTTGAAGTTCCATTCTCTGCCGCTTTGCTTCAACCCATATATAGCCTTGTTTAACCTGAGTACCTTATGTTGATCACGATCGCTGCAATACCCCCTTGGCTGCCTCATATAAACGACGTCATTGAGTTCACTGTTTAGGTATGCAGTGCATACATCCATCTGGTGTAGATACATTTTAAGTTCCACAGCCAATGCCAATACCAGTCTAATAGTGTCGAAGCGACATACTGGTGAGAACGTGTCCAAATAATTCACACCAAGCTGCTGCGAACAGCCCTTCGCCACCAAACGCGTCTTATACCGCTCAATGTCGCCGTGTTTGTCCCTTTTGAGACTGTATACCCACTTGCAGCCGATAACCGATGTCCCCTCAGGCACATCTACCAATGTCCATGTCTTGTTCGCAGTGACCGTGGTGAACGTATTTAAATACATAGACATTTTCTCACCTTCAGCAAATTTTAAGTTAAGTAGCTTTTTATAAAGCGATACTTTTCTGACGGGACCGCTGGGCTGGTACAATTCCTTAAGTCTGCTCCACGCATTTGCCGCTGTTTTGCAGTGCTTTAGATAATTCAGCTGCGAAGGTTTTACACTAAGTGTGATCATCGCCAGCGCCTTTTCGTCCTTCGTACTCCACGCCACAGCCTCTGCGTCTAACTCTGGCTTCGGCGTCGCGTCCGATGCAACCTTCCACAGTTCTGCGTGCACCAGTACACATCTCATTTGAATGCTCCAATAATGGAAGTTATTCTCGTCAAGCTTCTCATTCTGATACATGGTGCTCATCTTGAAAAATCTGTTAAAATTAATCACCCTCTAAAACGGTTAACTATTTTTACAGATAACTTTATGGACTGGGCCCATAACCTGTTAGTTTTAGTCGAAAACGCTGAGCAATTCACAGAAGGAAAGTTTATTAAGAAGTTAGAAGTAAAATCAAGTAATTGTATGTATATGCATATTTGAATATAAGTTCTACATCTCTACATGAACATATGCATTGTAGCAGACAGGGTTGCTATTTTAAAGAAACATTTCAACAATTATTACAAGCTTTAAGAGAATTTTTCTATTCTTTGAGTTTAATTACGTTTGTCGTCAATGGTTGATTTTGCAAAATCAATCGCTTAGTTATTTTAACAAAATTAGCTTAGTATTCTGTAAACTGTATTTCAAAATCTGACATAACCGAAAACGTCAAAAAGTTCAAGCACTTAAAAGTGCAACAAGCTACCACTCACCGCACCCTAATGTTGGCAAAAAAAATATATGTCTTACAGAAAAGTCAAATATTGCAGTCCGCTGAAAATATGTCATGCGATATAAAAGTGTAAGCATGCAAGAGGAACGGGGTGTTGTTTCACATGCAAGCAAAATATAGCAGTTTGAGTTCAAATATTTTTGTTTAATATTGTGAAAAAGTTTGCAAAAATGTCAATAAAATGAAAGATATAATTTACATGTATAATCCCGACTGGTTTTTGATAAAAATGTAGTTTGCAAAATTATGACTGAAAAGTGGTTGAAAATTTTAATTTTAATTTACATATATAATTGCGTAAAGTTTTTGAAAAATATGTAAAAAATAGAAAAATATAATTTACATATATGGATATTAGGGTGGGTTAAATTTTTGGTCGATGTTTGGTACCCCCTAGTTGTGTTTTATAAATCATTTTAAGCAACTTTTCCAATGGAAGTATGGTTTTATTTTGAATTCCGAGCCCCCCAATTTTTAAAAATAGGTATTTTTTTTTCCTTTTCTTAGATCTTCCTCTATCTACTCGCTAAATGAACAAAGCCTATTTTTCTCATTTCAAATTTATTATTCTTTACAATTCCAACCTTAAAGATAAAAACTTATTTAAAATATAAATAAAAAAATTCAATTGAATATTGTAAGAAGCGAGAAGGACTTATTCTTGAAAGTCTTTCTTGCTGTCAAGTTTAGGAAATTTTTTACGGTTTTCTAATGTCACTGCCATCACTTCTCGTTTCTGTTCTAAAACTCGTTTGGACACGCTAGCTAGCAATTGAACATGTCTTTCCGTTGCTTGTATGTGTAACGGAATTTTTGGATCAGGTAGCGGTCGATCATCATTTTCCAGATATTGTTCTAGATGTTCATAAGGGATGCTTAGAGTAAACGGTGGTTCGAATATGAATGAATTATCATTCATATCAATCATATTCGTATAATCCGTGCAATTGAAGTTCAAGATAGGTTTTTTATAAGCTCTCAGTTGCATCGGAGTATCCACATGGTTGCGGTAGTGTACAATTTTTTTTTGAGCTAAGTCGCGTATGTTTTTTTCATCGTCGAACAACATTGCTAATAAAACGTTTTCTGAGTGAGCATAATACGCGTTTTCTTGAACAACATTATTCACAATTTTTCTTAAATTCGAATCCAAATATTGAGTCCAACGTATGAATTTACAAAGTAATACACTGCCGTAAACGACAGAGTTATAGTACTTAATATTAAAATACATTGGCGTATACACTTTCATTACATAGTTTGCCAGAATTTTTAAATTTTTAGACGGCTTATTCGTTGTCACGTATAACCGTAATAATCTACTGGCTTTGGTGAGCCAGCGAGAATGTGCAATTGGCCCTGGTTTAATGTTAGACAAATCGGCTGAAACCTCACCAGAAGAAATTGCAAGTGCCATTCTGTACAAGTACATTGCGTCGGTAGTTAATTCAACATCACTCAAATCAGTCATATTTTCCAGTGTGATCCTCTTGAAGTCATTTACTACCTGAAAATAGAAAAGATTCGATGAATCAAATACAATTTTATCATTTATTATTGAAGCATTACAGCTGAGAAATAGAATTAAAAATGGTAATAAATAATTAAAAACAGCTACATAGATACCTGAAGATTTTCACAAGTTTCAATTTCGTTGCTTAACTTTCCAGTTGTTGTTCGTGGTCCAGTGGTAGATGATTTTTCCAAAGTATCAAACAAATGTCGGAGTGGAAGCTGGTTGAAGTGGAGAAGACACACAAACCAATGCAGTGGTCTCTTTAACTGCATTTCAAATCGTCGCAAAATTCCATTTCTTATGCCAGTATTTGCTGGTTCACCATCACAGCATATGCCAATCAAAGAATCCAAAGATATTGCTTTTTTGATGAAAAATTCGTTCAATTTCATGACTTTACTTTCAGAATCTTCATGTTCCACTTTCACGTAGCCTAACAATTGGGAATGCGGTTCCTTCAAAATAACTAGATGAGGTTCTTTCACTATTCTGGAATGAAATTTGTCATTGATTTTTTCCATCGTTAAAGAATCATTCTTTCTGCCGTCGAATGAAAATGCTATTAAATTTGAAGCATCATACCGCTTACGAAGCACTTCTTGTCTAGATTTAGTTTTTTCTCTACGAACTTTACATTTATCCATAATGACAAGATAGCCACGATCATCTTTTACACCAATGTCTTTCATAAGAGATGTTGCTAATGCTGATGCTATTCTGTCAGACACACCAAATCTGTCACACATCATAGCAAAGTTCAAAGTATCGTATCTGGGAGTATATGGACCTCGTCTCGTTGAAAGAAAATCTTGTGCACCGACTGAATGTGAACTATCCTCATAATCGATATGCATATCTTCTTCTGGTATGTATGTATCATCTAGGTCCTCTACACTTGTTAGTATTATTGTAGACATTGGTACTTGCTCTTCAATTTGTGCCACGTATTCCGGTATCGTACATTTTCTGGCATTATGTTGATCCAGCATGAACTCTTTCAAGTGTTTTGGAATCAATCCACATGTGCATAGTGCTGCTTTCAAGTCGCAATTTCATTTTCCAATGTAAAATAAATCGTTTGTAGATTGTACGAACGCTGTAAATGTTGAGCGTTTTATTCTGTGTTTGATTTCGGCTTGATATTTGTCAAGGAGTACATGACATTTTTTACTGATGCTCCTCTCATGCATAATTTCAACATTAAGATTACTCCAAATTTCAATCAATTTGTCTACTACGTGGGGGGTAAATGTTTTATACGAATACATTTTGCTATGGATTTTAGCACGTTCTGCCAACAAAAAATAATATCTCAATATATCCCGTTTAGTTGGCAGATTAAGACCACTCAAATCACGAGACACACCAAAAGCAGCAACATCGTGAGTGGGCATATGTTTCAAAGTACTTTCGGTACTTGATGTTGTTACGCCTTGCGATGTAGACGGCACTGGATCCATTGTACACTTTAACTAAAAATATTCAAATTTTATATTCACTTTTTCTATTATCTTTAAATTTGTTTCGTTACTTTTGTACTTTTACTTTTTTTTCTATCACATTTTGTTGTTGCTTCTTCGCTTACTAAAATTGAACTGGTATAAAAGTCCAAGTGAAGCTGCTTATATACCCTCAGCCGACGGTAGAAGAGTGGCCAGTGGTGAGGATACAACTTTTCGAGAAGTTTCTAGAACATTTTATTCAATTTATTCAGAAATTTCTAGAACATGCTATTCGATTTCTCTGCAAACTCCTAAAATATTTTATTTGATTCTTCTATAAACTTCTTGAACATTATATGCGATTTTGTTAGAAATCGCTAGAACATTCTATTCGATTTTTCTAGAAATTTATAGAATATTCTATTCGATTCTTCTATAAATTTCTAAAATATTCTATTTGATAGATTTGATAAAAAAATGTTCTGTTCATTTAGCGAGTAGATAGAGGAAGATCTAAATTTCTGTCTTCCAGAGGGTTCCATTTTCTATCTAAAATCTATAGTAGTAGTTGGGGTGTAATGGGGTGCAGTGGTGCTTCTGGGTATGCGGTTACAGTTGCACGGCTGTACTCAATCCCTAATCTAACGTCCACGTTCGTGCACCCTGGGCAACGTGAGCAACCCATGTGCGAGATACGGTAACAAACCCGTGTGGAGCCATGGGTCACGGCTAATAGAGAGGGAGCTTTAGCGGAGCCACTCCGACATATTCGGTTTAAGGGTCCACTAAAGTCCGCAGCGTCTGTCCACCAGGAGGTGCGGCTGCAAGCGGGCGTCTGTCTTGGAGCAAGCGGCTCGCTATATAAACGAATATAAAATTTCAATCCCCAGCAATGGGTTGTGCGCAGGGCTTGGAACCCGCCACGTAAAAACCAACATCCAATGAAAAAGAAAACAAAGCCTCGGATGAGACCCCCTTTTTTGATGACGACCACAGCAAACGTTTAAAGGACAATGATTTGAGGGCATGCACCTGGAATGTCCGAACCCTTAATTGGGAAGGTGCCTCTGCCCGGCTGGTTGATGTCCTCAGCAGAGCAAAGGCTGACATCACCGCCATCCAAGAGATGCGATGGACGGGGCAAGGGAAACAAGTGATAGGCCCTTGCGACATCTACTACAGCTGCCATGTAAAGGAGCGCAAATTTGGTGTCGGATTTGTGGTGGGAGAGAGACTGCGCCGTAAAGTACTGTCGTTCACTCCGGTGGACGATTGTCTCGCCAGAATTCGCATCAAGGCGAGATTCTTCAACATCTCCCTAATTTGCGCCCACGCTCCGACGGAAGAGAAGGACGATGGGACTAAAGATCGCTTCTACGATCTCCTTGGCCGCACGTATGAGCGGTGCCCCCACCACGATATAAAAATCGTGCTTGGCGACTTCAATGCCAAAGTGGGCAAGGAGGGCATCTTTGGTTCCACAGTCGGAAAATTCAGTCTCCACGACGAAACGTCCGATAACGGATTGAGACTGATCGACTTCGCCGAGGCCCGAAACATGGTAGTCTGTAGTACCAGGTTCCAGCATAAGAAGATTCACCAGGTTACGTGGCTGTCTCCAGATGGTAAGACACGAAACCAAATCGACCACGTTGTGATAGACGGAAGGCATGCTTCCAGTGTCCTAAATGTGCGCACGAACCGAGGAGCCAACATCGACTCGGATCATTTTCTTGTGGCAGCTAAGATCCGCACGCGCCTCTGTGCAGCAAAAAGCGCGCGCAAATGGACACAAGAAGAGCTCGACGTCGGAAAGCTGAAATCGCAACAGACAGCTACCCACTTCGCCACTCGACTTGCACTCCTGCTCTCTGAGAGCAATAATCAACAGAACGATATTTCCGAGCAGTGGAATCATATTTCTCGCTGTCTACATACCGCCGCTGAAGAATCCATCGGATTTCAGCGAGCCCGAAAGAACAACTGGTATGACGAGGAATGTCGCGCCGCTACGGAACGTAAAGACGCTGCCTACAGGGCCACACTGCGATCGGGCGCAACGCGAGCTGTGCGGGAGCGTTATCGTGAGCTGAAGATGGAAGCAAGACGCATTTTTCGTGAGAAAAAGAGAGAGGCCGAAATGCGTGAGTGTGAAGAGCTTGAGATGCTGGCCGACAGGAAAAGCGCCCGAAAATTTTTTCAAAAAGTTCGACGGCTTACAGAAGGTTTTAAGACCGGGGCGAATTCCTGTAAGAATGAAAACGGCGACCTGGTGACTGATGTCCACAGCATACTTAAATTATGGAGGGAGCACTTCTCCACACTGCTTAATGGAAGCAACTGCAACCCTGGAGAGGTTGAACCCGAATCCCCAATCAATAATGATGGACACGATGTACCATCACCCGACTGTGACGAAATTCGGAAAGCGATAGCACGGCTGAAGAACAACAAAGCCCAGCTGAGTTATTTAAGTACCGCGGAGAGGAGCTGGTTAAGTGCATGCACGAGCTCATCTCTAGAATATGGTCGGAAGAACGCATGCCTACTGATTGGAACTTAAGTGTGCTCTGCCCAATCCACAAAAAGGGTGATCCTGCAGTTTGCGCCAACTATCGCGGGATTAGTCTTCTTAACATCGCATATAAGGTTCTGTCGAGTGTATTGTGTGAAAGACTTAAGCCCACCGTCAATGAACTGATTGGACCTTATCAGTGCGGCTTTAGACCTGGTAAATCTACCACCGACCAGATATTCACAATACGCCAGATCTTGGAAAAGACCCGAGAAAGAAGAATCGACACACACCATCTTTTTGCCGACTTCAAAGCCGCCTTTGACAGCACGACAAGAAGTTTTCTATATGCCGCAATGTCTGAATTTGGTATCCCGGCAAAACTTATACGGCTATGTAAAATGACGTTGAGCAACACCAACAGCTCCGTCAGAATCGGGAAGGACCTCTCCGAGCCGTTTGATACCAAACGAGGATTCAGACAGGGTGACTCTTTGTCGTGCGATTTCTTTAACCTGATGCTGGAGAAGATAACTCGAGCCGCAGAACTTAATCGGTCAGGCACCATCTTTTATAAGAGTGTGCAATTGCTGGCGTACGCCGATGACATTGACATCATCGGTCTTAACAACCGCTCAGTTAGTTCTGCCTTCTCCAAACTGGATAGAGAAGCGAAGCGAATGGGTCTGGAGGTGAACGAGGGCAAGACGAAGTATGTCCTGTCATCAAATAGACAGTCGGCACATTCACGACTGGGATCAAACATCACTGTTGACAGTTATAACTTCAAAAAAGTTGAGAACTTCGTTTACTTAGGAACCAGCATTAACACCAATAACAGTGTCAGCCTTGAAATCCAACGCAGAATCTCTCTTGCCAACAAGTGCTACTTCGGACTGAGTAGGCAACTGCACAGTAAAGTCCTCTCTCGGCGGACAAAAACCATACTCTATAAGTCTCTCATCATGCCCGTCCTCTTGTATGGCGCAGAAGCATGGACGATGACAACATCAGATGAGAGAGCTCTTGGAGTGTTCGAGAGAAAGATTCTTCGAAAGATTTATGGACCTTTGCGTCTTTGCGACGGCGAATACCGTGTACGATGGAACGATGAGCTGTACGAGCTGTACAATGACGTAGATATAGTGCAGCGGATTAAGAACCAGCGGCTCCGCTGGCTAGGCCACGTCGTACGAATGGATGAAATAGCTCCAGCCCTGAAGGTTTTTGACGCGGTACCCACTGGTGGTAGCAGAGGAAAAGGAAGACCTCCTCTGCGTTGGAAAGACCAAGTGGAAAAAGACTTGGCTATACTTGGGATTTCCAATTGGCGCCAGTTAGCAAAAGATAGGGACAGCTGGCGTGCTTTGTTGACCTCGGCCAAAATCGCTTAGGCGGTTGTTGCGCCAATTAAGTAAGTAAGTAAGTTGCAACATCATAACGAGAACTCTTGAATCTCTCTTTTTAACTGAACTTTACAATCTCAGCAAGTTCCAAGTCATTCCGATAGAAAATAAACATATTTTCCATACAAATTTTTCAATTTTTGGCCAGAAAAAGGCTAAAAATCGAAAATCTTGTATGTGAAGTACCCTTAATTTTTATTGTATTGCACTGTAAGTTTCATTATCTTTTTTTTTTTGATAAAAAAAAACTTTGTACAAAATTTTAAGTCATCACGATGAAAAATGAGGGTACTCTCCATACAAATATTCCGATTTTTGTGCCATTTTCGTCCATCTTAAGCCTTTTTTGTTCAAATGGAGTATCAGAACATAATTTTATCGCCGAGCCAATGTCAAATTCGGTCTTTTTCGTACCAAAAAACCCCTTTACACATACATAGCAAAATATTGTAATCCTTTTTTCAATGCTGTGTCCAAGTCGAATCTTGAAAAGGACGAAAAAATAACTATTTATAAAATTGGGGGGCTCGGAATTCAAAATAAAACCATACTTCCATTGGAAAAGTTGCTTAAAATGATTTATAAAACACAACTAGGGGGTACCAAACATCGACTTTTTTTGACCCATACAATTTGACCCACCCTAATGGATATATAAATATTTGAAAAGATATTTTAAATAATATTTAATTTTATTTTTGAAAAATTTTGTTTAATTATTGCACACTGTGCATCATACCCCACTGCTACTCGTCTCGCTGCTCACTCTTGCTGTTTGTTGTAATCCAGCGGTGGTGTACTGTTAAAGATGTTGTTATTGCTTTAATTTCTCGCTGTTGTCATGTTGAAGATGTTGTTGTTTTATTTTCTCGCTTTTATTCCATCGCTGCAGTCTGTACCAAAAAGTAAGTTGACTAACGGCGCTTTTTATGGCGTGGCTTGTATGCCGTTATGACTGTATGGCGCGATTTTTCGCATAGCAGCTTTTTTCGCATAACTGTATTTTATTTAAAACGTGGTTTTCTTTTTTCATTTCTTCTTGATATTTTTCAAATGTTTATATGTAGTTCTTTAAAAATGTGGTTTCCTCTTTTTCTTTCTTTTGTTCGTTTAAAAATGCGATTTTTTAAGTGCGATAGCACTTTTAGTACAAAAACGTAGTGATGATTGGGGTGATGCCAGATTTGACATTACATCACCCTCCTTTGGATAACCACGGCCACCTCCCATATAACGGAAGTTTTTGAAAAATGCAAAAACTCCGTTTTTCGGTATCTATTACAGCAAATTGAGTGAAATTTGATATTTGGAGCGACTTTGAACTAAGAAATTGGGTATTTATAAAAATTTGAAAAATAGGCGCCCACTTATGAAAACTGTTCTGTATCTCAATAACAGTATTAAATATCGGCACAAAATTCTTTGAACATATTTTCCTTTACATCGCTATTATTATCGTAGAAATTTTTTGAAATCGGTTCATAACCACGCCCATCTCCCATAAAACGGAAGTTTTGGAAAATTCAAAAATGTCTTTTTTTTCGTTATCCATTGTAACAAATTAATTAAAATTTGATATTAAGACCAATTGTAAATAAATAAACTTGATTTTTATGAAATTTTGAAAAATGATCGTAGCACCGCCCACAAAAAAAAACATTGCGAGGGTATATAAAATTCGGTTTCGTGGGAGTTTTGGTTTCCTTACTTGTTTTCGTACGAATCTATCACTAAAGATGTTAAAATGTAGTACATTATCATACCCAAACAGCTTCAACTATTCAGAATTCGAAAATATATTAATTACTACCCTTCCCTAGCTTTCTTAAATCCATTTATTTTTATAAACAACTTTTTTTGCAATAAGTACCGAGCGAGAAAATGTGGTCGAATTAAGAAGAGTGCCGAAGTATAACTACATAATTTACAAATGCATATTCACAAATATGTATCTTCATATCTGTAGTTTGAGGTACAAACATGATTCTCAATTTCATTTTTAATAAAAAATGAATTTAAAGAACCTACAAAAGCTAACTTTTGTAATAAAATTGGAATGAAGAGAGTGGTGTTAATCAGCACGAACATGATAGTTGAATGGCGCAGTTTGCTCAAAGTTTAGTACACAACCCAAATATCCATGATTCAATTATCGCATTAAATTTTTAATTTGTTTTATTTAAACACATTATGGGAATCTACCTGAAAACTTGATAGGTGGCTTGCTTACAAGTCATCTGAACCGTCACCGCAACATACTTGTTATGATTTTACTTTAAGACTTCTAATTACCATTAGTTTATTTTATTATACCCGCTTACTTGTGTACAAGGGGATTTTAACTTTGTTCACATAACGGTTGCTTGTAACAGCACAACGAAATCAAATTAGATATATACATATATGTATATACCAAAAGGCTCAGAATGAATAGAGAAGTCGATTTAGCGATGTCTGTCTGTCAGTCCGTCCGTCCGTGCAGACGATAACTTGAGTAAAAATCTGATATCTCAATGAGACTTGGTCGGTAGTTTTTTTTGACCCAGAGCAGGTTGGTATTGAAAATGAGAAAAATCGGACAGTAACCACGTCCACCTTCAATATAACGGCAATTGTCGAAAAGGCAAAAATGTCTATATTTCCGTAGCTATGGAAGCTAATATGCTCAAATTTGGTATGCATGTATGTTGTATTCGAGCAGGAATTCCGACTGTATCAAAATTTTCTACAGGGGGTGCGGCACCGCCCACTTATTGATTTATATGTATATCTCTGGAACCACCCACTCGATTTTTTTCAAATGTGGTACACGTATTACACTGTACCTACTTAAGCAATATTTCTTAAATTATCAAAATCTGACCATAACCACGCCCACTTCCCATATAAGGGCAATTGTCGAAAATGGAAAAATTGCTATATTTCAGTAGCTATTGAAGCTAATTTGCTCACATTTTGTATATGCTGTTGTATTCCAGCAGGCAATCCGACTGAATCAAAATTTTTTACAAGGGCGTGGCACCGCCCACTTATGAGTTCATATGTATATCTCTGGAACAACCCACTCGATTTTGTTCAAATTTGGTATACGTATTACACTATGCCTATTTAAGCGATATTTATCAAAATCTGACCATAACCACGCCCACCTGTCATATAACGGTATTTTTAGAAAACACTAAAGATCGGACATTTCAATAAATGTTAATGGGAAATATCTTGAGTTTAGTATGTGGTGTTGTATTGGAGCCAGAAATCCGACTATATGAGATTATATGGTGGACCTACTTTATCGATTTCGTCTAAACTTAGCACACATGTTTGATTATACCTAGCTTATTTAAAAATTTAGCTGAAAGCGTGCACCGGGTATAAAGTTCGATCGAACTTAGCCACTTCTTTACTTGTTTTGTTTATTTTTTCTTAAATCTTGATAGGAACAAATTTTTTTAATTTCTTTTCATGTATTCCTGTAATGAGGTAAATCCATTCGAAGGAATAAAAAAACTTTGATTTTGTGTTATCAAACAAGCGGCAGCATCAAGATTTACGTGTGTGCACCATAAGGTCACTCAGCGACCAGCAGCCACTTTACACGTGAAGTTTGAAATTCGCCTTTTTTTGTGGTTTGATTTTGTGTGTAAAAGCAAATATTCGTTGATTTTATATAAAATGGAAAGAGTACAAGCTTCGGTAAGTATTTTAAATCATAAATTAGAAAGCCAAATACAGCAGATCATTGATGATGATGAGGATATTGATGAGTGTAGTGAAGTTGAGGACAAAGGCTATGTAGTGGAAGAGCTTGATGGCGACGATTCTTCTGACGGATATTTTGAGAGTGGTGATGAGGAAAGTTTTGTGCATGTATTGGAAAATTAAAGCAGCAATACCGTGTATTATTCGAAGGATAGAGATATTGAGTGGTCGATGGAGCCGGTTGAACATAGTAGGGCGTTACTGAATATGCAGCGCACCGTGTTTCCAATATCAAGGAATCATTCGATCTATGCTTCATGGCCCGAATAGAACAAATTATAATTCAATTCAATGATATGGAGGGCGCCCAAAAAATTGGGGAGAGCTACAAACAAATTGATTATTATTAGCCGGTATGTAAATTAGTATACTTTTATATATATGTACCTAAAATATAAACATAAAAATATATACAATTACTGGTGTATGTCGTTCACATGAAGAAAGTCTTCGTAGCCTCTGGGATGAAGTACATGGTCGGCCAATATTTCGCGCTACAATGTCACTTGGCAGGTTTCTTGAAATTAATCGTGCTTTGAGGTTCGATGACAGGGCTAGTCGCAGGGCTCGCAGACAGTACGATAAACTTGCCCCAATCCGCGACTTGTACGAGAAATGGGTGGCTAATTTACCGTTACTATATGTACCACACGAAAATATTACAGTAGATGAGCGACTTATACCTTTTCGAGGCAGATGCCCATTCTTGGTTTATATGCCAAGTAAGCCAAGCAAATACGGAATGAAAGCATGGGTTGCTGCGGATGTTCGTACAAAATATTGCCTAAAGTTCCAAATTTATTTAGGGAAAGAGTCAACGTCTGCTCCCCCGAACGAAACCAAGGCCAACGTGTGGTACTGGATCTTTTTAGTGGGTATGAGGGACGGAATGTGACAACCGATAACTTTTTTCCAATCGAGATTTGCACTGAAGTTATTAGAAAAGAAAATAACATTGGTAGGTACCGTAAGAAGTAATAAAAGATTCTTACCGGTTTGTGGCACTAAGAAGGAATTAAGACGTTTGCCAGTACTAAGCAGTCGACACTTCTTCAATGGACAAGTTATACTTGTACAATAGATATCCAAAAAATTTAAGATGGGTACTGTTTTGGGCGGGGTCGACCGAAAGCAGGGTGTGGATGAAGCGCAATATAGTGCCCAGGTTACCCTAGACACCTAGCCAATACCACATCAAGACCGTAGTGCACGATGAGGAATCGTACTCTTCCACAGGTGACCCTGTTTCCACTGAACACTACGGATCTAGACCCGGAGGGTGTCGAAACTACCCTTCCCCCCTAATCCAGGGTGTCATGCGTCACCGTGCCCATGGATGGTTTGCAGTCAGGGGGCTTTTCCGACTGTATTCTAACGGCGCCTCCCGGACACCGGTCCGCCTCCGGGAGTAACGGTGGACTTGCTGCGGCATGGGGCTCTGCCGTAGTCGACCGTTCCCTTCCCCTTCCTTTTACTTCCGGCCACGAACGGTCTCGGCTCAATAGGTGGCCAAAGAACCAGAATAATGAACACAACCAATCAACCAGCCTCGGAACCCAGCACGGGTAGTGCCGCCGACGGTTACTGCAAAGTTACGTCCAACCCTGTCTCGGGAACTGCAACGACGGTGCCGAAAGGGCCTGCACGGCCCAAAATCCTACTTCGGTCCTCCGCAGCGACTGGAGATATGGCCCCACCCCTTGAGGGAAAGCCATACTCCGGGGAAGCCGGAAGTACTAAGCCCCTCGAGGGAAAGTCGCTTCCGGTGAAAAAGCTGAGGACGATCGATCCCCCCAGGCCCACCAAGGTCTCTCCTACCCTGCACAGTTTGGTGGTCAAACAGGGGTCCTTTACGGACAAAAAACCAACCACAGCTGCGCAAAACACTGGCAAAGCCATTAAGCCTCACCTCAGGGCCCAGCGCGACCGAAGGGCAGCCCCGAAGGTCATCAAACGGCTGAAGGCTATACCGTACGCCCAACTGACGGAGGCACAGAAATCCTCCCTCGAGTGGGCTAAGGGAGTCCTGAACGCCAGCGGAAAGAGCCTCTCAGGAAACGGCGAGAAGTACAAACCTCCGTACAAGGGCCGTACCCAAGAACAGGTCAGAGCAAGCTCTGAGGGCTCCTGTTCCCCGTGGTACCAGATTAAAGTCTCCGGTCAGACTTCGTAGCCGAAGCTACTTCAAGTTGAGCCACCATACTGCTCTGGACTGGTAACCATCGACGCACTGCTTAGTCCGTCCGTCTACGTCGTCGAAACACTTCTCGTGCAAACCCCCTTATGTTCGTCATAGTCAGTCGCGTTGAAAGTGCCCTACTAAAGTCATAACGTCCGTCAGTCCAACTATTCCCCATGCTGTCCAGATTCCTTACGTCCGAATACCTTGGGTACTCACAGAGCACGTGCTCGACATTCTCGAGTCCCGCTCCACACTCACATCCCTCAGAGTCATGAAGGTTCCTCTCATGCAAGAATGCATTTAGAAGACCGTGCCCTGTCAGGAGAAAACCCAGGCTCAGGCAGAGCCCGAAGTCCGGGTTCTCCCCCACGTACCCCGCATTCGGAATAAACCGGTATGTAACGCGACCGCTGGGGCTATTATCCCAACGCTCCTGCCACATACCGAGGAGTCTGTCATCCAACAACCTCTTACACTCGTAGTACCCCCTCTGTATGTCACCGTCCGATAACCACCCAGCCAAAGGTGGTATGTCAGCCCCCCTTCTCAACCTAAATTTGATAGCTCGCGCTATCACCACCAGGTCAAGAGGGGGCACCCCCATAAGTACCTGCAGTGCGTCCGTCGAAACAGTGCGGCACACCGGAAGACAACCCAGTAACAATGTCCTTTGGCATGACAGTACCCTCCTGCGGCCCGCGACCGACATGGCTGTCCTCCACCAGACAGCAGCACCGAACGTGGCACATGCCACGAAAAGGCCCCGATAAATGGTGCGGACAGCACGCCTGCCGAGGCTCCAGTCGCACCTTAAGATGCGCCCTACCTGCCCTACTACACCGACCAGACGCTCTTTTAGGCGCACCAAGTGGGGAGCAAAGCTCATGCGCTCACCCATGGTCAGCCCCAAGTACCTGATGCTGACGTACCTGATGCTGACCCCGTTGAGACACACCACCGGTGTACGACCTAGCGACAGTTTCCCCTTGAGCAGCATTGAAACCGTCTTGTCAACCGATATGTCCACTCCCAAATTTGACCCCCAGTTACTGACAATCGCCAGTAACTCCTCTCCCCTCCTCTCAATAATGGCCGTGGATTGGCCCTCCACCAAGACGAGAAGGTCATCGGCGTAGGCACTAAAGCTGCAGTTAGGCTCAAGCTGCCGAAGGAGAGAGTCCATCATGAGGTTCCATATAAATGGACCACAGATGGACCCCTGCGGACAGCCACGCACCACCGCAACCTCAACGCTCTCCCCCAAACTGACCATCACGGCCCTCCGATCAGCAAAGTAGCTCCGCCAAAGAGCTATCTCCGGGCACCCTAACTCTTCCAAGCGCTCAATGACTCTGTCCCAACGTAGGTAATCAAAAGCCCCCTTAAAGTCAACAAATATGCCAAACACATATTTGCTGACACTCCCCCTAACTACCCCCTGTACATTGGACCAAGCATCCTCAATACTACGTCGTTTCCTGAACCCATACTGCCTATCCGACAAGTTACCCCGCGTTAGCTCCGTCCGTCCGTCTTGATGGGTCTCTGCAGGGTCTATAAGGGCATACTCCTGAAGTATCCCGGCCCTGCACCAGTCGTCCGCGAAGCCGGCTGGTATCAAGGGCGAATCAAGCTGGTCGCGTGCGCGGACGAACGTGCAGTCCGGCTGTACAAGGAGGCAATCTCCTCGGTGGGACAGCTGTGGCCCGGGGCAGACTTGATGGCTGTCCACAGGGACGAGATCCCTAAGCGGCCTCGAGCCTGGGCTTGGGTCCCAGCGGAACGATCTTAACCGCAGGAGATCCTCGAGCTCATCCGCCTTGGCAACGGAGATCTACCCACCAATGATTGGAGGATAGTCCGAGTTGGCGAGACCAAGGAGAAGCAGCGCTACGTTGACCTCGTCATCAACGATGCTTCTATCCCAGTGCTCGCGGACTGCGGTGGGGTAATAAGCTACGGCTTCTACTCCATCACCATTAAGGTCCACAAGAGGGCGGAGGGAGCCAGACAGACCGACCAGACGGGCAACGCCTCGAGCGCACCCGACTCCGTTACTACTCTCACTGGCGAGGGGGCCAACAAACCGGGAGACACCTCGAGCGTCCCCACGGCCCCGGAGCCAGACTCCAACAGTAAATTAAAACCGAGCGCTTTGAGCGCAACGGAGGACATCCCACCGGGGGTATCGGACGTCGCGACGGATTCTGAGAGCGAAACGGGCTCAGTATCCGCATACGTCGGGTCGATATACAGCCGATGGGTAGCGCCTGATGATGAGGACCAGCTTCTGGCTCCGGAATCTGAGGAGGCGGACCTTGACATCACAGTCAGGGCCGTCACCCAAAGAGAAGAGCCAGAGGCAATGGACGTTGGTGATTCTAGAGATGGTGCGGATTCTACAAATTAATCTGCACCACTCCAAGGCAGCTTCGGCTGCCCTCCTTCAGCGAAAGGGCTGAGGACATCATTCTCGTCCAAGTGGATCGTCAGAAACAGTTTTTGCGGACTGAACTCTGATGCCTACCAAACGGTAACAGCCCCACTAGCAGGTAGGATCAGAGCATGTATTCTTATTAAAAAAGCACTTTCTTATATTCTCCTCTCTCAACACAGCGACGAAGACACAGTATGCGTAAGCAATCAGCTTAAAGAGAGCGTCGTCTGGTTCCTGACGAGCTATATGGCCCACGATAGCCAATCTCTCCCTCCAATAAGACTGAAGGAAGCCATCATAGGGGCTGGAAAAGAAAAACTCCCGGTCATAATTGGAGCCGATTCGAACTCACATCTTGAGATATGGGGCTCAAGCGATACCAACCCTCGAGGGGAGTGTTTGCTTGATTTTATATTAGCAAATAATTTATATATATGCAACCGGGGGAACGATCCCACCTTCATGACCTCTGTCAGAAGAGAAGTGCTGGACATCACCATCGCATCAGACCTGATAAGCAACTGGCAAGTGTCCAAAGAGCACTCCTTTTCCGACCCCCTATACATAACTTTCAAGATAACTATCAATCCTACTACTCTAACGGCGTATAGGAATAAGAGGCGGACGGATTGGCAGAAATATAAAAACGTCCTCCAAGCCTCTCTGTCCAGACACGTTTATCACGGTAGGCTAGGCCTATCGCAAACACCTGACGAAGCGAGTCCCTCAAACACGAAGGTCGTTTCTCTCGGTGAGCTTGACTCATCGTCAAAAATAGATGAAGCGGTAGACCTTATAACAAACGCATGCAATTCTGCTTTTAGAGTCTCCTGTCCTAAGACCCTCCCGAAGGGTAAAAAGAAACCCCAGTGGTGGAATCTAGAGATTTCAGCACTCAGGAAAGAGAGCAGGCGCCTCTTTAACCTAGCCAAGAGGACAGGTCTTTGGCAACCATACAAAGACGCTCTTAAAACTTTCAAGAAGGCCATTAAGACAGCACAACGCAAATCTTAGCAAAACTTCTGTAACAACATAGAAGAAAACTCCGAAGCCAACAGGCTGAGGAAGGTTCTCTCGAAAAGTGCCCCAACGATAAACTCTATTCAATAACCAAACGGAGAATGGACACCTACAACCGACGAAATGCTGGAGCTACTAATGACCACCCACTTCCCTGGGTGCTCTGATGACTCCAATATCGCGCCAGGTCTGCAAGCCAACTCACTCTTAGGGAATACCGCAGGGGACATAGTGAGGTACGATAAGGTGGAATGGGCAGTGATGTCCTTCGAACCTTACAAATCTCCAGGACCAGACGTAATTTTCCCCGCACAACTGCAAGCAGCGAAGGACCTTCTTTGTCCCCTGCTTACACAGATCTCTACAGCATGCCTTACCCTCACCCACATTCCATATGAGTAGACGAAGGCGAAAGTCGTTTCTCTACCAAAGTGAGGCAGGGCAGCTCATGCAAAACCCAAGGACTTCAGGCCCATAAGCCTCACCTCGTTCCTTATCAAAACTCTTGAGAGGCTCATAGATGAGCACTTTCGGCGAAATATAAGGAAAGACAAACTCTCCCCTAACCAGCAGGGATACTCAAAAGGCAAATCCGTGGAGACTGCTCTCCATGATTGAGAAAGGGTTGGCCATAAAGGAGTTCACGCTGGGGATCTTTCTAGACATCGAGGGAGCTTTCAACAATGTCTATCCCGAAGCTGGTATCAAATCACTTTGTATGGTGGGGATACAGCAGGGACTGGTGGACTTTGTAGGGCTCCTTCTCAGGAAAAGATCGATATTCTCAACAGTAGGGGACAGCTCTAAATCCAAACATGTGGCTAGAGGCACACCCCAGGGAGGTGTTCTGTCACCTTTACTCTGGAACCTTACTGTAAACGACTTACTCTTAAACCTCAAGAGCACCGGTTGCAAGGTCGTGGCATATGCTGACGACTTGGCAATCACAGCAACGGGCAAACATCTTCAGGTCATAAGCGATTTACTGCAAAACGCTCTAAATATCGTAGCTCGCTGGTCGGTGGAATGTGGACTTAACGTCAATCCGAAGCAGTGCTCTTTACAAGGAAATACAAAATTCCCGTTTTCAAACTACCATCCGTAAACGGAGTGGTTCTCAATCTCTCAACCGAGGTCAAATATCTCGGAATTGTACTAGATAAAAAACTCAACTGGAGGCGGAATATTGAAGACCGCTCCAAGAAAGCTATTGTTGCTCTATACGCCTGTAAGACGGCCGTGGGGAAGAAGTGGGGTATAAAGCCACACATTATACATTGGATGTACACAGCTGTGATAAGACCCATTCTCTTCTACGGGATCGTCGTATGGTGGCCGGCATTGAGCAGGACTCGTACCAGAGCCAAGCTAGAACGGGTCCAGAGGGCTGCCGCAATGCTCACCACGGGAGCACTGCCCTCTACACCCACCAAATCTCTGGAAATAATGTTGAATCTCCCACCGGTGGATCTCTACGGCAAATTTCTGGCGGCCTGCAGTGCGGCCAGGCTAAATGCGATCCTTCCGTGGAGAAATCTTAACCATGGGCACGCAAAGGTCCCGGAAACTCTGCCCGACAACCCGATAAGGTTGCATTACATTATACACCCTCCATTCTCTGGAAATAGATTCTCCACAAGAATCCCAGAGAGGAGCGAATGGACAGGTATCGTAGACCTGGATCCAGGATCGACAGCTATATACACAGACGGTTCCAAGTTAAACGAACGAGTAGGCAGCGGGATTTACTCTAGTGAACTCGATCTAAACCTCAGTCTTCGTTTACCGGACCACTGCAGTGTTTTCCAGGCCGAACTAAATGCAATAATGGAAGCAGCTCGTGGCCTTACAACGTGCACCTCTTTTGAACGAGGCATTACCATTTATTCTGACAGCCAGACTGCTATCAAATCTCTGACATCCTACGGTACAACCTCCAAGGTAGCCTTTGAATGCAGAGCAGCTCTAAACCAGCTGGCAGATATGTGCTCCGTATGTGTTGCATGGGTCCCTGGCCATAAGGACATTCCTGGCAACTGCCTCGCTGATGAACTAGCAAGAAAAGGGACGGAACTAACTATGATAAACTCTGCTCAAGAGGCGGGTTTACACTTGGCATCATATAAATACAGATTAAGATCTGAGCTTATGGGTAAGGTAAATGTAAGGTGGGCATCGGAGCCCACCTGCCACATTACCAGACAAATCTGGCCAGAAGCCGATGAGAAGCGCTCTAAAGCTCTCACTATGCTTGGCCGCTCCTCTCTCAGATTAGTAGTTGGGGTGATAACCGGGCACTGCCTCATGGGCACGCATGGGGAAAGGCTGGGCTACGCAACAAATGATTTTTGCCGCAGTTTCCGAAACGAGGAGGAGGTGGAGAGTATTGAGCACTACCTCTGCCACTGCCCCGGCTTGGCCAAGACGCGCAGTAAAGCTTTTAAAAGTTACTTTCTGGACTGTCTAGCTGACTTGAACTCAGCAAAGATCTCCAACTTTCTACTCTACATTAAGCGCACAGAAAGGTTCAATTTTTGAAAGAAGGGAGGGAGGGAATGCCTGGCTTATGCCAGTGGTATCACAACGGGCTTCTTACGGCCTAAGTGTGCCACCGTGCTCCTGTGCGGTGGCAGCCACCCTAACCTAACCTAACCTACTGTTTTGGGCTCTATCCACCATGATAAACAGGGTATGGAAAACCACCCAAACAAGTTACCAGAGATAATCGGGTTCTATAATCAAACAAAATCAGGAATGGATACAATTGATCAAATTCTAGAAACATAAAAATAAAAATAAAATAAATAACTTAGCTTCAATTCCTTATCGTGACACTCAGCCAAAAATCTAATTTTAAATTCTACTTTAAGTATTTTCTACCAAAACATTAGAGGTTTGAATACTAAATTGAACGATTTATATTTAAATGGCTTAGACTGTAACTATAACGTAATTTGCTTTACTGAAACCTGGCTTAAACCACATATTTTTAGTTCAGAGGTCCTTCCTAATCAATATCAAATTTATAGAAATGACCGTAAGGACAGAATCGGCGGGGGTGTTCTTTTTGCAGTTCATTCTTCAATACCATCCGAAGATGTTAATATCCCCCTCATCGAGTCAATGGAATTTAAAGCAATACGAGTTATGGTAGGAAATGGTTGCTTTTATTTAGCTGTTTGCTACATCCCTCCTAACTCTGACTTATCGGTATATTTTCAACATATTGCGTTACTTAGATCCTTAAGTTCAATGATTACTGCACATGACTCGATGATTGTACTTGGTGACTTCAATATGCGAGGCATATAATGGACTCTTATAGACGACTTTATCGTTCCAATATCATCAAGGGATAGATACAATGTGTTCTTAGAAGATATGGCTGAGCTCTGTCTAAATCAGATCAATTTAACTCCAAACAATTTTGGAAACATTCTGGATCTTGTTTTTGTTGATGACGTATCTAAGTCATCTACGAAAAGGTGTGAACGCTTGGTTCTTCCAGAGGACTCTTATCACCATGCTATTGAGATAAATTACGAAGTTATTGGTGATTTTGGAAATAATGTTGATAAATCAAGTAACTCAAACGTTCGTTTTATTTTCGCGAAAGCCAATTTCAAGGAATTAGATCGAGAATTATCAAATTTATCATGGCCGACGTATGTATAAAGGTGATGTTGAACGTTGCGTCCAGCATTTTAATAACACTATATTTAGCTTATTTCAAAACTGGTTTGCGTACAAAAGGAGCAATCACAACCTTGGTTTACTAAAGAACTAAAAAATTAAAAAATAAAAAGTCGCGATCTTTTAAATTGTACAAAAAAACTGGTTTACACACTAACTATATTAAATACTCAGTTGTCCGACACGCTTATTTTGAATTAAATAAAAAATGCTACAGATCTTATTTGTGCAAAGTTAAAAGGAATTTAATAAAAAACCTTGAATCATTTTATGATTTCCTTAACTCTAAGCGTAGATTGACTAGTTTTCCGTCTGCTATGAAATATTAAAATACCGTGTCTTGTAACTCCCAATCAATTTCCAACATGTTTGCCCAATTCTTTAGGTCAAATTACTCCATTAACTCGCCTCTGAGCAAACCCATATAAACTCTGTTCCCTCACCTCTGCTATTATTCCGCAAATATCTTCCGAGGAAGTATTTTATTATTTGAATAACTTAAAATAATAATTTAACGCTGGCCCCGATTCGATCCCGACGTGTTTCCTCATAAACTGTGCTAAACATATTTATGACCCTTTAACTAATTTATTTAATCTTTCTCTTAAGCTTGGGATTTTCCCTTCTGCTTGGAAAGAATCATTATACCCCTTTATAAGACCGGGAGTAGGTCCTCTATAGAAAATTATAGCGGTATAGCTAAGCTGTCTGCTATTCCTAAATTATTCGAAGTTACTGTTGTTGACCATTTAGCGTATTCCATATCCTCTACAATTTCTAGCACACAACACTGGTTCTCTAAGGGTAAATCTACCGTTACAAACTTGCTTGAGTTCACAACTCATGTTTCAA
The DNA here is from genome assembly GCA_963971545.1 of Philophylla caesio. NCBI lineage: Eukaryota > Metazoa > Arthropoda > Insecta > Diptera > Tephritidae > Philophylla > Philophylla caesio. The sequence goes on from OZ020605.1 coordinate 60,062,492, forward strand.
ATGGATTCAGAGAATTTATGCACACTGATGTTATATACACTGACTTAAATAAGGCATTCGACAGAGTAAGTCACTCTTTACAGATCCATAAACTCGATCTCCATGGTTTTCAACGTAATTTCCTTCGTTGGATATCTTCTTACTTCATTGACAGAACACAACGAGTTATTTTTAAAATTAGTTCTTCAAACATTATTCATGTACCTTCAGGGGTCCCGCAAGGAAGTCACCTTATTCCGATTCTGTTTTTACTTTTTATAAATGACTTACCTTCTGTAATAAATTATTCAAAAATTTTATTGTATGCTGATGATGTAAAGCTTTTCAGATCATATCATTCTGTTGAGGAAAGTTCCTTACTGCAAGCGGATTAAAACAGCATGACTAACTGGTGTGAAATAAATTACATGCCACTAAACCTTAAAACATGTAAAGTAATGTGCTTTTCTCGCAAAGCAGTTTAACCTTATGACATATGTAACCATAACGTCAAACAAGTGTTTAACTTTGTTGATCTTGGAATTACAATGGACTCGAAATTTAATTTTAATCTTCACATAAATGTTACAGTTAACAAAGCCAAGGGTGTTTTTTCATTTGTAAAACGGTGGTCAAGAAAATTCAATGACCCTTACATCACGAAGGCTCTGTTCACAACGTTAGTGAGGCCCATACTAGAATATGGATCTGTTGATTTGAACCCGCGCTATCAAGTTCATTCCGACCGCATAGAGTCAATTCAAAAACAATTTCTGCTTTTTGTTTTCAGAAATTTTCGCCGCGCTCATCTCTTCTTGGCGAAATAAAACTAAACGTTCCCTCCAGAATTTCAAGACCTTTCCGGCCTCTCTTTCTGAAGCCATGTTAAAGTAGTTTTGAGTTAAATGACCCACTCCGTAGTTTGTGTCAGGATTTTAACACTCACTCCGCTTATTTTGATATTTTAGACTCACTTTTTTACATAAAGAAAACTGGTATATGCTCTCAATAATTGATACATACATACATATACATTAGGCCGGGTCGATTTGTGGGAAGGCAAAAAAATCGCCCATTGCTCTGTGAAAATCGTATTCTAGGGATCAAAATAAGAAACTTTGCCGATGGAACCATACCTCTAAAACGAATTCTGATGTCCCCTAATTTGGGTCGAACTTTTGGGTAGGGCCAATTTTGAAAAATCCCACTTTGACCCATTTATAGTGCTCCAATCGAGTCCAAATGTATGACCGACTCCCACTTACTTTGGAGGGCCGATCCCCCCATGCCAGTGGCACACCCCCTGGAACCCCCCTGGGGGATTCCCCATACAAACATTTCAAAAAATCACCATTCTTGGCCTTTACATGAAAAAATCAGCTAAATGGCTATGTTTTTTCTCTATTTTTATTTATTTATTTATAATAATATTTATTATTTATTTATAACAATATCTATTTTTTCTCTTAAGAAATTTATTTAGTCAGAACATATGTAAATGAAAAAATTAATTTAAGTGAGTTATAGAAAAGAAACTAAAAAAAATTATTGTTTGAAGTCTTTTTTACTTTCAAGTCTGGGCAATTTCGCACGGCTCTCTAATGTCGTCGCCATATCAGCCTCTACATTTTCCGGTATAACCGGTTTGGAAACGCTAGCTAGCAATTGCGTTCCGTTCCTTGTATGTGTGATGGAATTTTTGGATCATTAAACGGTGGATCATCTTGATTTAAATATTCTTTCAATGTATCGTAAGGAAAGCTTTGCGTGAATGGTGGTTCAAATACGATGTTTATATCATTCAAATTGATCATTTCCGTATAACTTGTGCAATTAAAGTTTATATCTGGTTTTTTATAAACTCTAAAAAATTCAATTTTTTCTGGAGCAGGGGGCATATTTTGCAACTCAATTTTCTGGAAGCCGTCCACCACCTGAAAATATATAATAATAAAATAATTAAAAATGGTTGACAATTATAATAAATGAGTGATAGCAATAACTTACCGGAAGAGTTTCACAAGTTTCGATTTGACGGCTCAGATTTCCGGTTGCCGATCTTGGTCCAGTGCTGATTGATTTATGCAAAGCTTCAAACAAATGCCGAAACGGAAGTTCGTTGAAGTGTAGAAGGCAAACGAACCAATGCAATGGTCTTTTTAACAGCGGTTTCATTTTCCAGTCTTACGTAACCAATCAATTCAGAATTGGGTTCTCTCAAAATAACAAGATGAGGTTCTTTTACCATCCTTGTATGAAACTTCTCATCAATTTTATCTATCGTTAAAGTATCATCTTTTCTGCCATCGAATGAAAACGCTAACAAATTGGTATCATCTAACCGTTTGCGAAGCACTTCTTGTCTGCATTTCTTTTTTTCTCTGCGAACGTTCGATTTATCCATGATGTGAGGTTTCCCATGCTTATCTTTAATTTTAAAATCTTGCAAAAGAGCGGTTCCCAATGCTGATGCTACTCTGTCAGACACACCAAATATGTCACATACCAAGGCAAAGTTAAAACAATCGTATCTCTCTGTGTATTGTGATCTTGTGCTTCTATCCATATCTTCTTGAACCGGTGGCGGTGCGTATGTTGAATCATCGGGATATTGGTATGTTGGCATTGATGACATAGACGTTGCTCCTTGCTCTTCAGTTTCCATCAGAAATGCATCCATTGTTAGTCTTCTCTGATTATGTTGATCGTGCATGAACTCTTTGAGGCGTTCGGGAACCCAGCCGCATGCACATGGAGCTGCCTTCAAATCGCATTTACATGTTCCAATGTAAAAAATTGTTTCCAGAGATTTTACATACTCTGTAATTTGTTGGGTGTTGTTTCTTCTATTGATTTGCTCTTGATACTTGTCAAGCAATTTATTCAATTTATTAAATACACTTTTTTTCAGCATTATTTCCATACCAAGTTTTTCCCAAATTCCAATCAACTTATCTTGTACTTGAATAGTGAATGATTTATGGGAAAACTTTTTTTGTTCTGTTTTAGCACGTTCGCTTAAGTAAAAATAATATCTCAAGATATCCAGATGGGTTGGTAAATTAAGATCAGTTAAATCAGTAGACACACCAAAAACAGTAACATCATGCTTGGGTATATTACTCATTGGGTTTTCGATAGTTATTGATGTAGTTGCTTCATCTTGCGGTGTAGAGGATGGTGGATTCATTGTAAACTTTTTGACTTGGAATGGTCACTTCACTTATTATTTTTTTTGAAATATTTTTTTATCTGAAATTAGCACTTCACACTTTGAGTTCTTCACAACGACTTAATGCATTCACAAAAACTGTTGCGTTATATATGGTCAAAATATGGGCAAAATTGTCAATCAAGTAATTATAGATAATTCATATTATGCCCATTCGGAAAATATCTTGTTATCAATGTTGTTTGATGATAGCAAAGAAAAGCGCGACTGTACTATCAAGAAAATTCTACGCTATCGAACCGATGTTGACGAGCCAACGGAACTTAGAGTTTATAAAAAACCAGATATAAACTTCAATTGCACAAATTATACGGAAATGATCAATTTGAATGATATAAATATCGTATTTGAACCACCATTCACGCGAAGCTTTCCTTACGATACATTGAAAGAATATTTAAATCAAGATGATCCACCGTTTAATGATCCAAAAATTCCATCACACATACAAGGAACGGAACGACATGTTCAATTGCTAGCTAGCGTTTCCAAACGGGTTATACCGGAAAATGTAGAGGCTGTTATGGCGACGACATTAGAGAGCCGTGCGAAATTGCCCAGACTTAAAAGTAAAAAAGACTTCAAACAATAATTTTTTGGCGTAGAATACGTCTTACCTTACGGTATGGGCACCCATGTCAGATTGTTATTGTTGTAATCTCTATTTCTTTAATTATAAGGAAACGGCGAGATAAATTTTTTTAAAAATTTTTTTGTAGTCAAATGAAGATGTTAGCTTTCGTTTGACATATATTTCATATTGGTTGATATCTTCCTAATATTTAAATTTCTCAAATGAAAATTTTATAAACACATCCAAACAAATATGTGTGTGGTGTTTGGTAGAGTGTGTAGTAGTGGTGGGTAACACAGTGCACCACTAGTTTGTAGCGTGAATAGACGTTCATTTTATTGCATAATTTTAGGCGGGAAAATTTAAGTAGAGTAAAGGCAGAGAAAGCGCTGCCAACTACTGCTTGTTGGTGGTGATTTTAACACAGAAATGACTTCAAATAGATTGGCGAAATTTATGAGCGATACGTTTAATTTGGATTATATTCGAAATGCTGCTCCCACAACTATTGATAACACAAGCATTGACTTAGTTTTTGCGAGAAATTTTAATGTTAATTTAAAAACATATTTATCCTATTTTCCTATCATAAGCCTATATTCTCAAAAGTAACTTTCAAATAATCAAATAGATTTGGGTCTGTTATTTATCATTTATCTTTACTATTGATAACTACCATCCGCTTCGTTTTTGCGAGAAATTTAATTGATAATTTAAAAACATTTTTATCCTATTTTCCTATCATAAGCTTATGTATATCATCAAAAGTAACTATCAAATAAAGAAATTAATTTGCTTGTATTATTTATCATTATACATATGTTTTCTGTCTTATCGGATGGCGTATTCTACGTTAAACTTAATGGCCGTGTCTCTGACACAGCCTCCTTCTTTTTTAGTTTCTTTTCTATAACTCATTTAAATAAATTCTGTCATTTACATATGTTCTGACTAAATAAATTTCTTAAGAGAAAAAATAGATATTGTTATATATAAATAGTAAATATTATTATAAATAAATAAATAAAAATAAAGAAAAAACATAGCCATTTAGCTGATTTTTTCATGTAAAGGCCAAAAATGGTGATTTTTTGAAATGTTTGTATGGGGAACCCCCCAGGGGGGTTCCAGGGGGTGTGCCACTGGCATAGGTGGATCGGCCCTCCAAAGTTAGTGGGGGTCAGTCATACATTTGGACTTGATTGGAGCAATCTAAATGGGTCATAGTGGAATTTTTCGAAATTCGCCCTACCCAAAAGTTCGACCCAAATTGGGGGATATCAGAATTCGTTTTAGAGGTATGGTTCCATCGCCAAAGTTTCTTATTTCAATCCCTAGAATACGATTTTCACAGAGCAATGAGCGATTTTTAAATCGACCCGCCCTAATATACATATATTACTATTCGATCAGCTGATGAGAATTTGGTCTGTAGCTGAACAGTTTTAGATCTCGACACTTAACAAACATCTGCCTTTCATGACTCGGCACAACATATATGAAAAATGAATATCTGTCCAGCCACGGCCAGATCCAATCAAATTTAACGAAGTGGACGTCATGGTTAATGAAAACTCAAAGCGAAATTCGTGGCCTAAAGGAATAGTTATTGATCTACATTTTGGCAAAGATGGGCAGGCTCGTAGCGCGGTAGTGAATAAGGTGAACGGATTATGGGTGGTCATCAAATGGCGGCTCTTGCCGCACTTCGGTTAAGAGAGACATGTCAATGGAAGTCTAGCTTGCGTGGGCACTCAAGCATACTGAATGCATAGAATGCTTCCGGAATACACAGACCGCTGTGTCGATACTTTGGTCCCGGGCAGGAAATTCGCGATGGAAATAACAGGTAGGGACGCGTGGACTCCACCTGGAAGTCTCACGATCTTTACAGATGTCTCGAAACTGAATAGAAGAGTGGGAGGAGGGGTCTTCTCGCAGGACCTATCTCTGAACTGTTCTCTCCGGCTGCCGGATCACTGTAGTGTTTTTCAGGCTGAGGTTCTAGCCATAAAGGAGGCTATAGACTTGTTACAGACCGTTTTAAAAGGCAAGGATATCTTTATATTTAGTGATAGCTAAGCGGCAATCAGAGCTGTGAGCTCAGCTACAATTAAATCAAAGAGTGTACTGGATTGCAGCCGATTTTTGCAGGAGATGGCCAAGCAGAACAGGCTCAACCTCATTTGAATTCCTGGCCACAGGGACATCGAGGGTAACTGTCTTGCGGATGAACTTGCGAGGGAAGGAACAACCAAGCAGATTCTTCCCAGTATAGAACGCATTGGTATGCCCTTTGGCACTTTTAAAAAATTCAAAAACTTCCTTTTTTCGATTTCTATTGGAAAAAGTTGGGTAAAATTTATTATTAGCAGCGATACGAAACAAAGAAATTGAGTTTTTGAAATGGGCGGTGCACCGCCTATACCAAAATAGTTTGCTTACTTGTTAATATAAACTTCGTAACTCATTATGTTAAACAATAATTCGAGAATTTCTTTGGGAACGATGTTTTGTAAGTAATTACATTTTATTACAATATGAAGCAACCTTGATTTAAATTATATGTTAATTAAGAAGTGCTGTTAAGTATGTTTTTATAAATAGTCTCATGTGTTTCTGCGAAATATTTCCAAGTTTTAACTCAAAATACATTCAAACATTTATTTAAATGTTGTAATTACCGATAAAGCACGTTCTTGCGTGCATGTCCAAAAAAAGCAGTTACGTACATTAGCAAAAACTGGCAAAGTAATGTAATATGAGTCGACATAACAGCCGCCACCCTAACCCACTACTCAACTTGACGGAACGAAATTTTTGCAGAAAATTTAGAGCATGTCTAGAAAATGTTACCATCAGCAAGACACAAAACGACGGAAACGACCTAAATGAAGAAGTGGATACAAATTGCAGTACCGAAGAATTTAAATTCAAAAGAAACCCTTTTTACGTCATACTTGACGGCGGTATCTGTGGACTGAAGAAAGGACTTGCCGCAGTGAGTGACATAAACAAATCATTATAATTTCTATGGCAGTTCCATGATATGAAAGAAGATGAACTCAACGCAGCTGCAGACAATTTTGCAAATAATTATTCCGTTGATGTATCTGATAAGTTGTCCAATGAAGTTATTCACCTCAGACACGCTTTCGATGTAAATTTTGAAACCCTACTCATTTCTGTTTCTATATAGTTTATAAAGCTTAGAAAGTATTATAAATATTTCAGTAGCAAGGGGCCCCTACCTTTTTACCCCTGGGCCCAGATTATCTCTCGGCATCCCTGCACATGTGCAAGTCGGAGAAAAATAAATTTTGAGCCGACTGCAACAGTATGTTTGATTAGAAAGAGAGAATTATTATATGCGCGTACTCACTTTTTGTAAAAACCCACGGTTGCCATCATTCGATTTCCTAAAATCACTAATTTTTTTTTGTAAAATTAAATATTTCTCCATAAGACACTTGTGATCAGACTAAAATGTAAGTGGTACTTGTATAAAAGAAAAACAAAATAAAACAAATAAAAAAGCTGTCTTCGGGTATGCCGAAGGCTTCATAACTTTTCTAATTGTAAGAATAGTATGGGAACCATATGTAACATTTGTTCGATATTAACGATTTTGACTGCTAAAATAGTTCTCATAATAGTTATCATTTGTGCAAAATTTCAAAACTTTAGCTGCTTAAATGGAGGGCTTTTCGTGCTAATTGCAATATCTGAAAATCGGTTGTATGGAAGCTAAATGTTATATCTCTTTGATCTCTATGATTTTCAGTTATGTCTAATAATAACTGATATTTGTTTAAAATTTCAAGTGTCTACCTGATTAAATGAAAGATTTATGGCCAAAAATGCATTATCCAAACTATTGGTTATATGGCAGCTATTTGTAATATTTATCCGATCTCGATGATAATAGCTATTATTTGTGCATTATTTCCAGACTTAAGCTACGTAAATTGAGATGATTTCGTGCTAATTGCAATACTTGAACAATCAGTTATATGGGACATATATGCTATATTCCTTTGAACTACATTATTTTCACTGCTTCTATAGAGCTTAGAACAGCGGACCTTCTTGAAAATTTCAGAACTTTGCTGTTTAAATAAAAGAGTTATGAAACAAAATATAATATCTGAACAATCGTCTCCTATAAAGGCTATAATCGCCCAATCTCGCCGGTTCCGACAAATGTTTAATAAATTATAAAAATACACCTGACAGCAGAGTTTCATTCAAATAGCTCAAAAACTGAGGGACTAGTTTGAGTTAAAACAGACGGACAGACGTACATGGCTAAATCGACTCAGCTCGTCAACCTGATCATATCGGTATAATCTTTGATGGATCTAACTCTTATCGTTCTGGTACTTACAAAAATCGAACAAAAGTTAATATACCATTTCCATTTAAGCAGCTAAAGTCTTGGAATATTGCACAAATAATAGTTAACTACTTTAGCAATGAAAATCAGTAAGATCGGAAAAATGTAACATATAGCTGCCAAAACACCGATAGTTCAGATATTTAATTTTGGAACATTACCCTTTTATTTAATCAGCTAAAGAATAAAAATTTCTTACAAATATCAGTCTCAGTTAATTATATTATAGATCTAAAAACCGGAAAGATCGCAGAAATACAACATATAGCTCCCATACAACCGATTGTTTAGATATTTCATCCAGCACGAAAACCCCTCCATTTTATTAACTAAAGCCTTGAAATTTCGCAGAAATAATAGTTGTTATGAGAACTATTTTAGCAGTGAAAACCATTAAGATCGGAAAAATATAACATATATCAGCCATACAACCGATAATTCAGATAATGCATTTTGGGCCATAACTCCTTCATTTATTAAGCTAATGAATTGAAATTTCGCACAAATACGAGTAATTATTGGGACTATTATAGCAATCAAAATAATTAATATCGAATAAACATTACAAATGGCTCCCATACAGTTTTTACATTCATGGAAGGTATGATGCTTTCGGGCCCTACTACTGTGGTTATTAAGATTAGCGTTCTCAACCTAAAATACAGTGAGCAAAGTGCAATGAACTCTTTCATTTGGAATGTGTGAATGTTCTGCCGGCTTATGCTGAGTTCTACCTTTACTCAGAGGTGCCTTTTCTGTGTAACTTTTGTGATACCGCTAGGTAAAGTCTATTCGCTCTCTGCCTCTTCCTGCTATACTTGACGGGAGTGTTTTTGTTAATAATGTGAACGATTCGGCTGGCTTTGGTATATAAAGTGGTGGTTTGGGTATCTTCACCCTTCCACTTCAGCCCGAACCTTTTAAAAGTGAAAGCTACCTATTCAAGTAAGTGGATATCCTGAAAATGGCAATGGCATTGCAATTCTTAAGACTTTACTTAAAGAGATTACCAATCTTAGGGCTAGTAATACCCAAGCTGTTTCGCTAATAACTTTACGCCATAAAGATAAAATGTGTATGGTCAGTAAATCGAGTGCTTGCAATCTGAGGTTTACATACTTAAGAGTAAACTACACTTTGAAGAGATCGTCTCTGCAATTCCTTTACTCCCTTTTGAAATTAAAGATATTCGTGCGATAAATCATCACTGAGTTCGGTTTACAATGCTAAGTCTGCCCTCCGTTCGCATACTTCCTATGTCTCGCCTGCTGCTCCTTCCACTTCAAAGCCATATGCACATTTGGTAGCTACTGCAGGTTCTCTCCGCAATATCAATATCGATGTCGGCTGCTGATTGTCCCTGGGATATTATGATGGTCAACTACATAGACACTGCTTGAGCTGTCTATGTTAATATTTTGCCTTTGCCGAGTGCTAATAGTGACAGTAATATTGCTTGCACCGTCGATGCTAATGCTTTTCCGCAGCCTAGAGTCGGTTCTGAGACGCATTTTGGGTTTAACAACAATAATGTACTTGTTTCCAATAACTCTAAGTACCTTGCCGTCGGTAAAAAGAAAACAAAAGGAAATGCCGTGGTGTTGTTGGTAATAATACTTGCTCCGATCTGGATGTTGTTGCGCGTCTTAGTTGGCCTAATATCGTTTAATAAGAAGATTCTAAGTTATTCGACGCCAATTTATTTGAAGTTTTCCGCAAAGATCCCGATGATATTAAAACTCAATGTACTAGGGGTGGCGGAGGATGGGTCTCTCTTCAAGCAAGTGGCCCGCTATATAAATATATTCGACTGTCCACAGAAATGGTTGAGCACAGGGCTTGCAACCCGCCACGTAAAATGAAACGAAAAGGACCACAAAGGACCATATATGAAAATTATTAGAGGGCATGCACCTGGAATGTCCGCACACTTAATTCGGAATGTGTCTCTGCCTGGCTGGTAGATGTCCTCAGCAGAGCAAAGGCTGACATCACCGTCATCCAAGAAATGCGATGGACGGGGCAAGGGAAAACATCGATAGGCCTTGCGACGTCTACTACAGCTGCCATGTAAAGGAGCGCAAGTTCGGTGCCCGATTTGTAGTGGGGGAGGGACTGCGCCGTAAAGTACTGTCGTTCACTCCGGTGGACGATTGTCTCGCCAGAATTCGCATCAAGGCGAGATTCTTCAAAATCTTTCTGACTTCCGCACACGCCCCGACAGAAGAGAAGGGCGATGGGTTTAAGGATTGCTTCTAAGATCTCCTTGGCAGCACGTATGAGCTGTGGTAGTCTGTAGTACCAGGTTCCAGCATAATAAGATATTCCAGGCTTCGTGGCTGTCACCAGGTGGTAAGACACGAAACTAGATCTACCATGTTGTGATAGACGGAAGGCATGCTTACAGTGTCCTAAATCTGCGCTCGATCTGAGGAGCCAACATCGACCCGGATCTTTTTCTTGTTGCAGCTAATATACGCACGCGCCTCTGTGCAGCCAAAAGCGCGCGCAAATGGACACAAGAAAAGCTCGCCGTATGAAAGCTGCAATCGCAACAGACAGCCACTCACTTCGACACCCAACTTGCGCTTCTACTCTCTGAGAGCAATAATCAACAAAACGATATTTCCGAGCAGTCTACATACCGCCGCTGAGGAATCCATCCGATTTCAGCGAGCCCGAAAAACAACTGGTATGAGGAGGAATGTCGTGCCGCTACGGAACGTAAGAACGCTGCCTACGGGGTCTCACTGTGGTCGGGCGCAACGCGAGCTGCGCGGGAGCTTTATCGTGGATTGAATAAGGAAGCAAGATACATTTTTCGTTGGAAAAACAGAGAGGCCGGAATGCGTGAGTGCGAAGAGCTTGAGATGCTGGCCGACAAGAAAATCGCTCGAAAATATTTTCAGAAACTACGGCGGCTGACAGAAGGTTTCAAGAACGGGGGCGAATTCCTGTAAGAATGACAACGGGGACCTGGTGACTGATGTCCACAGCAAACTTAAATTATGGAGGAAGCACTGCCCAATCTACAAAAGGGGTGATACTTCAGTTTGCGCCTATAAGAGGGATAAGCCTTCTTAAAATCGCGTATAAGGTTCTGTCGAGTGTATTGTGTGGGAGGCTTAAGCCCACCATTAATGAACTGATTGGACCTTATCAATGTTGCTTAAGACCTGGTAAATCTACAATCGACCAGATATTCGACAGGTACCACCTTTTTGTCGACTTCAAAGCCGCTTTCGACAGCACAAGAAAAAGGTGCCTTCATGCAAAAGGTCTGAATTCGGTATCCCGGCAAAAGTTATACCGCTATATAAAATTACGTTAAGCAACACCACCAGTTTCGTCAGGATTGGGAACGACCTCTCCGCGCCATTTGATACCAACCGACGTTTCAGACATGACATGATGACTCTGCGCCGTGCGATTTCTTTAACCTAATACTGTAGAAAACAATTCGAGCCGCAGTGCTAAATCGGACTGGCACCATCTTTTATAAGAGCGTGCAATTGCTGGCGTATGCAGACGACATTGACAGCATCCGCCTTAACAACCGCGCAGTTAGTTCTGCCTTCTCCAAACTGAAAAGAGAACAGAAGCGAATGGGTCTGGGGTGAACAAAACGAAGAATATCCCGTCATCAAATAGACAGTCGGAAAATTCACGAGTGGGATCTAACATCACTGTTGGCAGTTATAACTTTAAAAAAGTAGAGGACTTCGTTTACTTAGGAACCAGTATTAACACCAATAACAGCGTCAGCCCTGAAATCCAACGGATAATATATCTGGCCAATAAGTGCTACTAGGACTGAGTGGGTAATGGCACTGTAAAGTCCTCTCTGGACGGACAAAAACCATACTTTATAAGTCTCTCATCATGCCCGTCCAATTGTATGGCGCAGAACATGGACGATGACAACATAAGACTAAAGGGCTCTTGGAGTGTTCGAGAGAAAAATTCTTCGAAAGATTTATGGACCTCTGCGTCTTTGCGATGGCGAATACCGCGTACGATGGAGCGATGAGCTGTACGAGTTATACAAGGACGTAGACATAGTGTAGCAGATTAAGAATCAGCGGCTCCGCTGGCTAGGTCACATCGTTCGAATGGATGAAATAGCTCCAGCCCTGAGGAAAAATAATACATCATGTGCTTTGGAAAGGCCAAGTGGAAAATGGCTTGTATATACTTGGGATTTTCAATTGGCGCCAGTTAGCAAGAGATAGGGATAGTTCAGATATTGTATTTCGGGCCATAAATTCTACATTTAATAAGCTAAAGACTTGAAATTTCGCACAAATAATTAATATTATTGGGACTATTATAACAATAAAAACCATTTATATTGAAATAATAAAACATATAACAATAATAATAATTTGTAACTTACACTATATAGCTCAATGTTTGGCCGAGCTTCTCCTACCGTTTGTGGTGTGCGTATTTATATTCTACCACAAATGAAGTGACATACAGTTATGTACCGACTCCGAACGTTTGATGTATTTTATGAGAAGCTTCTTCATGACAGAAATATCCTCAGAGGTATGCAATTGCCTTGCGAGGCGTGGCCGCTATTAGAAAAAAACTTTTCTGTGATTTAGATTTTACTTGCCCTGGCTGAGATTTGAACCTCAAACCCAGCGGCATAGCCCAAGACAGCTTCGCTTAATCGAAACTGGCAAATTCTGATATACTTTTGATTATTAAGTATTATTATATACAAATTATAATTATAAGTATTTACATTAATATATTCATTTATATGTTTAAATCAAAAATCAAAATCTTATTTCAATTTAGTTACTTACTGCCTGAATTCATACATAACTGCAACCACTGCAAGACGTTTTAAATGAAAAGGAATGTCAAATTTTTCAGCACCCAAGTCAGACGAATATCTTATTCATATACACAAACGTGTTACCCGTGCACTAGCAACTCGGTGCCATTTTTCTTTCCTCGTCGTTCTATTCTTTACAAACTTCGAGCTGCTGCAACAAAAGTTTTCGTGTCTTAACCTAGTCAAAGGGTGAAGTTGTTCTTGCGCAGAATAGTTTTCGTTAGAAATTTGCTTGGAAAATAGAACAATCATGCGCAAAGCAAACTTTTTATATTCGATTGTTACCGACTGAGCTTAGTAGCAGCGGTATACTCTCTTATTTACGAAATCACGCGCGAGCAAGATTGTTAACTCGTTATTGTTCGCCCGTATGAATGTACACATCCTTTTTTTTTATAACCAGGGTTCGCAATCATTCAGAACGTCTTAAAATTTTCTGTGTTGTTCACCTTCCCGAAAGGTGAGGTAGAAAAAATTGTGCTATTGTTTACTCGCGTATGTGAAAAAGAATCAAAAACCACGCGTTCACATATGAAGCTAAGCGTCGCATCGAACCCTTCGCAAGCATTCATTTCTGTTGTTCGCATTCATATATGAACGTAAGGGTTGCATCAAACATTCGCGGTTGTATGTGGTACGCAAAGGATATTTCCTTTGAAAAATAATGTTAGTAGTTAGGAAAAAAATAAATTAAGCACATCATTAATTGCAATCTTCACCATCTAGTGAAGGAAGGAGTTTTTATATAGGAGACAAAGTATTAATACGATAACTGAATTCAATATTGCCTTAATACGAAATATAATATACGAAACATACAAATGTTTGTATATTAACTAGTGTTTCAATGCATGGGTATGCATGTATATGAGTTTAATTTTTTTTTTTTTCTAACTTCTAACATTATCTGTCGAGGCAACTATGCTTTGCGTACCACAGACATAATATATGTATATCTTCCGCGAATGTTTGATGCAACTGTTACGTTCATATATGAATAGGAACAAAAGAAAAAAACGTTCATATATGAACTCGTGATATTTTATTCTCCTTCAGAAAAGCGTGCGAACAATAACACATTTTTTTCTACCCCTACCTAACCGGAACGAACTGGATTTGTTTTCTTGTTCTCGTTGTCGAACGAGAACGTCGAACAATTTTTGTGTCGTTCACGTTCGCGTGTAAATTCATAAATGTATGCTCGCGAACTTTCTTATATGCATAAAACTGAACCCTGCCTATAACCAATTTATACTTTATTGAATTATTAAAGCAAAAATATGGATTTGGGTGGCTTTTTATAATATGATATGTATTACAAATGTACTAAGTTAGTCCTTTGTTTTTATATAAAAAAGAAGTTACTAAAACATTAGGGAAAAAATGCATAAAGTGGGTTAATACACGTATACGGCTATTATAGGTGCAGCGCAATAAGGCCCGAGGAATTAACACCCTCGCGTTTTATTTCCTTATTTTTAGGAAATAAAGCCCCTGGGCGTTATTGCCTATTCGGAAAGGATATAAAAGCCGCGGGCTTTATTACCTTTTCTTAATTGACGTTATTTTCCTTTCGAAAGCCAATAACACCCGCGGTGATATTTTCTAAAAAAAAATTAAGGATATAATCCTCGTGGGCGTTTTTTAATATTTGTTGCGGTTTTTGTTTTAAGTTAAGAATGCATCCAAAACCCCCTGTTTTATTCAAATACTAAATCAAAACAAGTTTAATGGTCTCAATAAGCAAATTTTTCTTTTTCGTTTATTATAAGAATAAATTTAAATTAACAAATTTCAATGCATGGATTTGATATATTAATATGTACGAAAATTAAATAATTCAAAGTTAAAAAAAGGTACATGAAAAGTAAAAAGCTAAACAAATACTTTCGTCGATTGTCGAACAATTTGACGACAAATTGGACACAAAATACTTGTGTTACATTTAGAATAGTACGCGTACTGTACTCTGCAAAGCAATCTGTACAAAGTTTAAACTGATTGCATGGAGTTAAGAGGATATCCCGTAGCTTATTAAAACAATTTACACAAAATAATATTAATAACATAATTAAGGAAATGCGTTTACCCGCAGCGGACCGCGTTCTAGCGCTTCTTCGCAATAACACATGCAGATTTATTGTTTGTATACTTACGTGATTTATATGTTCAATATTATCTATGAGGAGTTGTTTCTACCCACATTGCGGGACAATGCATAATGTCGATTCCATCAAATAATTTCTGTCCTTTGGAAATCATTGGTGACATGGATATCGTATATGCAAAATTCTTCTCTATTATTGTCTCCTTGTAAATTTCGGCTTTTGAGTTTTCTTCAAATTTTGATTTAGATGTACAAAATTTTAGTAAATTAGAGGGCTTTATTTCCCATATTTTTAAGAAAACAAAAAAAACCCGCGGCCTTTCGGGGGTGGGTAATATTCCTTTTCGAAATATTGTCCGCAAGCTTTTTTTCTTTTTATTTTGGAAATACAGCATTATTTACACATGAACATGTTAAGATGAAAATTATTCTAATGGTCATCCCTCCTAATTTTGGTCTAACTTCAATTTATAACCCAATTATAATTAACAATTTAGCAGGGAAGAGCAGCAGAAAGCTTTGTAACAAACAATAAGAACTAATTTTGACCAAACAAAAAGTTAACGGATATTAAACGGATCCTGCAAGAGGTGGTGGGGTTTTAGTAGCTGTGCAGCGCAAGTATCTTGCGTCGTTGGCTACAATAAATAATGTTGATTCCCTACTACTGCAGCTTTGTGTCAGTGTGAGTGGCTCTGCTTTCTCTGAAGCGTTATTCATAATTACCTCAAATAATTATAATAATAAAGCCGCACATCGAGTTAAACCACGCACTGCTACCAACTCGCCCACAACGGCCACCTTACATATTCCACCTAATAGTGCTGATAATATCTCTAGATCGCATGCTAATAACATTATAGCAGTAGTTGTTAATACGTTTGGGGATAATCACCAAATTAATTATTAAATAGTCTCAATGTTATTGTAACGCTGGTCTTGCTATTACAAGTCTCTGGATCATGTATTAATCATATTTCATTGATAATATTTAGTATTTATATAAGTTGAAATATAATCATAATTAAAGTGGCCGCTGTGTAAGCGCCAAAATTATATTATTATTATAATATAATTAAAATAAATTATTTCAAAAACAAGCTCTATAGAATTGTGGATCTTATTTTTGTCAGGAAGCTCTTTTGGTGCTTAAGGTTGAATTCTAGGAGTGTGCCTCTCAATTGCAATTGATGGGATTTTAAGAGTCTCAATAAATTATTCGTCGAAATCAGTTGGGAGAAACCGTTCTCTATGTAACTGAATATATACTAAGCGTCTGAAGAAGCTTAAGAATCTTAGGAATAGGTTCTACAAAAAGTTCAAATCTACTAATAACCAGTTTTTCTATTAAAAGTGTAGCCAATATTACTGACTGAAAATAATATTCAGTCAGATCCTTAGACCTTCTGGAAATTCACAAAGTAGAAACAACCACAATACCCTTCATTGTCGTCTTAAATAGAACATTTGTACTTTCCTCAAGATACTGCTATTTATTTACCGATTTCTTCAAAACCATCTTTGGTCGAGAAGAAGGCATTTCTGCAATGGTTTCTCATCTAGCATCAATTCCATATATGGGTGCATCTCACTGATTCTCTCGACTGATGATATTTCAACTGGAGTTAGCAAGCTCAACAATTTTTAAAAAATCGTTGTCCTTGGAGGAAAATTGTCTTCTATAACTTCTATCTTCAAAAGTGGGAATAAAAATTATGTATGTAATATATGATAAAATTTAATTTGCCTGAGTCAGCATGGGTTCGTGTCCAGTTGTTCCACAGTAATTGATCTCGCAGTTTTTAGCGAGTACTTTATCTCTACATTTTCTTTTTGATATCAAGTTGATGGTATTTACACCGATTTTGCTAAAGCCTTTGATAAGATTTTGCATGTGATCTTGATTGATTAAATCGCATCCATAGCTTTTCATTCAACTTTTCTGCGATGGCTTAGGTATTATCTAAATCGGAGGTGTTGATTTGTTACTATGGATAAATCAGAACATTTTATTGCTTCTTCCGGTGTTTTATTTCTGAGAATACTCCCTCTAGGTCCATTGCTCGGATTGTTGTTTTCATTGGCTATTTTTTTTTTGTATACAGACAATTTACAAAACTCCAAACTGAGCTGGATAATTTATATTCGTGGTCATTTCTTTCTTTGAAAAAAAAATTCTTGTATGATTAATTTCATGAATCACGCAATTTATTAAAATCTCTACGCAACTAGTTTGCAATCGCTTTGTGAAACTAAGGATCTTGATGTTATCTTTCACACAAAAGCATATGAAATGTTTGGCTTGGTACGGTGGAATAGTTCTGTATTTTCCGATCCATACACCTTAAAACTGCTAAATAACAACTTTGTGCGATCTTACCAGGAGTAAGCAGCAATAATTTGGCATCCTTTTCACTTGTTTCAAATTGGCATGATTGAACGCATTCAGAAGGTGTTCCTCAAATTTGCCTCACGCTTTTCAAATCTCATAACTTATATAACGGGCGCTTTTTACTGGTGAATTTGGACACGTTCGATAAAAGCGGGTCAAAATTATCTTCAGCTTTTAATTTTTGCATTGTCCAATGTGTTTGCGACTGTCGACCGATTTTGAAAATAATAATTTAAGTTTCTTCGTCGTCTTCGTCTTAATCGTTTTAATTTTTATAACCCCTGCCTCCCACACTTAAGCCATCATATGTCATCTGCCTATTGTTTTTAAGTTTTTAGGGATTTTATAATTACATCTTGTACTTTATAATTATAATAAATTATGTATGAACACATTCGAACAAAAATCTATGCATGACAATAAAAATTAGTATTGTATTTGTGTACCTGTAAACAAACATTGTCAGTCAATACATATATATTTATCTACTTTTATTCATTAATAAAAAGACCTTATTATGTACAAATATGCTTATATAAGTTTATACATATATATGTAGGTATATAAATTACAATAGTTACAATATTATATATAATATAGCTTCCACTACTTACCTTCCATGTTGCCGCGTTGCGCCGAAAGTAGCAAAATGTGTTTTGGAACCAATTATAAATTTCGTTCAAAGTCAGCTGTTTATCAGGTGATTCTATAATGGACTTAAAATTGATCAAATAAATTATATTACGAAGTTAATAAATTAATAGGATTTCGCTAATTCAGATCCAGTTTATAAGATATCGTTAAAAATATGACAAACCCTATAGCTAAGGATTATGTGTATGCTTGTATGTAGACTCATGAGTCGCATTTCGTAAAAATGTAGGCCCGAATTAAATTTGTAAAATAAATCTGACAAGACCTTCTATGTAGATTGCACTCCAAAATTACATACTCGGAAGTAGTTTATAAAAGCAGTAAAAACTGGACTAGATATTGCATTTATTCTGTTTATTTACCATTGTGCTAATTTTTACTTTCTACAAATTTACCAGTAATCCAATTCTGTAACTTTTAACCACTCAATATGAAGATTTGTTCGTCCCCCATTTTTGCCGTTTGATTTAGCGAATTTATTTAGTGTGTGATTCACTTCCTAAAGTGTCGTATTGTCGAAAAATTATAAAATTTCTAAAATTTCATGTGGTGTTATTTTACTACCTTTTTTTGTGCAAGAAAAAAAAATTTTAGACTGCCGAAAATTTGTATGACTTTACAACTTTACGACATTTCGTGAATACCTTAACTAACTCACACTAAACAACACTAAAAAGCTAACTTTTCTTATTTATTCAACAAAAAAGGTGGCACTCTGCGTCAAAAGAAAAGAAAAAAGCTTATTTCTTCGTGCCATTAATTTTTGTGCACATATTTTTGCAAAGTGGAAGTCGGTATTTTTCATATACGTATGTTAAATCCTAACAAATTACTGCATTCAAATTTTTGTTTTTTCATTTCCAGAATGGCGTAAATAAGTGCTGTAACAGCTAAAAAGAGTCAGGCGTCAACGGAGCAGCTAGTCGCGTACTCAACTTCCTTGCAGAGCAATAGGGGCTGGTCGCCGGTAAACTCCATCGAAATAAACAAAAGTTTTGGTCCAAATATACACACACGTTATTTTAACCTAAATGTACTGTTCCTAATAAAATCTAGGTTCGGCATGGACATACATACATATGCAGCAACTTAGAAGATATATGTATGTATGTACGAGTACGCATGTGGTTGTCTGATGTTTTGGTGCGAAGCTACATATATACTCGTACATACATATGTACATAAAGTAAACTTTTTAAGCCTTTACGTAAAAAAATACATACATACGTGAGCCTTTCCATTTCAGGACAACCGTTCCATTAGGGTCATGTTTTTTAACGAAAATCGAATATGTTGTTCAAAACAATGAAACACGTATTTTTTGTTTTAAGACAAACCGGTTTCGGCGTTGTGCCATCTTTAGTGTCGTTTTTCGTTCTGACTAGTTTTGTATTTTACTAGGTATTTATAGTCGTTTTTTTGCCCAATGTCTCTTGTTTAGTTAGGTACAACCTTGCGCACGAAGTTTGCTTTAGTCCGTCAGGTAGTTGGTCGTAGAGAACTGCAGCTATTTGCATGTTCTTGGGTGTTGTGTTTTACGTGTGCGGGCAGGTAGAAATCTTTTATTATTTTATGGGTTTTGGTATTTTGGGTCTCTGTTTGTCTGTTCGTTGATGTTGCCAGAGATTTGACCGGTTTTTTGTATCATTTTGTGGTGTTTATTTGTTATATGTTCCCGGAATCTAGTTTTTAGCTTACGTCCTCTTCACATGGGGGCGACTTATGGGAAGTTACGCTCCAATGTGAAGCGTATTTTGTTTAGCGAGAAATATAGCGAAAAGGAAATAATGAAAACACAGTAATTAGTGTTACAATCTAATTTAAGTTAATTTTTTTTTGTTTATGTGAATTTTTATCAATGTTACCTGCTGACGTGGTGGTAGCTGCTCCGTTTTGGTTGTGAAGTCTTCCAAAGAGTGGTCATTGCAATTTTTCGCTGTCTGCCCGAAACGCCGCACGGTCAACTTTCGTAAAGTTTCCCCTCCGCAAACACCGTACGGCAGGGGGCATTAACAAGCGGTAGGACATCAACCGTGCCACGGTTATGAGTGCACTCGAGTGTGCATGTGTGTGTGTGTGTGTGTGTGTAGCAAATGTGTATGAACACAAATGAGGTGAAACGCGTGTTAGGGTGGTTCGAAAATGTTTGGATCGGAATGCAAACATCCCGGCCCCCTTGCAACAAGTACCTCGAAGCAACTACCACCTTGTACATGTACAGCATAAAAAAATAAAACGTTAAATGTGTTCCGGCTCTTGTTCAGCTTGTCGTCTGCTAGGGTGCCCCATCTCTGAATTATTTCGCGTCAATTGTTCTCATAGCTGTCACGTTGTCATAACTAAATTTTGCTAATTTAATGGATATAAAAAAAGATAATTTATATCACATGGATGGCCGACAAGCCCCTGACAGTGCCCAACCAAAGATCGTGCTGTGGGCTACAAGAGAACCCAATGATGACGGTAATGTACCGGCTAGCATTACGTCTGCATATACATCAGCATCGAGGATCAAGCGTACTGGTGCTGAGGTGAAGAATTGTGGATGTGTATGTAAGGCATAGCAACGGTGGGATCCACATTCGTAGTAGGGGTGACTCGATGACAGTCGCGGACACTCAGGGCATGGGTGGTCACCCGCTTGTTCTGCCCGTGCTTGCTCCTTAGGCAAAGGAAACGGCCTTTTTTGCTCCTATGCGAGTTTGATGCAGTCGGAGCTCTTGGGCCAGGTCCGCGGAAATGATCGTGTTTGGGGCGCAGGCGTCGATAAGCGCGCGAACCAAATGAAGACGCCCTCTTGCCTCAATCTTGACGACAGCCGTCGGCGCGACAGCTGTGGTAGGCTGTAGTGTAGGGGCCACTATTGTGTTTCGAAAATGTTGTGGGAGCGATAGCTGGCGAGTCCGAGTCACCAGTCTATCCTCAGGTCGGATTATATTGTTCAAACGTCGGCTAGAGTCGTAGGTTGGATCCTCTGAATTTTCTTGAGGTCGGGCCCGCCAAGATTCGCGCTTGCCGTTAGACTCATCGAAGTGAAGGGTGGAATGGTAATTTTCACCACACCGCCGGCATCGTCCCATGCTTTTGCAGTCCTTTAGTTGATGTTCCATGGTTAGGCAATTGGAGCAATAGCGCCCCAGCAGTGCCTCTCGCAACCTTTCCTCCGGTGTCTTCATACGATAAACAGGACAGAACCGAATAGGGTGTCTGGCGTCGCAGAGTCGGCAAGCTTGGGTAAAGCAGTGGGCGTTTCGTTCGGCTTTTTTGCGGAGCGTGGTAAATGGCGTCATTTTTCCTAAAAGTGTTTAATATAAAACATTCTAAGATCCCTTTTTGATATGCTACCGCATGGCATGTGGTCGAAAGGAGAAAATACTGCTCTATATGAAAAGTGCGCGATTCAGCCAGTGTAAATTCGGCATAATATATGCGGGTACGTTTACTCTATGGAAATATGGATTAATGTGCATCCATGGGTCGATTATGGGTAGCACTGGTGCCCTTGCGCAGGGCTGCATAGGCTGACAAATTAAAATAGTAATATTATATATTTTATACATATATTAATCCTTGCGAAGTTTGAATAGATTATTTAGAGTTATTTTAATTTTTGCAGATAATTTGATTTGTTAAATTGCATTTTTAATTCAACAGCGTTATATTTTGGAGACCTCTGCCAACAGTTTGGCCGCCCAAAACGTTAAAATGCCAGTGTAGTTGTATATTGCATAAAGACAGGGTAGCCATGTGAAAAATACTTACTAAACAAAAAAAGTTTGTTGATGAAACCCTCAGATGGCGCCCTTTTCTATTAGTGATCATGGCTAGTTATTTTCCGATACCATAATGCACTCGTAAATATTGGCTTTGGTAAAAGTACTCGATACTGTTGAAAATGTTGCATGAGGTTGTTTAGTTATCCTTCGCTTTGTAAGGTGTTTTGTTGTCTTTGCATCAAGATGTATCTAGTAAGGTGGTATCGATAAAAGACATGCTTCTTTTGTTTGTTTTTCATTTCCTTTTCATTTCATAGTGCTTATGGCAAAAGCAGAAAATTCATATTGGCGTCGTAGGGGCGTCAGTTGCAGCGTTACTAGCAGCGCAGTCGAACGAAACATCTGTAACGTCGACGGCGGCAGAAGTATTAGCAGCGGCCAACGCAATATTGAAAATTTTCCATCGTAAAATCTTTAATTTGCAAGTATATTTGGGTTCTTTGCCAGGTTCATATGGTTTTAATGCGAAAAGAATTTCGTAAATTTCGTACTGCACCATTTAACCGTTGGCCATTCTAAGGAAGTACAAAAAGCCTGCCAAAAGCAGAAAACAATAGCCCAAACCTTGTTCTCGCTTGCAAAAAGAGAATCAATAAAATCGTATGTTCAGGTAAAGAAAAAGCGATCGTATTCTCATTTGAAATTTGCATACCAATATTCAAAAAATTTAAGCCAGCACAGCTGCAGGCAAAAATCGACTTGTAAACGAAAGTTGATATGAATGAATGAACCATTCCTACGCAGTAGCTAAGTGAAAATGTGTATCCACCATTTTGAAAAAAAAAGTGCAGCTTAGAATGGTAAGTAGGTAAGTACAACTTATTTACTCGTACACACATCCACATAACTTTAATTATAGAAGTTTTTAAGCCAATTACATGTTGAAAATAATGTAAATCCCTTCCTGGTCACCCAATTGCCGTGCGGACTTTGTTACCGCTCAAACCATACATTTTCGTTTCGATACAAGTAATAACTCCTCACCGAATGATCGATTTATGGGCATAACAAATATTCGAATCAGTTGACAACACTAGGGTGATTGCGCCAACTTGTCTAAATTGTGACTCTTTTCTATTAAAGATTAATACCATTGTGTATAACAACAAGTGAGATATCTTATTTGACAGTTGCTTTTGACAGGATACCTAAGATGGCGTTTGACAGGGTACCTTAGCTGGCCGCCAATATGTCGACAATTACGAATGGCCCGAAGTTGGAAAAAGCTGATCTGAAAATATTTTGGGGGTTTCAATTTTTTAGGATATTTTACATATTTTGAGATATGCGATTAATATCCATTATAAACATAGATATAATAAGGTAAAATGTTGAATGCCATCGATAGGCTATGATATCATTTGAATCATTAGAATCATAAAACGTCAGGGGTTTAAAGTGCTTCATCGATTCTCCTCAATATCTCGAGATACATACGTCTTCAATCTCCGTAAAATAGAAAAGGACCGTTCACTCGGAACCACCGTGACTGGCAACGTAACACTGATTTGAAAAATTCGGTAAATATGATTGTAAAATTGTATATTACGAAGGCGGTTTGATAAGTCATAAACTTTTAGAATAAAATATACATTTCGGCAAAATAGCATTATTTGTATTCCAGTTACTGGGTAATCATTTTAAATTTTTTTGTCTAGAGTGAGTTTTTGTGTGTGCTACGAATTTGAAAACACGGTTGAAATTTTCTGAGACTACCGATATTTTGGGGGAATCCAGACACCCAGGTCCCCTCCCCTGTATCCGTCCCTGCATACGGGTAAAATATACGAGGAACGCCAGGGTTGCGAATTTACTTTGCAAAAACAGGTGATTTCAGCTGTTCCAAATTTTGACGTTTATAGAAAAGATATCTCACTTGTTATTATACACAATGATTAATACTGCTTTCTAAAAAGGAGCCATACCTGAATTCAGTGTGGTGAATGTTTTTCTTTCTTATATGGAAACACATCTCTATGACTTATATTCATTACCTACTTTGCAAACGCAATCTTTATCTTCTTTCGAAAATTTTAAAAACGCTCTACCTTTGTATTTCGTCAAGTGAATGTATGCATTGTCCATGTTTATTAACAGCAAACCATTTACATTATTAAATGAGATGAAGATAAGTAACTGTTGAAATGTTAGCTTTTCGTTTATTGAACTTGGGCGCCTATCGCCACAAGTACGTTGGACTTATAGTAAGGGTGTTCTAAATATTAATTCTTGTGTAATAATGTTGGTCTGGGTTATATATGTAATTCACTTTATCTGTTTCTTTTTTCTGAGCAAATGTGAGTTAGATTGCCAATAGACTGCGAGGGTAGTCAATAGACTGCGAGGGTAGTTTCCTGTTTCATGAGTGATTCCTACGTATTCGCGATTCTAGATGTGGAATATAATAGGGTGTTTTAGGAGTGGAATGAAAAAAATGTAATATTCGCTGTTATAGAAGTGGAATATTACTTCGAAGTGGAATTTTATGTTTGCGTTTTATTGATCCGTTAAATCTTCATTTATTTCCTTGTGTGGAGGGAGAAGGACCAATTTTGCTATCGGCCTTGTTGTCTGTCCCTTCTCCGTGGCGAGTTCTACTACACGCACTCTGTTGTCCGATCCTGGATGCAGATTAGTTACTCTGCCTAATCTCCTTTCGTTTGGAGCTAGGTTTTCCTCTTTGATAACGACTAAGTCTCCGACTTCCAAATTCTGCATTGAGTGTTTACACTTAATTCGCTTTTGCAGCTCAGATAAATATTCGGACTTCCAACGTCTACAAAAACTTTGATAAAGAGCTCTAACTTTTTGCCATCTATTGACTATAGAGGGCGGATTTTCAGTTGTATCTATTTCCGGTGGGGCCAGTATGTGTCCGCCTACGAGAAAATGACCAGGGGTTAATGGCTCCAAATCACTTGGGTCATTCGATGAGGGACTTATCAGCCGAGAGTTGAGACAAAACTCAACACGGGATAGAAGCGTGGAGAATTCTTCAAAGGTAAATTTGTAGGATGAGGCAATTTTTCTAAAATGGCTTTTAAAACTTTTAACTCCCGCTTCCCACAATCCTCCCATGTGAGGAGCAGAGGGGGGGATGAAATGCCATGTTACCATCTGATGACTATACTTGGAGACTGTTTCGTCACGAGTGTTTGCTATAAAGGCTTTGAATTCCGATCGTAACGATCGAGAAGCTCCAACAAAGTTCGTACCATTGTCAGAGTACATATGCTTAGAACATCCTTTTCTACTAACAAACCTAGCAGATGCCACAAGAAAAGATAGGGTACTGAGGTCACTTGTTGCTTTCAGATGGATCGCTTTCGTTGCAAAACAAATGAATAGACAGACGTAGCCCTTTGAAATAGGACAACCACGGCCGCGATAACTTTTAATATCAAAGGGTCCAGCAAAATCTACTCCGGTGCACGTCAATGGTCGTGAGTATGTGGTTCCCATAAGTTGGATTTGTGCCCGTTTTTTATAAATAGTGCAAGTTTTGTAATTGTGTTTGACAAATCGGATTATGTTTTTGATTCTAGGGATCCAATACTGCGTACGAATCAGTCGCAACATTAGTTGATTTTCCCCATGCAGAGAAATCTCATGGATGAACTAAACCAAAAGTCGAGAAAATCTACAATCGTATGGAAGGATTACTGGATGGCGCTCATTATATGCTAAATCTTGGGAAGCACTGAAGCGACCACCAGTTCTCACTAAGTCATCTTTATCTAGAAACGGATTAAGAGACAAAACTTCACAGAACACAACGAATTGTCAATCAATTTGTGTGCGGGCAGACCTCTGCTGGCGGGGTTTGAGCCTGAGTCCACGTGAAACCAGTTCTTGTTACCAACTTTTTCCACGATTTTTGTTATCCTGTGGGCGACGAAGGTTGACCACGAGCAGGGTGGCTTACGAATCCATGCGAGTACGATTGTTGAATCTGTCCAAAGGTGTAATTTGAAATTTCCTAAATCTAAACCTTCTGTTATCGATTTTATGATTTCTGCGAGCAACACGGCTCCACAGAGTTCTAGTCGTAGTAATGACTAGTCCATTTTCCTAATGGGAAACCTGCTGATCGCAAGACTTCAGTTATTTCATCTCGTGCTTTTTTTGCAGCCTCGATGCTGTATCCTCTGCTAAAACGTCATAGACGTACATACCCTTTCGTAGTATATGAGATGCTACTGGGTACGAGTTTTCAATTAATTCTTGTGTAATAATGTTGGTCTGGGTTATATATGTAATTCACTTTATCTGTTTCTTTTTTCTGAGCAAATGTGAGTTAGATTGCCAATAGACTGCGAGGGTAGTCAATAGACTGCGAGGGTAGTTTCCTGTTTCATGAGTGATTCCTACGTATTCGCGATTCTAGATGTGGAATATAATAGGGTGTTTTAGGAGTGGAATGAAAAAAATGTAATATTCGCTGTTATAGAAGTGGAATATTACTTCGAAGTGGAATTTTATGTTTGTGTTTTATTAATCCGTTGAATCTTCATTTATTTCCTTGTGTGGAGGGAGAAGGACCAATTTTGCTATCGGCCTTGTTGTCTGTCCCTTCTCCGTGGCGAGTTCTACTACACGCACTCTGTTGTCCGAACCTGGATGCAGATTAGTTACTCTGCCTAATCTCCATTCGTTTGGAGCTAGGTTTTCCTTTTTGATAACGACTAAGTCTCCGACTTCCAAATTCTGCATTGAGTGTTTCCACATAATTCGCTTCTGTAGCTCAGATAAATATTCGGACTTCCAACGTCTGCAAAAACTTTGATAAAGAGCTTTAAGTTTTTGCCATCTATTGACTATAAAGGCCGGATTTTCAGTGTATCTATTTCCGGTGGAGCCAGTATGTGTCCGCCTACGAGAAAATGACCAGGGGTTAATGGCTCCAAATCACTTGGGTCATTCGATGAGGGACTTATCAGCCGAGAGTTGAGACAAAACTCAACACGGGATAGAAGCGTGGAGAATTCTTCAAAGGTAAATTTGTAGGATGAGGCAATTTTTCTAAAATGGCTTTTAAAACTTTTAACTCCCGCTTCCCACAATCCTCCCATGTGAGGAGCAGAGGGGGGGATGAAATGCCATGTTACCATCTGATGACTATACTTGGAGACTGTTTCGTCACGAGTGTTTGCTATAAAGGCTTTGAATTCCGATCGTAACGATCGAGAAGCTCCAACAAAGTTCGTACCATTGTCAGAGTACATATGCTTAGGACATCCTCTTCTACTAACAAACCTAGCAAATGCCACAAGAAAAGATAGGGTACTGAGGTCACTTTTTGCTTCCAGATGGATCGCTTTCGTTGCAAAACAAACGAATAGACTGACGTAGCCCTTTGAAATAGGACAACCACGGCCGCGATAACTTTTAATGTCAAAGGGTCCAGCAAAATCTACTCCGGTGCACGTCAATGGTCGTGAGTATGTGGTTCCCATAAGTTGGATTTGTGCCCGTTTTTTATAAATAGTGCAAGTTTTGTAATTGTGTTTGACAAATCGGATTATGTTTTTGATTCTAGGGATCCAATACTGCGTACGAATCAGTCGCAACATTAGTTGATTTTCCCCATGCAGAGAAATCTCATGGATGAACTAAACCAAAAGTCGAGAAAATCTACAATCGTATGGAAGGATTACTGGATGGCGCTCATTATATGCTTAATCTTGGGAAACACTGAAGCGACCACCAGTTCTCATTAAGTCATCTTTATCTAGAAACGGATTAAGAGACAAAACTTCACAGAACACAACGAATTGTCAATCAATTTGTGTGCGGGCAGACCTCTGCTGGCGGGGTTTGAGCCTGAGTCCACGTGAAACCAGTTCTTGTTACCAACTTTTTCCACGATTTTTGTTATCCTGTGGGCGACGAAGGTTGACCACGAGCAGGGTGGCTTACGAATCCATGCGAGTACGATTGTTGAATCTGTCCAAAGGTGTAATTTGAAATTTCCTAAATCTAAACCTTCTGTTATCGATTTTAGGATTTCTGCGAGCAACACGGCTCCACAGAGTTCTAGTCGTAGTAATGACTAGTCCATTTTCCTAATGGGAAACCTGCTGATCGCAAGACTTCAGTTATTTCATCTCGTGCTTTTTTTGCAGCCTCGATGCTGTGTCCTCCGCTAAAACGTCATCGACGTACATACCTTTCGTAGTATATGAGATGCTACTGGGTACGAGTTTTCAACGTCTTAAGATAGTTTTAGTAGTGTCCTTATCGCCAAGTAAGGAGCACAATTAATCCCGAAAGTGATGGTCTTTAATTCGTAAAGACTAATCGGGTTGGAACGAAATACTATTCGCTGTTATTTTGTATCGTTATCACGGACCAGAATCTGCCGATACATTTTCTCGATGTCGGTGTTAAATACGTTTTTGTATAATCTGCAACGTTGAATGACAATTGGAAGATCTGCTTGGAGAACTGGGCCGGGATAAAGGACGTCGTTAAGGCTGGTGCCATTAGCCGTGGGACTTGAGGCGTTAAAAACCACGCGGACTTTGGTTGAGGTGCTCTCTGCTTTGATGACAGCGTGATGCGGTAAAAAGTAGCTGTCATTTGACTCTGCAGGTATGCTTTTAATTATTTTTCACATATGTCCTAAGGAATAGTATTCTACTATTACCCTGTTATATTCCGTTTGCAGAGCTGGATTTTTCGCTGAAATATGACGCTATATTTTGACTAGGATTAATAATGCTTGTCCGTCCGATCAATATCCAACCGAACACTGATTTTTGTGCTAATAGAGTACTTAGCACGTTTTTCTTCAGACCGTTTAAAATAATTTCTGGATAAATGTCTCCTCCAAGCACAAGGTCCACTTGTTCATTAACAAAGAACCTTTTGTCGGTAAATACCAAGTCAGGAAAAGCTTGCTGTGTTATGGCGCTGATGGGAGTTGTTGGAAGATTTCCAGTCAGTTGTGCTAAACCAGCACAGTGGTATTTAACGGGAATAATGGATCAATCGGTGATCGCAGTTCTATTTTCCATGCTTCTTTGACCTGCGCAGATATGGAATTTGTAATGCCCGAAACTTGGGCATGCATCCGTTTTGATGGCAGGTTGATTCTGCGTTTGAACCTTTCTGTTATAAATGAGCACTCCGACCCAGAATCAAGGAGAGCTCTTGCTGAATAATCTGTGCCATTCAGATGCACATTTACACTGGCTGTTCCCAGCAAAACACCTGTATTGGTATTCGCATAGCAGGACTGAATGTTAATGTTGCCATTATCTTTTACATTACTTAGATCTCGTCGTGCTTGGGCCTGCTTTGACGTCGATGGAGCTTGGAGGTGTCCAACGCATATTTGCCTTTGGCTGAGCTGTCTGAAGATGAAGGAGCGCATGGTGTCGCGAGTGACATGTGTTGCAATTAAATGCACTTGTACATTTTGACACAGTATGTCCAAAACTCAGGCAGTTCAGGCAAGCGTTGTTCTTCTTCAAAAACTCGATTCTATCCGCTGGTGTTAGTTTAAGGAACCGTGAGCAGCCGCACAGTTTGTGCTCATTCGTTTTGCACATTATAGGTGAACTTGGTCACGCTTGCTTGGAAGACGCCAAGCCGTTTAGTGGGGACTTCTGAAGGGTGTCTGGAAACTTGAGGCTTTGGCGCTCTAGAGTATTTGGACTCCTTCCAACCTGATAAAGTTTCTAATGTTTGAAACCTGTTGGAGAGGAACTTGTCCATATCCTCCCACTTTGGTATGTCATTTTTGTGGTCTATGGTTTGTTCCCATAGAGCCAGTGTGCTTTCTGGAAGTTTCGTTGAGCAGAGATATATAATAATTGCGTCCCCATTAGAAATGTCAATTTGATGACTACTCAGGGATGATAAACAATTATTTATGTCTCGCTGCAACATTTTTATTGAGCTACCACACTCATTGTCAATTGAACGTACATTGAAAAGTGTTTTTAGTTGTGTGTTTACAAGGATACGTTTATTTTCATACCTCTCACAAAGATTTTTCCAAGCTGTCTGGAAGCCTTCATTAGTTAATGGACATTTTCGAACGATGTCTTTTGCTTCCCCTTGGGTCTTATGATTAAGGTGAAATAATTTTTCCACCGGAGTAAGGCGCTTGTTAAGCATGTATATGACCGTGAACATATCACGAAATGAAAGCCATGACAATTAGTCTCCTTTGAACACGTCCGTATCACACGGGGGAAGGTGAATATTGTGTTCACGTATCGACTAACTTGATACATCATTTTCTGCGTTTGTAAACGCTTCAGCCTGAGTGGCCATTGCAGTCATGCAATTCAAATAACTAGCAAAACAGGTTTTGTGCTTTTTCCTAATTGCTCTTATGTCTTCTTTAGCTTATCCCTCTGCACTACTTAGCATATCGTATGATAGTTTAGCTTTTTCCCACATGTCTTTTAATTCGTCTTGTTGTATTGCAAGACCATGCTTGTTTTGTGCAGAGGTGGGCGTGCTACTAAAGTCAGCATCGAATTTGGTTATAGCTTCTGCTAAACGAATAAAAGATTCCATAGTAATTGCTAAGGAGTTTTCAAATAAAACACTAACCAAAAACTTTTATCTTCCAGATAAACAATCGAGAAGCGAATCCCAACCAATGATAAAGCAAAGATCTCGATTATCCTCTTCTTCTAATGCAATCTCTATTTATTTTCAGTACTTAATGCAGTTTTCTTTAAAAATCCACTCGCCACCCAACAAAGCAAAAATAATATCGACTATGGACGTATGTATATTTAATATATGTATATACATATGTGTATTTAATATATGTATGGATGTTTTCTGCGGTACGGTGATCAGTACTACGTCAGCAGTGAGAAAATTTTCATATAATGTGAGTTTAATTAAAAATTGTGTGATCCACACAGAGCTGGGATAGTTTCACCAGATTAATTGTAAAAATCTGAACGCAGTGAAGAAAGTGTTAGCCCGAAATTTTATAATGTTTGCACAAAAAACTTTCTCAGTGAAATTATGGAAAAATTATTAAGACAAAAAAAACTGTATAATTGAATGTGGTGCAAAAAAATAAAAAATAACAACAAACGTTTGAGAAAATGTTCACTGCCGAGTGTGTATATATGTATGTGTGTGCCAAATGCACAAAATGGTTGCACCGTGCGCCTGATTGAAGGACAAACACAAAACTAGCTCTTTTCACAATTTACGGATCGCGGTCGTTTCACTTAAATTTTTTTTTGAAAAGATAAAGTGCACTTGGAAAAAATAACCACGTACCTTGTTTCCGTGAACTCAGCTCTGATTTTATAATCGTGTGTACGTGTTCTTGCCAGGTGATGTGGCAATATAATACTCTGTGCAGATACGTTTTTTGGACTTGATCTGTGTTGTGACGATGTGGAACTGTGCTGTGAAACTGTTGTGGCAATTTTCGTTGTGCTCTTATGAAGTGGTAACCAGTAGCAAATGTGAATGAACACAAATGAGGTGAAACGCGTATTAGGGTGGTTCGAAAATGTTTGGATCGGAAATCCAAACACATCCTGTTTGGCCTATCTAGCTATATTGACATTCGGAAGTTAATTTGTATACACCCTGCTTTTCCAGTGGGTCTTCTTTATTCGTACCATGTTCTAGTATCTTTCCTACGTTGTTTCCGGTTTTAAACGCCGTATTTATGTTATATCTCTTGAATAATTTGGCTAATTTGTAAGATGTTTTCCCCGTGTACGTCAAGACTACCCAGGCCATTTCCTTATCTTCTATCCTGCTTGCTTTTTTGGTTTTTATGTCTGTTTTTATCTCGTATCTCTTAAACAAAAAGTTTTGGTTCACAGCCGCTTGGCCAAAATACATTTCAAAGTGTCTTCTTTTTAATGTGAAAAAATAAAAAAATACAATTTTCGAGAAATTCAATTTAAAAAAAAATGCCTTTTGGATTTTCTCAAAAAAAAAAATTTTTGGACATTAGTTGGCATTTTTTTATCTTCGCATTTTAATGTTTAAATCATTGCGTACATTTTGTTAGTTATCGAAATCGGTCAGTTTTTAGAGAAGGTATGTACATTTGAAAAAAACATTGTCAAGGACGGGGAAATGCGATTTTTACAGCAAAATTTAAATCGCCGAAAAATATCATAAACAAATTTTTTTCGGTCAAAGAAAAAAATACGTGTCTCATTATTTTGACCAAGGAACAACATATTGGAGTTTTATGGGAAAAAAACATAACCCGAATGGACAGGTTGTCTTGAAATGGAAAGGCTTACGTTTATTTGACTGTATGCACTATCAGTTAAATGATGGCATGCTTATATGTGACCATAACTAGTAAGTGTTAACTTTTTATACCTTTCATAGAAATAGTATATAAAGTTTGGTCCGATATTTGTAAGAACCAGATGGATAGTTAGATAGTTAGACCCATCAAAAAGTATACGGTAATGATCACGATGATGAGCTGAGTCAATTTAGCCATAACCTGTTTGAGCGCAAACTAGTGCCTTGAGCTATTTGAATGAAACTTAACAGTCAGGTGTCATCTTATAATTTATTAGACATTTGTCGGAATCGGCCAAATAGGACGACTATAACGCATATGGAAGCCGATTGCTCAGATATTATATTATGCTCCATAAATCCTCTATTCGAGCAACTAATCGTTTGAAGTTTTGCAATAATGTCCGCTATTATTAGCACTACATAAGCAATGGCAATCATAAAGATAAATAAAATATAATATGTATAAAGCTCCATACAGCTGATTGTTCAGATATTGAATTTAGCTTGAAAACAATCCGATGCCTTTAGATATCTATATAAAGTTTTTGTTTTAAGTTGGTTTTTTAGTTCTTAGTTTTTCCTTTTTTATATTGAAACTGATTTATATCCTCTTTATGTTTTAAATTACCAACTAATTTTAAATTCGAATTCGTACATTAATGTGTACTTGTATTTTGACTACAATTATACAATTTTTTGTTAAATGTTTAGGACATTTCTGAATAAATAATTTTATTTACCTGCAATGTTTTTTTAAGTTGTAATGTAAAAAGTCTATTATATGTGAACCTTTACATATATACATATACATATATATTTGTATATAAATTTAATATTAACAAGTAAGGAAAGCAAAATTCGGGCGAAACCGAATTTAATATACCCTTGCGATGTATTTTTGTGTGGGCGGTGGACATCGGAGCGAGGATGTAATCAAGATAGCTTAAGCTCACACCGATGTGAATTTATGTGAAAGGAAATATAAACCAATTAGTATTGTTTAATTTGCAAATCTATGTATTTTCATTTGATTCAACTTCAATTTGTGTATCTCTTATAGATTACCTTAGTAATACAATGATTCCGTAAAAAGATAGGAATGGAGCGTGGTGGTTGGCTTGAATCGACCTCTTGATTCTATATCTGCAGTGGCGAATCTAGGGGCTGGGCTACAGGGGCTGTAGTTATATATAGTTACCACGAATCGCTCGTCTTTGACACGAGTGGCTCGTTCGGACGAAACACTGACTGGTGTTTTTTCGCGTTCTCGCTGTAAGCACTACTGGTTCGCAAAATGAACTCATAGAAATTATTGGTCAGACTCTTCATTCCAAGATAGTTGCCAAAAGGAAGAAAAATTGTTTGCTATTATTTGCGACGAAGTTAGATGCTGGTAAAATGGTGCAACTTACTTTGTGCATCAGATATGTTGATGTAAATCCGAACGTAATACCCGAAGATTTTCTTGAATTCTTACCGGTTAAGTATACTGTTTGAAAAGATGTGAAAAGGGCAATAATGGATGAATTTCAGGCATTGAGCCTTGATATTATTTCTCTGGGAGGACAAGGATACGATGGAGGATCAAACTTTTCTGGCAAAGAAAATGGAGTTCAGGCATTGATTTTCGCAGAACAAGTTTTGGCGTTCTACACACACTGCTTCATTTAATTTATGCGTATGGAAATCGTGTGAAGTCCAAGAGATTCGCAATATGCTAGGGACAGTGTCATCAGTCATATATTTTGATTTGATTTGATTTATTAAGGTTTAATGTATTAGTGCAATAAGATCTATATACATCTTTTGTAGCACAACATCAAGAAGGTAATACAATGAGACATTATAAACTATTAAAAATAATAAAAATAAAAACAAAAAAAAATTAAATTAAATTAAATTAAAAAAATTTTAAATAAATTGAAATGAAAATTAAATGAACATGTACTTAAAAATAAGGAACGTTTGATAAATCTATACAATTTAAAAATATCTTATCATCAATTTCATCATGCATTCCACGAAACGGATTCAACTTTTGGAAGACAAAATAAAGAGTAAGGCACCTGAGGTAAAGAAATTACGCTTAAAAACATTCGGCACTGCTCTTTGGGTTGAAAGGCACAAATCCGTTTACACTTTTCTTGAATTCCTGCCGTATACTTACATTTGAAGTTTTGGGACATTTTCAGTATGATAAGGATATTGAAACTTCTTCAAAAGCGTCACAACTGCTGAGCGCTATTGAAAAACCAGCATATTTAATATACATATGTACATATCTGCACATTGTTGATGCTGTCAATGCTCCAATTGTAAATCTCAGTAAGATCTTGCAACAACCTGACTTGAATCTTTCATCAGCCTGCAATCATATTGCTGAGCTTATTGAGAAGAAACCAAGGCAGTAGCCAGTGAGACGGATGTTGATATCAAAATTCCTCGATTATGTGGCAGGCAGACGAATCAAGCTAACGTATAAACTGAGGGTATGCGCCATTCGCATATTTTTCGAACGAATGATTATTTTTTACACAAACATGTTGATTTTTCTTTAAAACTTGAACAACGATATAACAAAAGTTCTTTCTACACTTTGTCATGTATTATTGAACTTTATGAACCAATTATTAACATTAGTTTGACAGACTTCCGTAGTGTAAAAATTTGTTCACACCTAATTCAATCATTTTAACCTGACAAGAAAAATCGTTATTTTAAATAGGATATTAGTTATGTGTTTATAATCCAAAATGAGAATAAGTTATTACGTAAAGAAATGATTTACTAATTTATAATAATAATAATAATAATTGAGCTCAAGGCCAGTTTATGAAAGATTTTTTGTGAAAAAATAACCAAAGAATTATAATGAGAAAATGTGGTGATTTCTGAAATAGGACTATAACTTCTACTCTTATAAACTGTTGTTGTTTTGTCACAAAAAATCTTTCATAAACTGGCCTTGAGCTCAATAAAATTGTCAATTAATAACATTTATTAGGCCAACAGAAAAATAACTAACATTTATATATACAAGGATGAGCACGCCTTAAAAATGCATTCTAAATAACTAAATGAACAGAATTCGCAAAAAACACAAACAACAACCACACAAACAAGTTTAAATAGTGGCAGATCAGTTGCTCTCGTTTGTAGTTGGTTTGTTTAGGGAAGATGAATAAACACAACAGTCCACTCGGCTATCGTAGCACAGCATGTAGGGTGTTGGCTCTGCAACTCCGAGCTCCCGGGTTCAAAGCCTGGGAGAAGTGGTTATGAAGAATTAATTTATTTAATTTAATATAAAGAAGTCTGACGAGGAAATGTGGTGATTTCCGAAATAGTACTATAACTTCTACCATTAAAAACTGTTGTTGTTTTTTCACAAAAAATCTTTCATAAGCTGGCCTTAAGCTCAATAAAATTGTACATTATTAACATTTATTAGTCCAACAGAAAAATAACAAACATTTATAATAATAATAATAATAATCCGTACGGTTTTAACATTAATGCTGCACCGAGTCACTAAAGGCAGAAGTTTGTTAATTGTCGAGATCTAAAACTGTTCAGCTACAGAACAAATGTTCATCAACTGATCGAATAGTAATATATAAGTATGTATGTATCAAATATTAAGAGGATTGAGTATAGTTTTCTGTATGTAAAAAAGTGAGTCTCAAATATCAAAAGAACCGGAGTGAGTGTTAAAATCCACACACAAACTACGGAGTGGCTTATTTAACTCAAAATTACTTTTACATGGCTTCTGAAAAAGAGGCCGGAAATCCCTTGAAATTCGCGAGGGAACGTTTAGTTTTATTTCACCAAGAATAGATGGGCTAGAGATCAAGCCTGTCAGTAACTTTACCAAAAATACAATGCCTAGCATTTCTCTGCGACTAGCAAGTGTAGGAAGATTAATGAGTTTTAAACGACTTATATATGACGGCAGGTTGTACTGAGAATCCCAACGAAAATTTCTTAAAGCGAAAAGCAGAAATGATTTTTGAATTGACTCTATTCGGTCGGAATGAACTTGAAAGCGCGGGTTCCAAACAACGGATCCAATTCCAGTATTGGCCTGACTAACGTTATGAACAGAGCCTTTGTAATGTAAGGGCCATTTAGTTCTTTGGGCCATCGTTTTACAAATGTAAAAACGCCTTTGGCTTTGTTAACTGTAACATTTATGTGAAGATTAAAATTAAATTTCGGGTCCATTGTAATTTCAAGATCAACAAAGTTAAACATTTGTTATATGTTATGGTTACATATGTCATAAGAAGCCGGTTGAACTGCCCTGCGAGAAAAGCACATTACTTTTCATTTTTTAAGGTTAAGTGGCATGTAATTTACTTCACACCAGTTAGTTTAAATCCGCTTGTAGTAAGAACCTTTCCTCAACAGAATGATACGATCTAAAAATTTGACATCATCAGTATAATAAAAGGATTTTGAATAATTTCTTACAGAAGGTATGTCATTTATAAAAATTAAAAACAGAATGGGACCAAGGTGACTTCCTTGCTGGACCCATGAATAATGTTTGAGGAACTATTTTTAAAAAGAAAAAGAAAAGTAAGAAGATATCCAACGAAGGAGATTAGGTTGAAAACCAATAAGATCGAGTTTATGGATCAGTAAAGAGTGACTTACTCTATCGAATGCTTTACTAAAACCGGTATATATAACATCAATATGCATAAATTCCCTGAATCCATTTGAAACATGAGTTGTGCACTCAAGCAAGTTTGTAACGGTAGATTTACCCTTAGAGAACCAGTGTTGTGTGCTTGAAATTGTAGATGATATGGAATACGTTTAATGGTCAACGACAACACCTTCAAAAAGTTTAGGAATATCAGAAAGCTTAGCTATACCGCGATAATTTTCTATAGAGGACCTACTCCCGGAGGTATAATGAATGATTATCTCCAAGCTGAAGGGAAAATACCAAGCTTAAGAAAAAG
Organism: Philophylla caesio; assembly: GCA_963971545.1. Taxonomy (NCBI): domain Eukaryota; kingdom Metazoa; phylum Arthropoda; class Insecta; order Diptera; family Tephritidae; genus Philophylla; species Philophylla caesio. Next base: position 60,099,696 of record OZ020605.1, read on the forward strand.
ATGAAATATATTAGTTAAGGGCACATAAATGTGTTCAGCACAGTTTTTGAGAAACCAAGTCGGGATCAAATCGGGGCCTGCCTTAAATGATTATTTGAAGTTACTCAAATAATAAAATACTACCTCGGAAAACTAGTCACTCTGCGTTTTGAGTTAACGAAATCATAAAATGATTCAGGGTTTTTTATTAAGTTTCTTTTAACTTTGCACAAACAAGATCTGTAGCATTTTTTATTTAATTCAAAATAAGCGTATCTTTATATCTTTGACAGATCTACGTCCTACTACCTCTACCAAAATCACATGCTCACTTCTCTGAATTCGAGATTTAAGGAGGAGTTTTTGAAAAGTTTGTCTTTAGAGGGACTCATTCCGGCAAATCATACTAAACATGCGATCGATGAAATTGTGACTGCTGCTAAAATTTACGTTGATATAACATGTCGCAGAAAAATAGAACTGAACTCTGAAATTTTCCTTTGGCATCAGTATTGCCAAATATTGAGATGAAATGGCAATTATAGTCTTGCAAATTTTAGAATCAAAAAAATGTCGTTCCTTTTTTCCAAACATTTCTTAAAAGCTATTTAAGATTTACTATGACAGAGAATAGGCTAAGTGGATGGCATTAGGCAATGTTGATAAGGGTACTGAAATTTCAGTGGAAGAGATAGTAGACACATTTTTATTTATTTATTTTTTTATTTATTTTATTTAGTCTATCAACAAAAGTTTCTTACACACTATTTACAAAGTAATTAAAAATTAAGATTTAAGAACCTAGATAGCTAAATTTAAAATACGAGAAAATAAATTTTTGGAATTGAAAATTCAAGTTGAATAGAATGCGAGAGTGAATTAAACTCAATTAGCGCTTGAACAAGGGGTGCATTTCGCGAATATTTTGTTTTACACCTCACTCCATAGAAAGGTAAAGAAATACGAAGATTACGTTAAAATTAATTCTTTCCAAAAGAAAGGAGCAGTCAATGTCCCCATCGATGATATTATGAACAAAAGAATGTGAGAGTACCGAGTCCAAAGGCATAAGGTTAATCCAAAGCAAGCGAGATTTACGTAAGAAACGTAAGGCATACTTAAGAACAACTTTTTGGACCCGTTCAATCCTATTCATATAATTTTTTGACTAGGCCTCCACATAAAGGTAGCATATTCCAAGTTGGAACGAACAAAAGCCGTATATATTAACTTAAGAGTATATGGGTCAGAAAATTTGAAACTATTTAACCAAACAAAACCTAAGACCAAGTAAGCTTTCGAATAAATATGATAATAATGCCTATTAAAGTAAAGGTAGGTAGGTAGGTAGGTATATGTGGCTGTCATTGATGCTTCAGCGACCCACTTAGGCCAAAATTGGAGGCCCGTTGTGATACCACTAGCTTTGCGTTCATTCCCCTTTGCTGAACCATTTAGAGTTCTTGACGAATCACGTCAAGCATCTTGGGTCTATAACACCTTATTCTCCGAGGTCTCCAAAAAGTGGTACCCCTAAAAAACGTAGCCTGCTTCTTGCTAGCGCGAAAATTGTATAGAAGATGAAGAACAGTTTCCTCCTTTCATGATTTATGCAGCTTCTGCAACATCTGTGAAAGGGTACACCGAGAGGCCCCGCGACGTTGCCTATGAGGCAGCATTAAGGGCTCCAATGACTTGAGATATATTTTCTCGTTTTAAGGTGTACAAACTGCGCGACCGTTTACGATCCCATCTTAGCCAAGTTTGCATTGAGATCCTACAAGTCGTACTTTGTGCCCAGCTGTCATTTGCACGAGCATAAGCATATTCTTTTAAGAGCAGCCTGCAAGTACCAAAAGGCATACCAATGCGTTATTTACCAGGAAGAATCTGCTTGGTTGTCCCTTCCCTCGCAAGGTCATCAGCTAAACAGTTACCCTCGATGTCTCTGTGGCCTGGAACCCAAATGACGTTAAGTTGTTCTGCTTAACCATCTTCTGAATAGATCGGCGGCAATCCAGATCAATCTTTGAATCTATTGCAGCTGAGCTCACAGCTCTTATTGCTTGGCTATCACTAAATATAAAGACGTTTTTGCCTTTTAAAATGATTTGCAACCTGTCCGTAGCCTCCTTAATGGCGTAAACTTCAGCCTGAAAAACGCTACAGTGGTTCGACCGAAAAGAACAGCTCAGCGGTAGGTCCCGCGAGAAGACCCCTCGTCCCACTCTACCATTCAGCATCGAACCATCTGTAAAAACCGTAAGACTTCCAGGTGGAGTATAGATGTTTTTATACCCCAATTGATATGTCTCTCTAAGTTGAAGCGCGGCAAGAGGCGCCACTTGCTGACCCACTAAATCGAGTGGTGGAAGGTCCAGAAAGACATTCAAGGCGTCGTTTTACCAAGTAAGTTGAGGTTAGCAGTTTTGCTCAAGGCAGGCCACCATACGATGGCTTCATAAAGAAGAATCGGTCTAACCACCGCTGTATAGATCCAGCGGCATACCCTTGGATTTAAACCCAATTTCTTTCCAATGACCCTTTTGCAAGCCTTCTGAGTTCACTGAGTGTTACGCCAAGGAACTTTGCTTCCTTCTTTAGGATTAAACGAATACCATTTAGTTGCGGCGAAATTAACTGCACTAACTTATATTTTTTAGTGAAGAGTACCAACTCCACTATTTCCTAGTTGACGCTTAGACCACATCGCGTGGACCAGTTCCCTACAGCGCGGAGTGTTCCTTGCATCAAGTCACACAAGGTCTCCGGGAACTTGCCCATGTATGCTATGGCGATGGCATCAGCATAAGCGACAACGCTGGCGGCACCCCATTCCGTCTCTCGCAAGAGGGAATTTACAGTAAGATTCCAGAGTAGAGTACACCACCCTGCGGCGTTCCACGAGACACATGCCTCGAAACGCGGTTTGCGCCGACTTCTGCTGTAATCTTTCTACCTAAGAGCATTTGCTCTATAAATTCAACGAGGGAATTCTCTACATCAAGTCCTCTTAAGGCCTGAGTTATGGTCTCCGGATTAATGTTATTAAAAGCTCCCTCAATGTCAAGAAAAGCTACAAGACAAAATTCCCCGTAGCTGAAAGATCTCTCACTATAGCTGACTAGGGAATGCACCGCAGTGGACCTACCGGTTAGGCAAGCATGTTGGTTATTTGACAAAAGTCCCTTATCGATTGCGAAAGAGAGGTGGTTAATAATCAGTCTCTCTAAAGGTTTGGGAACAGAGGATGACAGACTTATTGGCCTGAGATACTTCGGGTTCGTATGTGATACTTTTCCGGCCTTGGGAATGAAGACCATGGAAAAAAATTTTCATGCCGTTGGTACGTTATTTAGTTTAAAGCTGGCTGTAAACATGCTAAGCAGCCAATTTGCAGAAGTCTCAATTGTTGCAGCCAGCTGCGCAGGTATAATGCCATCCGACCCAGCTGTTTTGTAAGGTTTAAAGCTTTTTATCGCCGAAATAATATTTTCTCTTGTGATAGGGAGACTAACGATTGCACCCAACGGGGGCACTCTACTTCCCTTGATCGTAAGTTTCCAGGAAAGTGCGTGTCGAGAAGCAGCTCGACTGTTTCTTTCCCTGAAGCCGTCCAGGAGCCATCCTGTCTCTGTAAGGATCGGGTTTGTTGTGCACGACAGAATTCTTCTTAGTCTGGCAGTTTCGTTGACACCTTCAATGCGAGTACAAAAATTACTCCATGAGGACCTTTCGCTGCACGTAGGGCTTTTTTATAGGCCCACACGAGCTGCTTACAGGTCTACCATTGAAGCTCCTGACTTGGCCTTTTCGCCCTGTTAAACTGCCTCCGGCAATCTTTGCGCAGCGAGTCTAAGTCGCGTGACCACCACTGGATGTGGTAGGTTGCTTTCGAGAATTTCTCAATAGAGAAGCCAGTCCGAGTTTTTCAGGTTCTTACGAATCTTCGAAACACTGGTGGACAGATCTAGAGTTATCTCAATGTATCTTTAGTCTAAAAAGGAGTGTTCATCAAGAACCCTCCAATTAGTTATCATATAATATAGCTTTTCACTACACAAAGTGAAGTCTATGACTTCCTGTCGATTTTTAACAATAAAAGTGGGCTCTGTACCCCTATTGCATATATGTAACTAAGTTAGTAGTTAAGAGGTAATTAAAAAGAGACTCATCTCGATTATTATCGTCGGTGCTACCCCACTGTACATGGTGGGCGGTAGCGTCGCACCCCTAAACCCTCTGCGTGGTCGTTCCCTAGCTCGTGGAGTAGATTTTGAGGGGGATCCTCAGCCTCGTACGCCATGTATGTGGAGGCCAGTAACAAGGACTAGGCTCCGATCTCCAGTAGTGTTGTCGTCATGTCTCCATCACTATAACAGGGTAAAAGAAAAATGTTTAGATCTCTCTTCGCCATTACACAGGTTCTTATTTTACCTTTACCATGCTCAACAAGGAGCCTGTAGCCCACTGCACTCAGACCGTAGACCCCCGAGTTATTTACCCTGGGCACCTGGATAAGTGCGATGTCTATGTCGTCGCAAAGTAGGTGGCTCAGGAGAGCAGCGGATGCTGCCCTAGACCGATGGAGGTTGATCTGCAGAACCCTCATCAATTAAGGTTCCCGTCATCTCCTCCACCGCAACGACAGTGATGTCAGCGCTAAAGAGCAGCTCCTCCTCAGCATACATCCTGTGCATCGCCGATGCCAAGTTTGATTGTGAGGAGGCTGCGCTCTCCGCATCGGAAAAGTCAGCCTCCCGTTCAGGTCCTTAATTATCCACCTCCATTGAAGCACGCACCTCGGAGGAACGCTGCGCGTCACCACGGTACACTCGCAGGGTCACCTCGTCAAGGTGGTAGTAAACACGGCCTTGTCTCTTCTCCAAGATCTCTAAAGAGTCCTTGTTCAGAGACAGGACCACTTGCCTTGATGGCCCATCCGGCTCCTCTACTAGCAGGACCATCCAGTCGCCTGTAGGTATTGTCGGGTTCATCACCTGAAGCATCTTTAAACATCACATGCTACGACCTTTACGTCGCTCTGGAACCAGCCGTCATCCCTGCACACAGGAGGGGCTCCAGGGTTCTCTTGCAGAACATCCATGACGACGTTTGCCAGGACCGCCTTCACCCACCTCCACTGGTTATTTGGGATTGACCCGTGCTCGTTGATGATGAAATTAAAGCGGGGAATTTTGAAACAAATGAACTGAAAGTCCATCAATATCCGTTTTTGTAGATGGTTTAAGATTAGTAATGCCAGTAATAACATCATCCGAAGAGAGTCTAAGAGAACCAAAGCTTAAGATGGAGCTGAAGTTAGAGGTAAAGCAAGGTAATGGATTCCCATTATCAGCAGCAAAATTTTAGCTGAAAAATTCGGCAACAAATAGGCCACGCCACTTGGAGTGTTAGCAAATTTTTCCTCATAAAATACGGCTGAAGGAATAGCAGAGTTCGACTTTTTAGATTTAATAAACTGCCAGAAAGTCTTTGGATTTAATATTAGTTGAAAAGATTTTCCGTCATCCCTTGTCAAGTTTGTTTTGGAGACAAACCGGTTTCGGCGTTGTGCCATTTTCAGTGTCAATTTTCGTTCTGTTCAGTTTATGTGATGTAAAAGGGGTCCCACAAGGATCAGTCCTTGGACCACTTTTGTGAAACCTTATGTACGACGGCGTCTTTAACCTGGAAAATCCTCCACGCACAAAAGTCGTTGGTTTTGCAGACGATATCGCGGTTATAATTGTTCCAAACATTTGCAACAAATTGAAGCAGCAGATGGCGAAGCTGTACTTAAAATCAAAACATGGCTTCAATCAATGCACCTAACGCTGACCGAGCATAAGACCGAGGCACTTTTAATAAGCAGCAGAAAGGCAGTGGACATTCTGAATATTCGCATGGGGACAGAGGTAATCACATCCAAGCCTGTTATCAAATATTTGGGTGTGATGATAGACTCCCGACTCAATTTCAAGCCCCATTTGGAGTATCTAGAGTGCAGTCGAGCTTATCGCGCTTAATTTCAAATAACGGAGGACTGAGACACAGTAAACGAATCCTCTACAGTACGGTCATTAGCTCAATCCTACTGTATGCGGCCCCAATCTGGGCCAACGCGCTGCTTGTGAAAAACGGAGTAAAAGAGGAAAAAAAGATGTCAATCAATGAACACCTGGCAGAATCGTTGGAATAGCTCCCCAAAAGGCATATAAGCTGATACCAATAATCAGCAAATGGATGGAGAGAAACCATGGTGACACAAACTTTCACCTTACACATTTCCTCTCAGGACATGTGGTATATTGCAAGTATTTAACTAAATTTGGCTATGATAGTTCCCCTCGCTGGCCAACATGTAGACACAGCGAAGAAGACGTGGAACACATTATGTTCCAATGTCCACGCATTCACATAGATCTTAGGCGTGCAGAGATGGCAAGACGTAGCCAACAACAAAGGTAAAGAGCGAGTAAGTTAACCAGCCCCGTGAGGTAATACCTCTTTTGGAAGTTCCGCGGGGAGAGTGGTCGTTGTGGAGAGAGTTTAGTAACGTAGGTGTAGTCAAGCGACTGCAAGTCGTGCATGCTGCTATGGGAATAGCAGTACTCATGAGAGTTTTCTCTTCACGGGAGTTCCCCAAAAAGAAAAAAAAAACCTATTTGGTAAAACTACATGCATGTGTATATAAATGTATACAAAAAGGACATAAATATATATCTTAAAAACTGGAGTGCGGCTGTAGTTACAGGCTCGCATCCGCCGATGGTGCCCGCATCATGGAGCGTGTGCGTAAAAAACCTCTAAACGAGGCGGGTTGCCAAGCTTATTTCCGCCCAACGTGTGGCCTCGACCCACGACCTAGAACCGGGCTCAATCAAGTTTCCTGTCGGTTCTGCTTGAATTTATCTTGTGGTACGGTGTTGTGCCTACATACACAATCACAAGACCCTATCACTTAGCTACTTCTATATTTGCATATCTATATACAGAAGTCATGCTTAACCCTATATCAATAGATTACTTAATCGGCTTAATAAATATGTAAATGTGTATATACATAAGTAGATAAATAGGGTAATAAATACGTAAATAAATTAAGCAATAATCACAAATCATCGTCAATAAAAATTAAAATAACTGCAATAATAATAAAAAATCAATAAATTAATAAAATGTCACAGAAAATATACGTAGTCTAGTAGTATAAAACATTTGATTTAATCGATAAATATAAATAAAAAAAGCTAAACAGCATACCCCTGGGATAATAAATACAGTCGAGTCCTAAGTTATGTGCTAGGGACGTAGATTAATCAATGACTAAATATAATATCACAGGAAATATAAGTGCAATCCTGACTGCAGTACGTAATAATAAGTAGAAAAGTTGTCTAGTTGATGGACTTAAGTATAAGGACATGCAACACAAGCCACAAATACGACATTGACTAAATTACTATGCGGCAAAGAGGTCCTTTGTGTGGTATACCCCAATACTTTTCCCGTATGTGTTTCCCAGCTCATACATCGCGTTCTTTATGGCCTTTAAAATCACGCATTTGACTTGTTTGGGACCTAATTTAGCATTATAGTTCTCGACTAGTGCACTCTGTTTAAAGCTACGACGATATAAGTTAACATACCATAGTAGGCGACTTCAAATGAACCAACAACAACTGAAACAAATAAAATGCGCAGCTCAGGTAACGCAGACACAACAACGGAAGCGCATGCCAGCAGTCCGAAATCGTGGGAATCGCCGACTCAGCTAAAAAGAGTCACGCGGCAGTCTACGTGAGGTGTTGGTAGTTAGGGAACTAGGTATTCAGGTGCAGACACCGCAATTCAGTTGTATTGACTCGCTCGGCATTATCGGCTGCCCTTGCATAGCAAGGGAAATAAATAATTAAACCACAGACTTTCCGTGTTTGATTTACTGGCGCCCAACGTGGGGCCACGCGTATTTAATAGTAAAGTATCGTGGCCGTGTGCCCGGACCCAGGGCAGTGTCTAAAATTAAAGTGTTTAAAAAAGGCCGTATAGCCGAAAAGTGAACACGAACAAAAACTAAAATTAAAGTGTTTGAGTAAAAAAGGCCGTGTAGCCGAAAAGTGAACACGAGCAAAAACTAAAACTAAAGTGTTTGAGTAAAAAAGGCCGTACAGCCGAAAGTGAACACGAACAAAAACTAAATTAAAGTGTTGAGTAAAAAAGGCCGTATAGCCGAAAGTAAACACGAACAAAAATTAAGTTAAAGCGTTTGAATAAAAAAGGACGCATAAGTGAACAGTAGCAGAGTTAAATTAAAGAGATTTAGCGGAAGGCAAAAAATAAACGAAAAAATCGTCAAGTAAAAACAGCAATCAACTCCGTATCCACCAGCCGGACCAGAGGAACTGGAAAAGTATCTAGAATAGCATGAAACTGTAAGTAGAGTGCTCCATATAATTAAGTTGAGAAAGATAGAACAGAAATACCTCAAAGAAAAGTTATATTGTAACAAAGTGACTCGACAAGGACGAAAATAGCATTCGCACTTTAATGAATGCCGCCCTTCGGGCAGCAACGGAACAGACAAGAAGAGAGTTTCAAACGACAGTGGACGCATTGACAGCTAGGCTCGCACAGATAGAGAAACCATCCCAGGTCGAAGAATACCTGGAAGTAGATCGACTCGACAGTTAGGTGTGACGAATCCCTGGACGTAGTTAAGTCCTTGCCGGAGTTCAATGGTGACCAGTCACGATACGTGTCGTGGCGTCAGGCAGCACATACCGCCTATAAAATATTCGAAATCGCGCAGGGCAGCTCCAAGCATTACCAGGCCGTAGCCATAATACGGAACAAAGTAGTAGGATCTGCAGATTCAATGTTGTCATCCTTTAACACAATACTGAACTTTAAGGCTATTATAGCTAGACTGGACTTTACCTACGCAGACAAGAAACCGGTCTACATACTAGAACAGGAAATGTCGACTCTACGTCAAGGAAAGCTGACAATAACCGCCTTCTATGACGAAGTGGAGAAAAAATTAACTGCAATTATCAACAAGACGTTGATGTCCTATAAAAGCCAGAAGGACGTCTTGGATTCACTAAATGCGAAGTACCGCCAGGACGCGTTACGAGTATTCATATCCGGTCTGAATCGTCCGCTCTGCGATATTTTGTTTTCGTCAAGACCATCAGACATGGCGTCAGCCCTAGCGTTAGCTCAGGAACTAGAATCCAATCAGGCACGTTCACTATTTGCCCACAGATTTTCTGATATCAGATTTCCGGACTATAGTCTGCACACACGTAGCCTTAATGCAATGCCTTTGGCCAGAAATAGCGTAACCTTTCCTAGGCAACCGAACGGTCCACCACAACAACGACCAACTCCTATGGACGTAGACCCAAGCCTCTCTAGATTCAGGGTCATCCAACGAAGTGAGAGGCCCAACGATCTCCCTACACCACAAGTACCTCCATTGCAACCTACTCCTTCTAACCCCCAAACCTTTCCTTCAGGAAGAACAGCCTTTGGGAACCAATACCCAAAGAATTCTGATATGCAGATAGCACAGAAAAGACAACGCGATAGCGACCGCTATAATAATAACAAGATACAACGCATAAACCATTTAGATCAATATCCTTCAAATGGAAATTACGAAAATACCGACTGCTATTACCAACCAGACAAATATGACGACGAACCTGAGTACGAAAACAATTACCCCGACACCGATGGTGCAAATCGAGAAGAAGTATCCGACGAGATTAATTTTTTAGGGGTAGCTCCCTGCTGCCATACGTTAGCAGGACATTCGATGGAAAACTATTGAAATTTTTGGTGGACACGGGTGCATCAAAAAACTATGTTAAGAATGCAAACTGGAAGGGTATAAAACCTATTTCATCCCCATTTTTAGTCAGCTCCATTCATGGCACGGATAAAATTATCAATAAGTGCACCATAAATATTTTCAATACTAACTCAGATTTCTTTAATTTACCTACGCTTAAGACCTTTGACGGTATAATTGGTTACGACCTTCTTCGAAATATAGATGCTAGATTGGATATTAAAAAAGGAATTTTGTTCTACGAAAGCGGTTCAGAAAAGTTAATGTATTTCCATTGTAACGATGTTAACAGTATAATCGTAAATAGAGATCTCGAACAGTTAAAAGCAAAATACGCTGCTGTTTTTTCGGACCCAAATGAGTCATTACCGTATAATACGAATATTATAGCAACCGTCAGAACAACGAACGATGAATCAGTTTACTCTAAATCCTACCCGTATCCGATGGCAGCCTCTGCATTCGTTAACGAGGAAGTTAACAATCTCTTCCGCGATGGCATCATTAGACCATCACGCTCCCCATATAATAGTCCAGTCTGGGTAGTTCATAAAAAGGGAACAGATGATACAGGAAAGAAAAAACTGCGTATGGTGATAGATTTTAAAAAGCTCAACGAAAAGACGGTTAGCGATAAATACCCTATCCCGGACACATCGGTAATCCTCTCAAACCTTGGAAAATCATCAATCTTTACGACAATAGACTTGAAATCTGGGTTTCATCAGATTATTCTCGCCGAGAAAGATAGGGAAAAAACCGCATTTTCCGTGAATAACGGGAAGTACGAGTTTTGTAGACTACCATTCGGGTTAAAAAATGGTCCGAGCATTTTTCAGCGAGCTATTGACGACGTGTTGAGAGAGGAAATCGGGAGAACTTGTCATGTTTATATAGATGACATTATTATCTTTTCCAGTGATTACGAAACTCATTTACAGGATGTAAGTCGAGTGCTCGAAAAATTATACTCAGCCAACATGAGGGTCTCTTCGGAAAAAACTCAATTCTTCAGATCTGAGGTTGAATTCCTAGGATTCGTTGTCTCGAAAGACGGCATTAAAACATCAAAGGACAAGGTAAAAGACATAATAAATTATGAAGTCCCGAAAACACTCCGCGCATTGCGTTCCTTTTTAGGCTTATCCAGCTATTACAGGCGCTTTATTAAAGACTATGCCTCGATAGCCAAACCCCTCACAAAATATCTGCGTGGCGAAAATGGAACCATTGGTACCAACATTTCAAAAAATATTAAAATTTCTTTTGACGAGGAAGCTCATGAGGCATTCCGAAAGATCAAAAATATTCTCTCTTCAGAAGATATTCTCCTTCTTTATCCCGACCACGAAAAGCCTTTCGACTTAACCACAGACGCGTCATCTCATGCCTTGGGTGCAGTTCTCTCGCAAGGAGGCAGACCCATCACTATGATATCTCGCACCTTGTCGCAAACGGAAGAAAACTATGCGACAAACGAACGAGAACTTTTGGCGATTGTCTGGGCCCTTCAAAAACTTAGAAATTATCTATATGGGGCAAACAATATTAACATCTTTACTGACCATCAACCGCTCACCTTTTCGATATCGGATAAAAATCCGAATGCGAAATTGAAACGGTGGAGGGCCTTCGTGGAAGAGTTTTCTCCTAAATTCTATTACAAACCAGGTAAAGAAAACGTAGTCGCAGATGCGTTATCAAGACAGCATATAAACAGTTTAGAGCCTAAATCCACAACTGACAGCGATACTGTCCACAGCGAAGAATCGTCCACAGAAGTAATTTCTACAGTTTTGAACCCAGTAAACTCATTCATGAATCAGATTGTTCTAGAAAGCGGAGATACAAATTCAAAAACGACCAAAATTCTATTCCAATCGCGAATCAGGCATTATATAATTTTCCAGAATATAGACAATGTTTTGGATCAATTAAAAGATTGCATCAACCCCAACGTTACCGACGGATTGCTATGCGAAATATCTGTATTAGGAAAAATACAAAACAAAATTAAAACTGATTTTCCATCTGTCAAATTCGTGCATGCAAAAAATTTGGTGTCAGACATCTTTAACGAGGACGATCAAAAAGAAATTCTTCACGCCGAGCATAATAGAGCTCATCGGTCTCTTAAGGAAAATATGATGCAAGTCTTAAGAGACTATTATTTTCCAAACATGCGCAAAATGTTGAAAGAAATTATACTTAATTGCAAAATTTGCCAGGAAGCGAAATATCAGCGCCATCCGCCAAACCCCGAAATGGGACGGACCCCAATCCCTAGCAAGCCCGGAGAAATCCTCCATGTTGATATTTTTTCAACGGATCAAAAACACTACTTAACTTGTATCGACAAATTTTCGAAATTTGCAATAGTTCAGTCAATTCCCTCCAGAGCAATAGTCGATATAAAGGAACCCTTGATCCGCATTATGAATTTTTTTAAAGACACTCAAAATATTGTATGTGATAATGAAAAAGCACTAAATTCTATCACAATAAAGTCGTTGCTAAAAGATCATTTTAATATTTCAATATTTACGACACCACCGCACCATAGCACAACTAACGGGCAGGTAGAACGACTCCACGGAACTCTTTCAGAAATCAGTCGGTGCATCAAACTAAGCCAGGGACTAAATGACACGAACGATCTTATCCTACTCGCGACTTACAAATACAACAGGACAATACACTCCGTGACAGAACAACGGCCCATCGACATAATTCATTTCGCATCATCAAAACATCTCGACGAAATTAAAAATAACCTAGTAAAAGCGCAGAACTCCGAACTTAGCTACCACAACAGGAATAGGCGAACCAAAATTTTTAAGCCCGGTGAAAAAGTTTATATAAAATCCAATAGGAGACTGGGCAACAAACTTACTAAACTATACTCAGAAAAAGTAGTTGAAAAAGATTTGGGTACCACAGTCCTTATTGACGGTAAAAAAATTCATAAAGCTAATCTGAGATAATTCTGTTTTGTCGATAGGTTCCTGATCCTGATAGCGGCCGCTGTAGCGCGGTCGGAAATTTTAAATTATACTGACTCAGTTTTTATACCTATATCGGATGGGGATGTTGCCATTTATGACCAATATAAGCATATCATTCACCACCTGAATTTAACCGTCTACGAGAACATCGCCGAAGAAACAAACAACGTTCTTGAGAACTTTCCACAGTCTCATATTAGGAAAACAATACGATTGGACATCGACCGCATATTACGACTGCTAGACTCGTTAAGAATTCACCACCGACATTCCCGTAGCATTAACTTTTTGGGTACCGCTCTTAAGTACGTAGCGGGTACTCCCGATTTTGACGACTTCAACCAGCTCCAAACCCGGACAGAATCCTTGATTGAAGCAAATGAGCAACAGATTTACATCAACAGCCAGCTCCAAGTTAAAATAAACCAGCTAACTGACACCGTAAATAAAATAATTAGTACCACAAAAAAACATGAACTCGACACTGGACACCTATTTGATCTGATATCAGCAAGAAACAGAGCGTTGATAGACGACATAGAATCAGCCCTGTATTCCGTCACTTTGGGTAAGATACAATTAATTAATCCAATGTTGTTAAATAGCGATGAGGTTGAAAATTTACTAACCACCGAGCACTCTACAAATATTACAATAAGCGATTTACTAACAGTTTCAAAATTGAAAATTTTACAAGACTATGACAACATTTATTTTGTAATTAAATATCCTATAGTAAAACAGAACTGTAAGAAATTCCAAATCAAGCCTGTTGTAAAAAATAGCAAATCAATTATAATAGAGACTAGTATAGTGTCAAAATGTAACAACAAATATCAACAGCTTGAAAATTGTAAAAACTCAGTATCAACTATATTTTGTCCATTATCAAATGTAAATAGCTCTTGTGTTTTAAACTTGTTAAGCCAACGACCAGCATCCTGCCAGACTATTACAGCTGACCATATCGACCCGGTGGAGGAAATTGACGAAGGCCTAGTCGTTATTAACGATAAATTGATTGAAGTTCGCGAAAAAGATTCCCTACCAGTAATTTTGAATGGAACATTTCTGATACAGTTTACAGAGAATGTAACCATTAATGGCACAACATACACGAACTGGCGGAAGATGGTACGCTTGTATCCTGAGGCCGTACCCGCACAATTTCTGAACCTAACAAATCATACAACATTCTTGTCACTTCCATACCTGCACAACATAAACCAAAAGAATCTGCGACATATTGCATCATTGAGGGGATTTGTTGAAGCACAATCATCTCAATGGCTTATAGCTTACGCCGTTACAATTGCTTTTTTTGTATTTGCCATATTAGCTTACATAATCAACAATCGCCGGAAGCGCAATGTTAGTATCGCAATATTGGACAGCGTTCTTAAGGAATCCGTGGACGTCTCCTCTTCTAGCGGGGGAATAGTTAACATACCATAGTAGGCGACTTCAAATGAACCAACAACAACTGAAACAAATAAAATGCGCAGCTCAGGTAACGCAGACACAACAACGGAAGCGCATGCCAGCAGTCCGAAATCGTGGGAATCGCCGACTCAGCTAAAAAGAGTCACGCGGCAGTCTACGTGAGGTGTTGGTAGTTAGGGAACTAGGTATTCAGGTGCAGACACCGCAATTCAGTTGTATTGACTCGCTCGGCATTATCGGCTGCCCTTGCATAGCAAGGGAAATAAATAATTAAACCACAGACTTACCGTGTTTGATTTACTTATACTACTTCTCGTATTATAGACTTTTTCCCTCCGTTCGTGGGCCAGTTTTAACTCCTTTAAAATTTTTTCTCTAATAAGATAAAGATTGTCTTTTTCTGGAATAATTTCACATTCCGAGTCTCTTAGTGCTCCTTGCTTTCGATACAAGTCATATGAGGCGGCATGTTGGATTATTGGCAACCAATATGGTGAAGTACCAATCGCCGAGTGCACCACATTACGGAGAGCAAAGACAGCGTCGCTAACGTGGCTATCCCAATTCTTTTGATTGTCCCTTAAATATGACCTAATAATTTGAAGTACGGACCGCAGTTTTCACATGTATCGTCCCCTATTTTTTTCCAAGAATGTTCTGAGAATTCCTGACACAAATAATTTTCCATTGTCGGAATGAACGTACTCGGGTACCCCGAATACATGGAAAACCCCTTTCTCAAGGAACTTGACAACTTCTGCTGTAGTAGCCTTTCTCATAGGTTTCATACGAATTTCGAGAAATGGTCAAGACATACAAACATATAACAATTACCATTAGATGTACGAGGATACGGACCCATAAAATCAATAAACAAGCGCTGGAAATGTCGCTCTGTCAGGTGTTGTGTACCCATCAGTGGTTTATGGAAAGCATTTTGAGACTTGTTACCTTTGCAAATATCACATTTCTTAAGGTATTTTTGCACGTCTGACACCATGCCAGGCCAATACTACTTCTCTCTTAACCTCGCTACGGTCTTATGTATTCCGCCATGTCCTGCAGACGGCGAGTCATGTGAGGATTCAACTAGACCCAGTCGCAACTCAGTTGGAACCCAGAACTTCCAGGTGTGGTCTGGTTGAAGCCTGTCCCCCCGATTAAATTGTGTCCTTTTGTAAACATATCCGTCTGACGTACATAGGTCTGGCAATTTGTCTCTGTTGGTAGCGATGGTTTCCTTAAACGCCTCGTACGCTTGTGATTGAAACAATGGTGAATTCAAACACATATCAAGTCTTCTATCATCTGTCTTTAATTCGTCCATGCCTACTAGGGAGAGCGTATCCGGTACTACATTTTGGGTTCCCTTTCGTCGTTGAATGTCGAAGTCAAAGGCCTGTAGCTTCAGGCCCCATCTAATCAAACGCCCTGGGAGATCCTTTTGACGCACTAGCCATTTAAGGCTGCATGGTCAGTGATAACTGTGATGGGTAACCCTTCCACAAAAGGCCTGAATCGCTTGATGCTTAACACCGCTGCATAACATTCTAATTCGGTTATGCTATAATTACGCTGGGCTTTGTTCAATTTAGCCGATATATATGCAATAGGTCGTTCATTACTGTCCTCGTCTAGTTGAAAAAAAACACCCTTAACTCCGTCAGTCGACGCGTCACACTGTATATAGAAACCCCTGTTGAAGCCCGGATGTGTCAATACTGAGGTTGATATTAAGCTTTGCTTTAAGCAGTCGAAAGCCGCTTTTGCCTCTTCTGTTATAGTAAATTCCAGATATTTTCCTTTATGAGGCAGTCGTCCAACGGTGCTGCTATTGTCGCGTAATCCCGTATGAACCTTCGGTACCACCCTGACATACCTTAGAACCTTCTTAGCTGTTTCGGAGTCTTTGGCTTGGGGAAATCCTTTACGGCTATGATCTTGCTGGTGTCCATGCGAATGCATCCATCGCCCACTACATTTCCTAGGTATTTAACTTCCTTAAAACAGAACTTACTCTTTTCCATGTTTATGGTTAACTTTGCGCCACGTAGACATTTAGGGACCTTTTCCACAAAAACATAGATGTGACGGGCATGCCACAATTAAAACATAACATGGCTGAAATGGGGAAGGGCGAAACGATGCTATGGTGGGCGAATAACCGGTAGGTTGGCTAGACGGTGATAGCTGAGGTGGGACATTCACAGATGGCAGTGCCCTAATACGTGGCATGCTACTTATTTCCCCTACTTTCCTGTCTTCTAATTTTTCGAATGCTAATTCGAATAAACATATGTCATAGTAGAGAAAGCTTTCATTCACTCACCTTATTTTTTTTTTTTTGTTGGAATCAGGCACGAAGCAACGCGTGCAGAAAACAGCACTCAGACTACATGCCGTCCATTGTACTGTTTTCATGTTCCTTTTAATCTGTTTTAAATCTGCAGGATTTACGAATAAATCTTAGTAGATTTTGGGGTGTCAAAGAGCTCAGGTGTTCGTCTCTCAACACGTCGCAACCAAATGCCTCATACCTAGTTCTTGCAAAGGCGGGGCAGAAGCACAGAAAGTGTTCCGCCGTCTCTTCCTCTTGAGAACAGGATGGGCATATGGAGTTGTCATGTACGCCTATCATTGTCAGGTATCTATGCCACGTGAAGTGACCGGTCAGCAGTCCAACAAGTTGCCTGCAGTCCCGCCAGTTAAGCGAGAGCAAGTGTTTTGATAGTCCTTCTGAGATTGAAGGTATCATGAGTTTTGCCCATCTGCAACCTCTCGACGCCTCCCATTCATTGCTGAGCGAAGTATTCACCCAGTTTCTGATGGTGGCATCGATGGCCGAAGGTGGGAGTGCTATAGCTGGCTGCGGGCCAAATAACACCTCATCCGAGCCAAATGGTCAGATGTCTCATTACCAGATACTCCGGAGTGACCAGGCACCCAGAGTAAAGCAAGTTCATTATGTTTACCAACATAGTTTAGTCGAGACTTGCATTGCCGAACTAGTTTGGAAGTAGTTAGAGGGCTCGCCAATGCCATGAGTGCAGCTTGGCTGTCACTGCAGACACGTATACTCCTCCCCCTCCACCTATTTTCCACCACGTAGTCCATGGCCTTGAGAATTGCAAATACTTCGGTCTGGAAGACTGAGGCATGTTTCTCAAGAGAAAAGTGAAGCTTATCCTCATTATCTTCTATAAAAACTCCAGATCCTGACCCAAAGCCAGTTTTGGAGCCATCAGTAAAGATTCGACAACGTGTAAGACCGGGCTGAGTGTTGGCATTAAACCAGCATTCAGCCTCAGGAAATTCAACGTTATAGAGTCTCATCAGCAAAGGAAACGGTGGCGTACTATCCGGGGGCATTGAAAATACGCAAGTGTCTTTATTTCTGCCGCCAGCAATTTCCGCCTCGCCCCACTCCGTTTTATGCCAATATCCGTTTCTTTAAAGTCTGCAGGTGGCCTTTAGGGCCTCCCCACGTATGAATATACATAGTGACGGTAAGTGCAGCAATGCGTCAAGAGCAGCACCAGGTGTTGTAGATAATGCCCCTGTACAGCACACGGCGATTGTTCTCTGAAGTTTAGCAAGCAGGTCCCCCACGCTATTAATTGAGAGTCTGATCCACCATACCACTGAAGCATAGCGGATTATGGGTCTGATCATATAGGTATATATCCAGAGGGTACCCTTTGGTGATAGACCCCACATTTTGCCGAAGACCCGTTTACACTGCCAGAAGGCTGCCAATGCTTTAGAGGTCTTGTGCTCAACGTGAGATTTCCACGACAGTTTTGCATCCAGAATTACTCCTAGATACTTCACTTCGGGAGAAGTCTGAATTGTGACTCCCTTAAGTGTGAGAGGCCATCCAACCTTCTCCACCTATTGAAGAAAACAACACTAGTTTTGGTAGGGTTTGCGGATAGTCCATTATCGTCACACCAGGTGTCAATCTTATTCAGTATTGTCTGCGCTTTCCTGCAAACAGCCGACAGAGATGGGCCCGTGACTAGATAGGCCACATCGTCCGCATAGGCCTGAGCGTAGATATTCGAGTCATCAAGAGTGACAAGAAGAGAATCAATTACCAAGCACCAGAATAAAGGGGAAAGCACCCGCCCTGAGGACAACCCTTATTTACTCCGCACTTTAGGTATTGATCCCCTTCCCCACTCACCTTGGTCTTCACATACATACATTCATATAGCTTCCAGTATGCTCTCAGCATTCCCGGATTCTGAGGCTTCTACTACTCGTTCGTGATTGCGGGCATCGAGCGGGTCGCAAATTACTTTTGGCATCGAATTAATTATTCATTGCTAACATGGTCGGATCAAAAATAAAAGGACAACTTTGGAAAACAAGTGCCATTATTTGCGATTAATAAAAAAATAGACAAATTGGATAATAGTAAAAAAAAGAATGAATCTATATATAAAGGTGTCATAGATAAAATCAATATAGAGTGAAGTGAAGAAGAAAATATTTTGATTAACGTTGGGCACAGCGAAAAAAAAATTCCAAAGGGAATGATAATTTAGTAAAGGAATATATGCAAATGTAAATTGAGCAAATATCTACTATAAGGGAATAATAAACATAATAGCAGATAAAAGTGAAGGGAAAATGAAAGTAATAATAATAGCAAACAAATGGTTAGTAAAAAAAAAAAACAGTACAAACCTATTGCGAAAACTACTTGTGTACTCCTATGCACATACGTGCTTATATACCTATTATGTATGTGTATATAAATAAAAAGAACATAAATATATATCTTAAAACCTAAACTGCTGATCTGTGGCGTAGACTCGTAGCCGGTCTCTGCTGCTGGCGTCGCTCGATGGCTTCTGCTCCTGCTCGGTCGATATTCTCTCCACTGTTTCTGCAATCTTGCTCAGTTGAAGTTTTTCCACTGTTTCTGCACTTCTGCACAGTTGAAGTTTTTCCACTGTTTCTGCACTTCTGCACAGTTGGTGCTTCTCCACAATTCAGTTCCGGATCTCAACCAGTTTCTATATGTAAATAGATCGTTGACTTGCATTAGAAGAATCAGCTGTTCGTGGCGATGTTATAGCCTATGTTAGCTTTGCTGGCAGGCCAATACGCTAAGATAAAACTTTGCAGCTCAAACCGATCACACAAATGTGTCTCTATGCACGTATGTCTGTGCTGTTGCATATACAGATGCTTCGCGGCTAATGTTTGAGGCACACCACCGGTGCTTGCCGGTTGGTAGTTCCAGACGCTAAGGAAGGGGAGGTCCTTTTGCCGATTCCGCTGGCGACCTCCAGCTTCAATGCCTTGTGGAATCCTCCTTCTTTGTCGGGAGTTTATTTTTTTCACAACGTGTATATTTTTTTTATATATACATATTTTTCTTTCTCACTGAAATATGATTAGACCTTTGCTAATTAGGAAACAGCCTTGCACACTATATAGCTCAGTGTTTGGCCGAGCTTCTCCTACCATTTGCGGTGTGCGTATTTATATTATATCACAATTGGAGGGACATACAGTTTTGTGACGACTCCGAACGGCAGATGTATTTAATGAAATATGACTAGACCTTTCCTAATTAGGAAACAGCCTTGCACTTATATATAATATATTGTTGGCGCTTACACTATATAGCTCAGTGTTTGGCCGAGCTTTTCCTACCATTTGTGGCGTGCGTATTTATATTATATCTCAATTGGAGGGACCTACAGCTTTGTGCCGACTCCGAACGGCAGATGTATTTAATGAGAAGTTTTTCATGGCAGAAATACCCTCGGAGGTTTGACATTGCCTGCCGAGGGGTGACCGCTATTGGAAAAAACTTTTTTCTATGATTAAGGGTTTGCTTGCCCTGACTGAGATTCAAACCTCGAGCTCACCGGCATATCGAGTTATAGCACGCACCGCTACCAACTCGACCACAGCGGCCACTTGCCACAGCCTTGCACTTGGTAGTCACTAAATCACCGCAACTTTCGTTATCTCCTGCTTTCGTTTGTAAGACTACTTTGCTGAGGCGTAGATTCAGCGAAATTGATCGCTCAGACAGAACTTCTGTCGGCATCCTGTAGCCAACATTTTAGTTTGACTAACATACGTGTTCGATCTAGTTCGCCGTCACCCAAGGTTACATCTTCCTTATCTCTATTTGGTACCTGTCCGTGGGTCTTCTCTAATATCTCTGCACTTCATTTCCCCTATTTGTGTTTTAGTTTTTTGTATATAAACCTGCAATACCTAAACAGACTAAAATTACTGACTATCTGCCTGTCCTTACCGCAAAGGCAGATTCGAGATAAAATATACCCTTTTGGACTCTAACCGCGCGAGACTTTAGGTACCAATACTCAGGACACTTAACATTTGTTAACATTTCCGATTATGTACCAATACTTGATTGACCAAAAAAAGAAATAAATACGGAACAACAGACATAAACTGAACAGAACGAAAATTGACACTGAAGATGGCACAACGCGGACGGTTTGTCTCCAAAACAAATTTGACAAGGGATGACGGAAAATCGTTCCAACAAATATCAACAATTCACCCTGTTGGACAAGAAAAAGAAGAAAACAATATGTATAGTTAATGCCTGTCAGGGTTATAACTCTACAACGACTAGACTTCTGACAGTATATCAACGACGGTTACAAAAGATTTATACAACTAAAGCAAGTATTTCGTTTAACAAACAGTGTCTAGCATAGATCGTTACACCAAAATTTGCAAGAATTAGAATAAAAACAAACACGGAAGCGAGCCGAAAAACAATAAGGAAAGCTGAAAGTTACTTTCTAAAGAATGAAGTAAGAAGTTTGTATGTACGCTAAGAAGAATCGATCAAACGAGGAATTGCTTTCTATTCTCTTAAGACTGACGGACGTTATACCGGAAAACATTCTCATGGACCTTTTCGAACATATAAAAACGAACACTGGGCACATAATGAAGTGGTTATACGAAAAATTTCAAAAAAAAAACTGGAAAAACTAACGGTTCCATATGGAGTAAAAGACAAGTCACAAGGTCATAACTTTCACACCAGACTAGTGAATCTTGCAAATATATCTATCAACGAGGAGGAAGCCAAACTATTGGAGAAAGCACTTAAACACAATATAAAGGACAATAACAGGATAAAGATAGCAGAACAAGCTATTATAGAAAAGGAAGTAGGAATATCTTTGCTGTCAAGTGAGGACCAAGATC
Organism: Philophylla caesio; assembly: GCA_963971545.1. Classification (NCBI taxonomy): domain Eukaryota; kingdom Metazoa; phylum Arthropoda; class Insecta; order Diptera; family Tephritidae; genus Philophylla; species Philophylla caesio. Next base: position 60,121,206 of record OZ020605.1, read on the forward strand.
ACGCAAGGCACGCATGCAGAGATATTATAGAAAACCAAATTAAAATAAATGGAAATGTAAGATATAGCCACGAAAGTAACATTATAAACAGTTTAAAACAGAAATTTAGAAAGAACAGTGAAGAACGTGAAAATCACACAGAAGTGTCGATTGTTGCAGCCAGTTGCGCAGGTATAATACGATCCGGCCAAGCTATTTTGTAAGGTTTGAAGCTTTTTATCGCCGAAATAATATTTTCTCTTGTGATAGGGAGTCCAACGATTGCACCCGAATGGGGGCACTCTACTTCCCTTGATTGTAAGTTTCCAGGAAAGTGCGTGTCGGGAAGCAGCTCGCCGTTTCTTTTCTTGAAACCATCCAGGACTCATCCTGTCTCTGTAAGGATCCAATCGGGTTTGTTGTGCACGACAGAATTCTTCATAGTCTGGCAGTTTCGTTGACACCTTCAATGCCAGTACAAAAATTCCTCCATGAGGACCTTTCGCTTCACGTAGGGCTTTTTTATAGGCCCACAGAAGCTGCTTATAGGTCTGCCATTCAAGCTCCTGACTTAGCCTTTTCGCCCCGTTAAACTGCCTCCGGCAATCTTTGCGCAGCGAGTCTAAGTCGCGCGACCACCACTGGATGTGGTAAATTGCTTTCGAGAATTTCTCTATAGAGAAGCCAGTCCGTGTTTCTAAGGTTCTTACGAATCTTCGGAGCACTGGTGGACAGATCTAGAGTTATCTCAATGTATCTTTAGTCTAAACAGGAGTGTTCATCAAGAACCTTCCAATTAGTTATCATATAATATAGCTTTTCACTACACAAAGTGAGGTCTATGACCTCCTGTCGATTTTTTAAAGTGGGCTCTGTACCCCTATTGCATATATGTAACTAAGTTAGTAGTTAAGAGGTCGGTGCTATCCCACTGTACATGGTGGGCGGTAGCGTCGCACCCGATGAGAACTAAACCCTCTGCGTGGTCGTTCCCTAGCTCGCGGAGTAGATTTTGAGGGGGATCCTCAGCCTCGTACGCCATGTATGTGGAGGCCAGTAACAAGGACTAGGCTCCGATCTCCAGTAGTGTTGTCGTCATGTCTCCATCACTATAACAGGGTAAAAGAAAAATGTTTAGATCTCTCTTCGCCATTACACAGGTTCTTATTTTACCTTTACCATGCTCAACAAGGAGCCTGTAGCCCACTGCACTCAGACCGCAGACCCCCGAGTTATTTACCCTGGGCACCTGGATAAGTGCGATGTCTATGTCGTCGCAAAGTAGGTGGCTCAGGAGAGCAGCGGATGCTGCCCTAGACCGATGGAGGTTGATCTGCAGAACCCTCATCAATTAAGGTTCCCGTCATCTCCTCCACCGCAACGACAGTGATGTCAGCGCTAAAGAGCAGCTCCTCCTCAGCATACATCCTGTGCATCGCCGATGCCAAGTTTGATTGTGAGGAGGCTGCGCTCTCCGCATCGGAAAAGTCAGCCTCCCGTTCAGGTCCTTAATTATCCACCTCCATTGAAGCACGCACCTCGGAGGAACGCTGCGCGTCACCACGGTACACTCGCAGGGTCACCTCGTCAAGGCGGTAGTAAACACGGCCTTGTCTCTTCTCCAAGATCTCTAAAGAGTCCTTGTTCAGAGACAGGACCACTTGCCTTGATGGCCCATCCGGCTCCTCTACTAGCAGGACCATCCAGTCGCCTGTAGGTATTGTCGGGTTCATCACCTGAAGCATCTTTAAACATCACATGCTACGACCTTTACGTCGCTCTGGAACCAGCCGGCATCCCTGCACACAGGAGGGGCTCCAGGGTTCTCTTGCAGAACATCCATGACGACGTTTGCCAGGACCGCCTTCACCCACCTCCACTGGTTATTTGGGATTGACCCGTGCTCGTTGATGATGAAATTAAAGCGGGGAATTTTGAAACAAATGAACTGAAAGTCCATCAATATCCGTTTTTGTAGATGGTTTAAGATTAGTAATGCCAGTAATAACATCATCCGAAGAGAGTCTAAGAGAACCAAAGCTTAAGATGGAGCTGAAGTTAGAGGTAAAGCAAGGTAATGGATTCCCATTATCAGCAGCAAAATTTTAGCTGAAAAATTCGGCAACAAATAGGCCACGCCACTTGGAGTGTTAGCAAATTTTTCCTCATAAAATACGGCTGAAGGAATAGCAGAGTTCGACTTTTTAGATTTAATAAACTGCCAGAAAGTCTTTGGATTTAATATTAGTTGAAAAGATTTTCCGTCATCCCTTGTCAAGTTTGTTTTGGAGACAAACCGGTTTCGGCGTTGTGCCATTTTCAGTGTCAATTTTCGTTCTGTTCAGTTTATGTGATGTAAAAGGGGTCCCACAAGGATCAGTCCTTGGACCACTTTTGTGAAACCTTATGTACGACGGCGTCTTTAACCTGGAAAATCCTCCACGCACAAAAGTCGTTGGTTTTGCAGACGATATCGCGGTTATAATTGTTCCAAACATTTGCAACAAATTGAAGCAGCAGATGGCGAAGCTGTACTTAAAATCAAAACATGGCTTCAATCAATGCACCTAACGCTGACCGAGCATAAGACCGAGGCACTTTTAATAAGCAGCAGAAAGGCAGTGGACATTCTGAATATTCGCATGGGGACAGAGGTAATCACATCCAAGCCTGTTATCAAATATTTGGGTGTGATGATAGACTCCCGACTCAATTTCAAGCCCCATTTGGAGTATCTAGAGTGCAGTCGAGCTTATCGCGCTTAATTTCAAATAACGGAGGACTGAGACACAGTAAACGAATCCTCTACAGTACGGTCATTAGCTCAATCCTACTGTATGCGGCCCCAATCTGGGCCAACGCGCTGCTTGTGAAAAACGGAGTAAAAGAGGAAAAAAAGATGTCAATCAATGAACACCTGGCAGAATCGTTGGAATAGCTCCCCAAAAGGCATATAAGCTGATACCAATAATCAGCAAATGGATGGAGAGAAACCATGGTGACACAAACTTTCACCTTACACATTTCCTCTCAGGACATGTGGTATATTGCAAGTATTTAACTAAATTTGGCTATGATAGTTCCCCTCGCTGGCCAACATGTAGACACAGCGAAGAAGACGTGGAACACATTATGTTCCAATGTCCACGCATTCACATAGATCTTAGGCGTGCAGAGATGGCAAGACGTAGCCAACAACAAAGGTAAAGAGCGAGTAAGTTAACCAGCCCCGTGAGGTAATACCTCTTTTGGAAGTTCCGCGGGGAGAGTGGTCGTTGTGGAGAGAGTTTAGTAACGTAGGTGTAGTCAAGCGACTGCAAGTCGTGCATGCTGCTATGGGAATAGCAGTACTCATGAGAGTTTTCTCTTCACGGGAGTTCCCCAAAAAGAAAAAAAAAACCTATTTGGTAAAACTACATGCATGTGTATATAAATGTATACAAAAAGGACATAAATATATATCTTAAAAACTAGAGTGCGGCTGTAGTTACAGGCTCGCATCCGCCGATGGTGCCCGCATCATGGAGCGTGTGCGTAAAAAACCTCTAAACGAGGCGGGTTGCCAAGCTTATTTCCGCCCAACGTGTGGCCTCGACCCACGACCTAGAACCGGGCTCAATCAAGTTTCCTGTCGGTTCTGCTTGAATTTATCTTGTGGTACGGTGTTGTGCCTACATACACAATCACAAGACCCTATCACTTAGCTACTTCTATATTTGCATATCTATATACAGAAGTCATGCTTAACCCTATATCAATAGATTACTTAATCGGCTTAATAAATATGTAAATGTGTATATACATAAGTAGATAAATAGGGTAATAAATACGTAAATAAATTAAGCAATAATCACAAATCATCGTCAATAAAAATTAAAATAACTGCAATAATAATAAAAAATCAATAAATTAATAAAATGTCACAGAAAATATACGTAGTCTAGTAGTATAAAACATTTGATTTAATCGATAAATATAAATAAAAAAAGCTAAACAGCATACCCCTGGGATAATAAATACAGTCGAGTCCTAAGTTATGTGCTAGGGACGTAGATTAATCAATGACTAAATATAATATCACAGGAAATATAAGTGCAATCCTGACTGCAGTACGTAATAATAAGTAGAAAAGTTGTCTAGTTGATGGACTTAAGTATAAGGACATGCAACACAAGCCACAAATACGACATTGACTAAATTACTATGCGGCAAAGAGGTCCTTTGTGTGGTATACCCCAATACTTTTCCCGTATGTGTTTCCCAGCTCATACATCGCGTTCTTTATGGCCTTTAAAATCACGCATTTGACTTGTTTGGGACCTAATTTAGCATTATAGTTCTCGACTAGTGCACTCTGTTTAAAGCTACGACGATATAAGTTAACATACCATAGTAGGCGACTTCAAATGAACCAACAACAACTGAAACAAATAAAATGCGCAGCTCAGGTAACGCAGACACAACAACGGAAGCGCATGCCAGCAGTCCGAAATCGTGGGAATCGCCGACTCAGCTAAAAAGAGTCACGCGGCAGTCTACGTGAGGTGTTGGTAGTTAGGGAACTAGGTATTCAGGTGCAGACACCGCAATTCAGTTGTATTGACTCGCTCGGCATTATCGGCTGCCCTTGCATAGCAAGGGAAATAAATAATTAAACCACAGACTTACCGTGTTTGATTTACTGGCGCCCAACGTGGGGCCACGCGTATTTAATAGTAAAGTATCGTGGCCGTGTGCCCGGACCCAGGGCAGTGTCTAAAATTAAAGTGTTTAAAAAAGGCCGTATAGCCGAAAAGTGAACACGAACAAAAACTAAAATTAAAGTGTTTGAGTAAAAAAGGCCGTGTAGCCGAAAAGTGAACACGAGCAAAAACTAAAACTAAAGTGTTTGAGTAAAAAAGGCCGTACAGCCGAAAGTGAACACGAACAAAAACTAAATTAAAGTGTTGAGTAAAAAAGGCCGTATAGCCGAAAGTAAACACGAACAAAAATTAAGTTAAAGCGTTTGAATAAAAAAGGACGCATAAGTGAACAGTAGCAGAGTTAAATTAAAGAGATTTAGCGGAAGGCAAAAAATAAACGAAAAAATCGTCAAGTAAAAACAGCAATCAACTCCGTATCCACCAGCCGGACCAGAGGAACTGGAAAAGTATCTAGAATAGCATGAAACTGTAAGTAGAGTGCTCCATATAATTAAGTTGAGAAAGATAGAACAGAAATACCTCAAAGAAAAGTTATATTGTAACAAAGTGACTCGACAAGGACGAAAATAGCATTCGCACTTTAATGAATGCCGCCCTTCGGGCAGCAACGGAACAGACAAGAAGAGAGTTTCAAACGACAGTGGACGCATTGACAGCTAGGCTCGCACAGATAGAGAAACCATCCCAGGTCGAAGAATACCTGGAAGTAGATCGACTCGACAGTTAGGTGTGACGAATCCCTGGACGTAGTTAAGTCCTTGCCGGAGTTCAATGGTGACCAGTCACGATACGTGTCGTGGCGTCAGGCAGCACATACCGCCTATAAAATATTCGAAATCGCGCAGGGCAGCTCCAAGCATTACCAGGCCGTAGCCATAATACGGAACAAAGTAGTAGGATCTGCAGATTCAATGTTGTCATCCTTTAACACAATACTGAACTTTAAGGCTATTATAGCTAGACTGGACTTTACCTACGCAGACAAGAAACCGGTCTACATACTAGAACAGGAAATGTCGACTCTACGTCAAGGAAAGCTGACAATAACCGCCTTCTATGACGAAGTGGAGAAAAAATTAACTGCAATTATCAACAAGACGTTGATGTCCTATAAAAGCCAGAAGGACGTCTTGGATTCACTAAATGCGAAGTACCGCCAGGACGCGTTACGAGTATTCATATCCGGTCTGAATCGTCCGCTCTGCGATATTTTGTTTTCGTCAAGACCATCAGACATGGCGTCAGCCCTAGCGTTAGCTCAGGAACTAGAATCCAATCAGGCACGTTCACTATTTGCCCACAGATTTTCTGATATCAGATTTCCGGACTATAGTCTGCACACACGTAGCCTTAATGCAATGCCTTTGGCCAGAAATAGCGTAACCTTTCCTAGGCAACCGAACGGTCCACCACAACAACGACCAACTCCTATGGACGTAGACCCAAGCCTCTCTAGATTCAGGGTCATCCAACGAAGTGAGAGGCCCAACGATCTCCCTACACCACAAGTACCTCCATTGCAACCTACTCCTTCTAACCCCCAAACCTTTCCTTCAGGAAGAACAGCCTTTGGGAACCAATACCCAAAGAATTCTGATATGCAGATAGCACAGAAAAGACAACGCGATAGCGACCGCTATAATAATAACAAGATACAACGCATAAACCATTTAGATCAATATCCTTCAAATGGAAATTACGAAAATACCGACTGCTATTACCAACCAGACAAATATGACGACGAACCTGAGTACGAAAACAATTACCCCGACACCGATGGTGCAAATCGAGAAGAAGTATCCGACGAGATTAATTTTTTAGGGGTAGCTCCCTGCTGCCATACGTTAGCAGGACATTCGATGGAAAACTATTGAAATTTTTGGTGGACACGGGTGCATCAAAAAACTATGTTAAGAATGCAAACTGGAAGGGTATAAAACCTATTTCATCCCCATTTTTAGTCAGCTCCATTCATGGCACGGATAAAATTATCAATAAGTGCACCATAAATATTTTCAATACTAACTCAGATTTCTTTAATTTACCTACGCTTAAGACCTTTGACGGTATAATTGGTTACGACCTTCTTCGAAATATAGATGCTAGATTGGATATTAAAAAAGGAATTTTGTTCTACGAAAGCGGTTCAGAAAAGTTAATGTATTTCCATTGTAACGATGTTAACAGTATAATCGTAAATAGAGATCTCGAACAGTTAAAAGCAAAATACGCTGCTGTTTTTTCGGACCCAAATGAGTCATTACCGTATAATACGAATATTATAGCAACCGTCAGAACAACGAACGATGAATCAGTTTACTCTAAATCCTACCCGTATCCGATGGCAGCCTCTGCATTCGTTAACGAGGAAGTTAACAATCTCTTCCGCGATGGCATCATTAGACCATCACGCTCCCCATATAATAGTCCAGTCTGGGTAGTTCATAAAAAGGGAACAGATGATACAGGAAAGAAAAAACTGCGTATGGTGATAGATTTTAAAAAGCTCAACGAAAAGACGGTTAGCGATAAATACCCTATCCCGGACACATCGGTAATCCTCTCAAACCTTGGAAAATCATCAATCTTTACGACAATAGACTTGAAATCTGGGTTTCATCAGATTATTCTCGCCGAGAAAGATAGGGAAAAAACCGCATTTTCCGTGAATAACGGGAAGTACGAGTTTTGTAGACTACCATTCGGGTTAAAAAATGGTCCGAGCATTTTTCAGCGAGCTATTGACGACGTGTTGAGAGAGGAAATCGGGAGAACTTGTCATGTTTATATAGATGACATTATTATCTTTTCCAGTGATTACGAAACTCATTTACAGGATGTAAGTCGAGTGCTCGAAAAATTATACTCAGCCAACATGAGGGTCTCTTCGGAAAAAACTCAATTCTTCAGATCTGAGGTTGAATTCCTAGGATTCGTTGTCTCGAAAGACGGCATTAAAACATCAAAGGACAAGGTAAAAGACATAATAAATTATGAAGTCCCGAAAACACTCCGCGCATTGCGTTCCTTTTTAGGCTTATCCAGCTATTACAGGCGCTTTATTAAAGACTATGCCTCGATAGCCAAACCCCTCACAAAATATCTGCGTGGCGAAAATGGAACCATTGGTACCAACATTTCAAAAAATATTAAAATTTCTTTTGACGAGGAAGCTCATGAGGCATTCCGAAAGATCAAAAATATTCTCTCTTCAGAAGATATTCTCCTTCTTTATCCCGACCACGAAAAGCCTTTCGACTTAACCACAGACGCGTCATCTCATGCCTTGGGTGCAGTTCTCTCGCAAGGAGGCAGACCCATCACTATGATATCTCGCACCTTGTCGCAAACGGAAGAAAACTATGCGACAAACGAACGAGAACTTTTGGCGATTGTCTGGGCCCTTCAAAAACTTAGAAATTATCTATATGGGGCAAACAATATTAACATCTTTACTGACCATCAACCGCTCACCTTTTCGATATCGGATAAAAATCCGAATGCGAAATTGAAACGGTGGAGGGCCTTCGTGGAAGAGTTTTCTCCTAAATTCTATTACAAACCAGGTAAAGAAAACGTAGTCGCAGATGCGTTATCAAGACAGCATATAAACAGTTTAGAGCCTAAATCCACAACTGACAGCGATACTGTCCACAGCGAAGAATCGTCCACAGAAGTAATTTCTACAGTTTTGAACCCAGTAAACTCATTCATGAATCAGATTGTTCTAGAAAGCGGAGATACAAATTCAAAAACGACCAAAATTCTATTCCAATCGCGAATCAGGCATTATATAATTTTCCAGAATATAGACAATGTTTTGGATCAATTAAAAGATTGCATCAACCCCAACGTTACCGACGGATTGCTATGCGAAATATCTGTATTAGGAAAAATACAAAACAAAATTAAAACTGATTTTCCATCTGTCAAATTCGTGCATGCAAAAAATTTGGTGTCAGACATCTTTAACGAGGACGATCAAAAAGAAATTCTTCACGCCGAGCATAATAGAGCTCATCGGTCTCTTAAGGAAAATATGATGCAAGTCTTAAGAGACTATTATTTTCCAAACATGCGCAAAATGTTGAAAGAAATTATACTTAATTGCAAAATTTGCCAGGAAGCGAAATATCAGCGCCATCCGCCAAACCCCGAAATGGGACGGACCCCAATCCCTAGCAAGCCCGGAGAAATCCTCCATGTTGATATTTTTTCAACGGATCAAAAACACTACTTAACTTGTATCGACAAATTTTCGAAATTTGCAATAGTTCAGTCAATTCCCTCCAGAGCAATAGTCGATATAAAGGAACCCTTGATCCGCATTATGAATTTTTTTAAAGACACTCAAAATATTGTATGTGATAATGAAAAAGCACTAAATTCTATCACAATAAAGTCGTTGCTAAAAGATCATTTTAATATTTCAATATTTACGACACCACCGCACCATAGCACAACTAACGGGCAGGTAGAACGACTCCACGGAACTCTTTCAGAAATCAGTCGGTGCATCAAACTAAGCCAGGGACTAAATGACACGAACGATCTTATCCTACTCGCGACTTACAAATACAACAGGACAATACACTCCGTGACAGAACAACGGCCCATCGACATAATTCATTTCGCATCATCAAAACATCTCGACGAAATTAAAAATAACCTAGTAAAAGCGCAGAACTCCGAACTTAGCTACCACAACAGGAATAGGCGAACCAAAATTTTTAAGCCCGGTGAAAAAGTTTATATAAAATCCAATAGGAGACTGGGCAACAAACTTACTAAACTATACTCAGAAAAAGTAGTTGAAAAAGATTTGGGTACCACAGTCCTTATTGACGGTAAAAAAATTCATAAAGCTAATCTGAGATAATTCTGTTTTGTCGATAGGTTCCTGATCCTGATAGCGGCCGCTGTAGCGCGGTCGGAAATTTTAAATTATACTGACTCAGTTTTTATACCTATATCGGATGGGGATGTTGCCATTTATGACCAATATAAGCATATCATTCACCACCTGAATTTAACCGTCTACGAGAACATCGCCGAAGAAACAAACAACGTTCTTGAGAACTTTCCACAGTCTCATATTAGGAAAACAATACGATTGGACATCGACCGCATATTACGACTGCTAGACTCGTTAAGAATTCACCACCGACATTCCCGTAGCATTAACTTTTTGGGTACCGCTCTTAAGTACGTAGCGGGTACTCCCGATTTCGACGACTTCAACCAGCTCCAAACCCGGACAGAATCCTTGATTGAAGCAAATGAGCAACAGATTTACATCAACAGCCAGCTCCAAGTTAAAATAAACCAGCTAACTGACACCGTAAATAAAATAATTAGTACCACAAAAAAACATGAACTCGACACTGGACACCTATTTGATCTGATATCAGCAAGAAACAGAGCGTTGATAGACGACATAGAATCAGCCCTGTATTCCGTCACTTTGGGTAAGATACAATTAATTAATCCAATGTTGTTAAATAGCGATGAGGTTGAAAATTTACTAACCACCGAGCACTCTACAAATATTACAATAAGCGATTTACTAACAGTTTCAAAATTGAAAATTTTACAAGACTATGACAACATTTATTTTGTAATTAAATATCCTATAGTAAAACAGAACTGTAAGAAATTCCAAATCAAGCCTGTTGTAAAAAATAGCAAATCAATTATAATAGAGACTAGTATAGTGTCAAAATGTAACAACAAATATCAACAGCTTGAAAATTGTAAAAACTCAGTATCAACTATATTTTGTCCATTATCAAATGTAAATAGCTCTTGTGTTTTAAACTTGTTAAGCCAACGACCAGCATCCTGCCAGACTATTACAGCTGACCATATCGACCCGGTGGAGGAAATTGACGAAGGCCTAGTCGTTATTAACGATAAATTGATTGAAGTTCGCGAAAAAGATTCCCTACCAGTAATTTTGAATGGAACATTTCTGATACAGTTTACAGAGAATGTAATCATTAATGGCACAACATACACGAACTGGCGGAAGATGGTACGCTTGTATCCTGAGGCCGTACCCGCACAATTTCTGAACCTAACAAATCATACAACATTCTTGTCACTTCCATACCTGCACAACATAAACCAAAAGAATCTGCGACATATTGCATCATTGAGGGGATTTGTTGAAGCACAATCATCTCAATGGCTTATAGCTTACGCCGTTACAATTGCTTTTTTTGTATTTGCCATATTAGCTTACATAATCAACAATCGCCGGAAGCGCAATGTTAGTATCGCAATATTGGACAGCGTTCTTAAGGAATCCGTGGACGTCTCCTCTTCTAGCGGGGGAATAGTTAACATACCATAGTAGGCGACTTCAAATGAACCAACAACAACTGAAACAAATAAAATGCGCAGCTCAGGTAACGCAGACACAACAACGGAAGCGCATGCCAGCAGTCCGAAATCGTGGGAATCGCCGACTCAGCTAAAAAGAGTCACGCGGCAGTCTACGTGAGGTGTTGGTAGTTAGGGAACTAGGTATTCAGGTGCAGACACCGCAATTCAGTTGTATTGACTCGCTCGGCATTATCGGCTGCCCTTGCATAGCAAGGGAAATAAATAATTAAACCACAGACTTACCGTGTTTGATTTACTTATACTACTTCTCGTATTATAGACTTTTTCCCTCCGTTCGTGGGCCAGTTTTAACTCCTTTAAAATTTTTTCTCTAATAAGATAAAGATTGTCTTTTTCTGGAATAATTTCACATTCCGAGTCTCTTAGTGCTCCTTGCTTTCGATACAAGTCATATGAGGCGGCATGTTGGATTATTGGCAACCAATATGGTGAAGTACCAATCGCCGAGTGCACCACATTACGGAGAGCAAAGACAGCGTCGCTAACGTGGCTATCCCAATTCTTTTGATTGTCCCTTAAATATGACCTAATAATTTGAAGTACGGACCGCAGTTTTCACATGTATCGTCCCCTATTTTTTTCCAAGAATGTTCTGAGAATTCCTGACACAAATAATTTTCCATTGTCGGAATGAACGTACTCGGGTACCCCGAATACATGGAAAACCCCTTTCTCAAGGAACTTGACAACTTCTGCTGTAGTAGCCTTTCTCATAGGTTTCATACGAATTTCGAGAAATGGTCAAGACATACAAACATATAACAATTACCATTAGATGTACGAGGATACGGACCCATAAAATCAATAAACAAGCGCTGGAAATGTCGCTCTGTCAGGTGTTGTGTACCCATCAGTGGTTTATGGAAAGCATTTTGAGACTTGTTACCTTTGCAAATATCACATTTCTTAAGGTATTTTTGCACGTCTGACACCATGCCAGGCCAATACTACTTCTCTCTTAACCTCGCTACGGTCTTATGTATTCCGCCATGTCCTGCAGACGGCGAGTCATGTGAGGATTCAACTAGACCCAGTCGCAACTCAGTTGGAACCCAGAACTTCCAGGTGTGGTCTGGTTGAAGCCTGTCCCCCCGATTAAATTGTGTCCTTTTGTAAACATATCCGTCTGACGTACATAGGTCTGGCAATTTGTCTCTGTTGGTAGCGATGGTTTCCTTAAACGCCTCGTACGCTTGTGATTGAAACAATGGTGAATTCAAACACATATCAAGTCTTCTATCATCTGTCTTTAATTCGTCCATGCCTACTAGGGAGAGCGTATCCGGTACTACATTTTGGGTTCCCTTTCGTCGTTGAATGTCGAAGTCAAAGGCCTGTAGTTTCAGGCCCCATCTAATCAAACGCCCTGGGAGATCCTTTTGACGCACTAGCCATTTAAGGCTGCATGGTCAGTGATAACTGTGATGGGTAACCCTTCCACAAAAGGCCTGAATCGCTTGATGCTTAACACCGCTGCATAACATTCTAATTCGGTTATGCTATAATTACGCTGGGCTTTGTTCAATTTAGCCGATATATATGCAATAGGTCGTTCATTACTGTCCTCGTCTAGTTGAAAAAAAACACCCTTAACTCCGTCAGTCGACGCGTCACACTGTATATAGAAACCCCTGTTGAAGCCCGGATGTGTCAATACTGAGGTTGATATTAAGCTTTGCTTTAAGCAGTCGAAAGCCGCTTTTGCCTCTTCTGTTATAGTAAATTCCAGATATTTTCCTTTATGAGGCAGTCGTGCAACGGTGCTGCTATTGTCGCGTAATCCCGTATGAACCTTCGGTACCACCCTGACATACCTTAGAACCTTCTTAGCTGTTTCGGAGTCTTTGGCTTGGGGAAATCCTTTACGGCTATGATCTTGCTGGTGTCCATGCGAATGCATCCATCGCCCACTACATTTCCTAGGTATTTAACTTCCTTAAAACAGAACTTACTCTTTTCCATGTTTATGGTTAACTTTGCGCCACGTAGACATTTAGGGACCTTTTCCACAAAAACATAGATGTGACGGGCATGCCACAATTAAAACATAACATGGCTGAAATGGGGAAGGGCGAAACGATGCTATGGTGGGCGAATAACCGGTAGGTTGGCTAGACGGTGATAGCTGAGGTGGGACATTCACAGATGGCAGTGCCCTAATACGTGGCATGCTACTTATTTCCCCTACTTTCCTGTCTTATAATTTTTCGAATGCTAATTCGAATAAACATATGTCATAGTAGAGAAAGCTTTCATTCACTCACCTTATTTTTTTTTTTTTGTTGGAATCAGGCACGAAGCAACGCGTGCAGAAAACAGCACTCAGACTACATGCCGTCCATTGTACTGTTTTCATGTTCCTTTTAATCTGTTTTAAATCTGCAGGATTTACGAATAAATCTTAGTAGATTTTGGGGTGTCAAAGAGCTCAGGTGTTCGTCTCTCAACACGTCGCAACCAAATGCCTCATACCTAGTTCTTGCAAAGGCGGGGCAGAAGCACAGAAAGTGTTCCGCCGTCTCTTCCTCTTGAGAACAGGATGGGCATATGGAGTTGTCATGTACGCCTATCATTGTCAGGTATCTATGCCACGTGAAGTGACCGGTCAGCAGTCCAACAAGTTGCCTGCAGTCCCGCCTGTTAAGCGAGAGCAAGTGTTTTGATAGTCCTTCTGAGATTGAAGGTATCATGAGTTTTGCCCATCTGCAACCTCTCGACGCCTCCCATTCATTGCTGAGCGAAGTATTCACCCAGTTTCTGATGGTGGCATCGATGGCCGAAGGTGGGAGTGCTATAGCTGGCTGCGGGCCAAATAACACCTCATCCGAGCCAAATGGTCAGATGTCTCATTACCAGATACTCCGGAGTGACCAGGCACCCAGAGTAAAGCAAGTTCATTATGTTTACCAACATAGTTTAGTCGAGACTTGCATTGCCGAACTAGTTTGGAAGTAGTTAGAGGGCTCGCCAATGCCATGAGTGCAGCTTGGCTGTCACTGCAGACACGTATACTCCTCCCCCTCCACCTATTTTCCACCACGTAGTCCATGGCCTTGAGAATTGCAAATACTTCGGTCTGGAAGACTGAGGCATGTTTCTCAAGAGAAAAGTGAAGCTTATCCTCATTATCTTCTATAAAAACTCCAGATCCTGACCCAAAGTCAGTTTTGGAGCCATCAGTAAAGATTCGACAACGTGTAAGACCGGGCTGAGTGTTGGCATTAAACCAGCATTCAGCCTCAGGAAATTCAACGTTATAGAGTCTCATCAGCAAAGGAAACGGTGGCGTACTATCCGGGGGCATTGAAAATACGCAAGTGTCTTTATTTCTGCCGCCAGCAATTTCCGCCTCGCCCCACTCCGTTTTATGCCAATATCCGTTTCTTTAAAGTCTGCAGGTGGCCTTTAGGGCCTCCCCACGTATGAATATACATAGTGACGGTAAGTGCAGCAATGCGTCAAGAGCAGCACCAGGTGTTGTAGATAATGCCCCTGTACAGCACACGGCGATTGTTCTCTGAAGTTTAGCAAGCAGGTCCCCCACGCTATTAATTGAGAGTCTGATCCACCATACCACTGAAGCATAGCGGATTATGGGTCTGATCATATAGGTATATATCCAGAGGGTACCCTTTGGTGATAGACCCCACATTTTGCCGAAGACCCGTTTACACTGCCAGAAGGCTGCCAATGCTTTAGAGGTCTTGTGCTCAACGTGAGATTTCCACGACAGTTTTGCATCCAGAATTACTCCTAGATACTTCACTTCGGGAGAAGTCTGAATTGTGACTCCCTTAAGTGTGAGAGGCCATCCAACCTTCTCCACCTATTGAAGAAAACAACACTAGTTTTGGTAGGGTTTGCGGATAGTCCATTATCGTCACACCAGGTGTCAATCTTATTCAGTATTGTCTGCGCTTTCCTGCAAACAGCCGACAGAGATGGGCCCGTGACTAGATAGGCCACATCGTCCGCATAGGCCTGAGCGTAGATATTCGAGTCATCAAGAGTGACAAGAAGAGAATCAATTACCAAGCACCAGAATAAAGGGGAAAGCACCCGCCCTGAGGACAACCCTTACTTACTCCGCACTTTAGGTATTGATCCCCTTCCCCACTCACCTTGGTCTTCACATACATACATTCATATAGCTTCCAGTATGCTCTCAGCATTCCCGGATTCTGAGGCTTCTACTACTCGTTCGTGATTGCGGGCATCGAGCGGGTCGCAAATTACTTTTGGCATCGAATTAATTATTCATTGCTAACATGGTCGGATCAAAAATAAAAGGACAACTTTGGAAAACAAGTGCCATTATTTGCGATTAATAAAAAAATAGACAAATTGGATAATAGTAAAAAAAAGAATGAATCTATATATAAAGGTGTCATAGATAAAATCAATATAGAGTGAAGTGAAGAAGAAAATATTTTGATTAACGTTGGGCACAGCGAAAAAAAAATTCCAAAGGGAATGATAATTTAGTAAAGGAATATATGCAAATGTAAATTGAGCAAATATCTACTATAAGGGAATAATAAACATAATAGCAGATAAAAGTGAAGGGAAAATGAAAGTAATAATAATAGCAAACAAATGGTTAGTAAAAAAAAAAAACAGTACAAACCTATTGCGAAAACTACTTGTGTACTCCTATGCACATACGTGCTTATATACCTATTATGTATGTGTATATAAATAAAAAGAACATAAATATATATCTTAAAACCTAAACTGCTGATCTGTGGCGTAGACTCGTAGCCGGTCTCTGCTGCTGGCGTCGCTCGATGGCTTCTGCTCCTGTTCGGTCGATATTCTCTCCACTGTTTCTGCAATCTTGCTCAGTTGAAGTTTTTCCACTGTTTCTGCACTTCTGCACAGTTGAAGTTTTTCCACTGTTTCTGCACTTCTGCACAGTTGGTGCTTCTCCACAATTCAGTTCCGGATCTCAACCAGTTTCTATATGTAAATAGATCGTTGACTTGCATTAGAAGAATCAGCTGTTCGTGGCGATGTTATAGCCTATGTTAGCTTTGCTGGCAGGCCAATACGCTAAGATAAAACTTTGCAGCTCAAACCGATCACACAAATGTGTCTGTATGCACGTATGTCTGTGCTGTTGCATATACAGATGCTTCGCGGCTAATGTTTGAGGCACACCACCGGTGCTTGCCGGTTGGTAGTTCCAGACGCTAAGGAAGGGGAGGTCCTTTTGCCGATTCCGCTGGCGACCTCCAGCTTCAATGCCTTGTGGAATCCTCCTTCTTTGTCGGGAGTTTATTTTTTTCACAACGTGTATATTTTTTTATATATACATATTTTTCTTTCTCACTGAAATATGATTAGACCTTTGCTAATTAGGAAACAGCCTTGCACACTATATAGCTCAGTGTTTGGCCGAGCTTCTCCTACCATTTGCGGTGTGCGTATTTATATTATATCACAATTGGAGGGACATACAGTTTTGTGACGACTCCGAACGGCAGATGTATTTAATGAAATATGACTAGACCTTTCCTAATTAGGAAACAGCCTTGCACTTATATATAATATATTGTTGGCGCTTACACTATATAGCTCAGTGTTTGGCCGAGCTTTTCCTACCATTTGTGGCGTGCGTATTTATATTATATCACAATTGGAGGGACCTACAGCTTTGTGCCGACTCCGAACGGCAGATGTATTTAATGAGAAGTTTTTCATGGCAGAAATACCCTCGGAGGTTTGACATTGCCTGCCGAGGGGTGACCGCTATTGGAAAAAACTTTTTTCTATGATTAAGGGTTTGCTTGCCCTGACTGAGATTCAAACCTCGAGCTCACCGGCATATCGAGTTATAGCACGCACCGCTACCAACTCGACCACAGCGGCCACTTGCCACAGCCTTGCACTTGGTAGTCACTAAATCACCGCAACTTTCGTTATCTCCTGCTTTCGTTTGTAAGACTACTTTGCTGAGGCGTAGATTCAGCGAAATTGATCGCTCAGACAGAACTTCTGTCGGCATCCTGTAGCCAACATTTTAGTTTGACTAACATACGTGTTCGATCTAGTTCGCCGTCACCCAAGGTTACATCTTCCTTATCTCTATTTGGTACCTGTCCGTGGGTCTTCTCTAATATCTCTGCACTTCATTTCCCCTATTTGTGTTTTAGTTTTTTGTATATAAACCTGCAATACCTAAACAGACTAAAATTACTGACTATCTGCCTGTCCTTACCGCAAAGGCAGATTCGAGATAAAATATACCCTTTTGGACTCTAACCGCGCGAGACTTTAGGTACCAATACTCAGGACACTTAACATTTGTTAACATTTCCGATTATGTACCAATACTTGATTGACCAAAAAAAGAAATAAATACGGAACAACAGACATAAACTGAACAGAACGAAAATTGACACTGAAGATGGCACAACGCGGACGGTTTGTCTCCAAAACAAATTTGACAAGGGATGACGGAAAATCGTTCCAACAAATATCAACAATTCACCCTGTTGGACAAGAAAAAGAAGAAAACAATATGTATAGTTAATGCCTGTCAGGGTTATAACTCTACAACGACTAGACTTCTGACAGTATATCAACGACGGTTACAAAAGATTTATACAACTAAAGCAAGTATTTCGTTTAACAAACAGTGTCTAGCATAGATCGTTACACCAAAATTTGCAAGAATTAGAATAAAAACAAACACGGAAGCGAGCCGAAAAACAATAAGGAAAGCTGAAAGTTACTTTCTAAAGAATGAAGTAAGAAGTTTGTATGTACGCTAAGAAGAATCGATCAAACGAGGAATTGCTTTCTATTCTCTTAAGACTGACGGACGTTATACCGGAAAACATTCTCATGGACCTTTTCGAACATATAAAAACGAACACTGGGCACATAATGAAGTGGTTATACGAAAAATTTCAAAAAAAAAACTGGAAAAACTAACGGTTCCATATGGAGTAAAAGACAAGTCACAAGGTCATAACTTTCACACCAGACTAGTGAATCTTGCAAATATATCTATCAACGAGGAGGAAGCCAAACTATTGGAGAAAGCACTTAAACACAATATAAAGGACAATAACAGGATAAAGATAGCAGAACAAGCTATTATAGAAAAGGAAGTAGGAATATCTTTGCTGTCAAGTGAGGACCAAGATCACGCAAGGCACGCATGCAGAGATATTATAGAAAACCAAATTAAAATAAATGGAAATGTAAGATATAGCCACGAAAGTAACATTATAAACAGTTTAAAACAGAAATTTAGAAAGAACAGTGAAGAACGTGAAAATCACACAGAAGTGTCGATTGTTGCAGCCAGTTGCGCAGGTATAATACGATCCGGCCAAGCTATTTTGTAAGGTTTGAAGCTTTTTATCGCCGAAATAATATTTTCTCTTGTGATAGGGAGTCCAACGATTGCACCCGAATGGGGGCACTCTACTTCCCTTGATTGTAAGTTTCCAGGAAAGTGCGTGTCGGGAAGCAGCTCGCCGTTTCTTTTCTTGAAACCATCCAGGACTCATCCTGTCTCTGTAAGGATCCAATCGGGTTTGTTGTGCACGACAGAATTCTTCATAGTCTGGCAATTTCGTTGACACCTTCAATGCCAGTACAAAAATTCCTCCATGAGGACCTTTCGCTTCACGTAGGGCTTTTTTATAGGCCCACAGAAGCTGCTTATAGGTCTGCCATTCAAGCTCCTGACTTAGCCTTTTCGCCCCGTTAAACTGCCTCCGGCAATCTTTGCGCAGCGAGTCTAAGTCGCGCGACCACCACTGGATGTGGTAAATTGCTTTCGAGAATTTCTCTATAGAGAAGCCAGTCCGTGTTTCTAAGGTTCTTACGAATCTTCGGAGCACTGGTGGACAGATCTAGAGTTATCTCAATGTATCTTTAGTCTAAACAGGAGTGTTCATCAAGAACCTTCCAATTAGTTATCATATAATATAGCTTTTCACTACACAAAGTGAGGTCTATGACCTCCTGTCGATTTTTTAAAGTGGGCTCTGTACCCCTATTGCATATATGTAACTAAGTTAGTAGTTAAGAGGTCGGTGCTATCCCACTGTACATGGTAGGCGGTAGCGTCGCACCCGATGAGAACTAAACCCTCTGCGTGGTCGTTCCCTAGCTCGCGGAGTAGATTTTGAGGGGGATCCTCAGCCTCGTACGCCATGTATGTGGAGGCCAGTAACAAGGACTAGGCTCCGATCTCCAGTAGTGTTGTCGTCATGTCTCCATCACTATAACAGGGTAAAAGAAAAATGTTTAGATCTCTCTTCGCCATTACACAGGTTCTTATTTTACCTTTACCATGCTCAACAAGGAGCCTGTAGCCCACTGCACTCAGACCGCAGACCCCCGAGTTATTTACCCTGGGCACCTGGATAAGTGCGAAGTCTATGTCGTCGCAAAGTAGGTGGCTCAGGAGAGCAGCGGATGCTGCCCTAGACCGATGGAGGTTGATCTGCAGAACCCTCATCAATTAAGGTTCCCGTCATCTCCTCCACCGCAACGACAGTGATGTCAGCGCTAAAGAGCAGCTCCTCCTCAGCATACATCCTGTGCATCGCCGATGCCAAGTTTGATTGTGAGGAGGCTGCGCTCTCCGCATCGGAAAAGTCAGCCTCCCGTTCAGGTCCTTAATTATCCACCTCCATTGAAGCACCCACCTCGGAGGAACGCTGCGCGTCACCACGGTACACTCGCAGGGTCACCTCGTCAAGGCGGTAGTAAACACGGCCTTGTCTCTTCTCCAAGATCTCTAAAGAGTCCTTGTTCAGAGACAGGACCACTTGCCTTGATGGCCCATCCGGCTCCTCTACTAGCAGGACCATCCAGTCGCCTGTAGGTATTGTCGGGTTCATCACCTGAAGCATCTTTAAACATCACATGCTACGACCTTTACGTCGCTCTGGAACCAGCCGGCATCCCTGCACACAGGAGGGGCTCCAGGGTTCTCTTGCAGAACATCCATGACGACGTTTGCCAGGACCGCCTTCACCCACCTCCACTGGTTATTTGGGATTGACCCGTGCTCGTTGATGATGAAATTAAAGCGGGGAATTTTGAAACAAATGAACTGAAAGTCCATCAATATCCGTATTTGTAGATGGTTTAAGATTAGTAATGCCAGTAATAACATCATCCGAAGAGAGTCTAAGAGAACCAAAGCTTAAGATGGAGCTGAAGTTAGAGGAAGAGCAAGGTAATGGATTCCCATTATCAGCAGCAAAATTTTAGCTGAAAAATTCGGCAACAAATTGGACACGCCATTTGGAGTGTTGGCACACTTTTCCTCATAAAATATGGCTGAAGGAATAGCAGAGTTCGACTTTTTAGATTTAATAAATTGCCAGAAAGGCTTTGGATTTAATATTAGTTGAAACGATTTTCCGTCATCCCTTGTCAAGTTTGTTTTGGAGACAAACCGGTTTCGGCGTTGTGCCATCTTCAGTGTCAATTTTCGTTCTGTTCAGTTTATGTGATGTAAAAGGGGTCCCACAAGGATCAGTCCTTGGACCACTTTTGTGGAACCTTATGTACGACGGCGTCTTTAACCTGGAAATTCCTCCACGCACAAAAGTAGTTGGTTTTGCAGACGATATCGCGGTTGTAATTGTTCCAAACATTTGCAACAAATTGAAGCAGCAGCTGGCGAAGCTGTACTTAAAATCAAAACATGCCTTCAATCAATGTACCTAACGCTGGCCGACCATAAGACCGAGGCACTTTTAGTAAGCAGCAGAAAGGCAGTGGACATTCTGAATATTCGCATGGGGACAGAGGTAATCACATCCAAGCCTGTTATCAAATATTTGGGTGTGATGATAGACTCCCGACTCAATTTCAAGCCCCATTTGGAGTACGTCTCTAAGAAAGCATCTAGAGTGCAGTCAAGCTTATCGCGCATTATGCCAAATAACGGAGGACCGGGACACAGTAAACGAATCCTCTACAGTAGGGTCATTAGCTTAATCCTACTGTATGCGGCCCCGATCTGGGCCAACGCGCTGCTTGTGAAAAATGAAGTAAAAGAGGAAAAAAGATGTCAATCAATGAACACCTGGCAGAATCGTTGGAAGAGCTCCCCAAAAGGCATATAAGCTGATACCAAATATCAGCAAATGGATGGAGAGAAACCATGGTGACACAAACTTTCACCTTACACATTTCCTCTCAGGACATGTGGTATATTGCAAGTATTTAACTAAATTTGGCTATGATAGTTCCCCTCGCTGGCCAACATGTAGACACAGCGAAGAAGACGTGGAACACATTATGTTCCAATGTCCACGCATTCACATAGATCTTAGGCGTGCAGAGATGGCAAGACTTAGCCAACAACAAAGGTAAAGAGCGAGTAAGTTAACCAGCCCCGTGAGGTAATACCTCTTTTGGAAGTTCCGCGGGGAGAGTGGTCGTTGTGGAGAGAGTTTAGTAACGTAGGTGTAGTCAAGCGACTGCAAGTCGTGCATGCTGCTATGGGAATAGCAGTACTCATGAGAGTTTTCTCTTTACGGGAGTTCCCCAAAAAGAAAAAAAAAACCTATTTGGTAAAACTACATGCATGTGTATATAAATGTATACAAAAAGGACATAAATATATATCTTAAAAACTAGAGTGCGGCTGTAGTTACAGGCTCGCATCCGCCGATGGTGCCCGCATCATGGAGCGTGTGCGTAGAAAACCTATAAACGAGGCGGGTTGCCAAGCTTATTTCCGCCCAACGTGTGGCCTCGACCCACGACCTAGAACCGGGCTCAATCAAGTTTCCTGTCGGTTCTGCTTGAATTTATCTTGTGGTACGGTGTTGTGCCTACATACACAATCACAAGACCCTATAACTTAGCTACTTCTATATTTGCATATCTATATACAGAAGTCATGCTTAACCCTATATCAATAGATTACTTAATCGGCTAAATAAATATGTAAATGTGTATATACATAAGTAGATAAATAGGGTAATAAATACGTAAATAAATTAAGCAATAATCACAAATCATCGTCAATAAAAATTAAAATAACTGCAATAATAATAAAAAATCAATAAATTAATAAAATGTCACAGAAAATATACGTAGTCTAGTAGTATACAAAATTTGATTTAATCGATAAATATAAATAAAAAAGCTAAACAGCATATCCCTGGGATAATAAATAGAGTCGAGTCCTAAGTTATGTTCTAGGGACGTAGATTAATCAATGACTAAATATAATATCACAGGATATATAAGTGCAGTCCTGACTGCAGTACGTAATAATAAGTAGAAAAGTTGTCTAGTTGATGGACTTAAGTATAAGGACATGCAACACAAGCCACAAATACGACATTGACTAAATTACTATGCGGCAAAGAGGTCCTTTGCGTGGTATACCCCAATACTTTTCCCGTATGTGTTTTCCAGCTCATACATCGCGTTCTTTATGGCCTTTAAAATCACGCATTTGACTTGTTTGGGACCTAATTTAGCATTATAGTTCTCGACTAGTGCACTCTGTTTAAAGTTACGACGATATACTACTTTTGGTATTATAGACTTTTTCCCTCCGTTCGTGGGCCAGTTTTAACTCCTTTATAATTTTTTCTCTAATTAGATAAAGATTGTCTTTTTCTGGAATAATTTCACATTCCGAGTCTCTTAGCGCTCCTTGCTTTCGATACAAGTCATATGAGGCGGCATGTTGGATTATTGGCAACCAATATGGTGAAGTACCAATCGCCGAGTGCACCACATTACGGAGAGCAAAGACAGCGTCGCTAACGTGGCTATCCCAATTCTTTCGATTGTCCCTTAAATATGACCTACTAATTTGAAGTACGGACCGCAGTTTTCACATGTATCGTCCCCTATTTTTTTCCAAGAATGTTCTGAGAATTCCTGACACAAATAATTTTCCATTGTCGGAATGAACGTACTCGGGTACCCCGAATACATGGAAAACCCCTTTCTCAAGGAACTTGACAACTTCTGCTGTAGTAGCCTTTCTCATAGGTTTCATACGAATTTCGAGAAATGGTCAAGACATACAAACATATAACAATTACCATTAGATGTACGAGGATACGGACCCATAAAATCAATAAACAAGCGCTGGAAATGTCGCTCTGTCAGGTGTTGTGTACCCATCAGTGGTTTATGGAAAGCATTTTGAGACTTGTTACCTTTGCAAATATCACATTTCTTAAGGTATTTTTGCACGTCTGACACCATGCCAGGCCAATACTACTTCTCTCTTAACCTCGCTACGGTCTTATGTATTCCGCCATGTCCTGCAGACGGCGAGTCATGTGAGGATTCAACTAGACCCAGTCGCAACTCAGTTGGAACCCAGAACTTCCAGGTGTGGTCTGGTTGAAGCCTGTCCCCCCGATTAAATTGTGTCCTTTTGTAAACATATCCGTCTGACGTACATAGGTCTGGCAATTTGTCTCTGTTGGTAGCGATGGTTTCCTTAAACGCCTCGTACGCTTGTGATTGAAACAATGGTGAATTCAAACACATATCAAGTCTTCTATCATCTGTCTTTAATTCGTCCATGCCTACTAGGGAGAGCGTATCCGGTACTACATTTTGGGTTCCCTTTCGTCGTTGAATGTCGAAGTCAAAGGCCTGTAGCTTCAGGCCCCATCTAATCAAACGCCCTGGGAGATCCTTTTGACGCACTAGCCATTTAAGGCTGCATGGTCAGTGATAACTGTGATGGGTAACCCTTCCACAAAAGGCCTGAATCGCTTGATGCTTAACACCGCTGCATAACATTCTAATTCGGTTATGCTATAATTACGCTGGGCTTTGTTCAATTTAGCCGATATATATGCAATAGGTCGTTCATTACTGTCCTCGTCTAGTTGAAAAAAAACACCCTTAACTCCGTCAGTCGACGCGTCACACTGTATATAGAAACCCCTGTTGAAGCCCGGATGTGTCAATACTGAGGTTGATATTAAGCTTTGCTTTAAGCAGTCGAAAGCCGCTTTTGCCTCTTCTGTTATAGTAAATTCCAGATATTTTCCTTTATGAGGCAGTCGTGCAACGGTGCTGCTATTGTCGCGTAATCCCGTATGAACCTTCGGTACCACCCTGACATACCTTAGAACCTTCTTAGCTGTTTCGGAGTCTTTGGCTTGGGGAAATCCTTTACGGCTATGATCTTGCTGGTGTCCATGCGAATGCATCCATCGCCCACTACATTTCCTAGGTATTTAACTTCCTTAAAACAGAACTTACTCTTTTCCATGTTTATGGTTAACTTTGCGCCACGTAGACATTTAGGGACCTTTTCCACAAAAACATAGATGTGACGGGCATGCCACAATTAAAACATAACATGGCTGAAATGGGGAAGGGCGAAACGATGCTATGGTGGGCGAATAACCGGTAGGTTGGCTAGACGGTGATAGCTGAGGTGGGACATTCACAGATGGCAGTGCCCTAATACGTGGCATGCTACTTATTTCCCCTACTTTCCTGTCTTCTAATTTTTCGAATGCTAATTCGAATAAACATATGTCATAGTAGAGAAAGCTTTCATTCACTCACCTTATTTTTTTTTTTTTGTTGGAATCAGGCACGAAGCAACGCGTGCAGAAAACAGCACTCAGACTACATGCCGTCCATTGTACTGTTTTCATGTTCCTTTTAATCTGTTTTAAATCTGCAGGATTTACGAATAAATCTTAGTAGATTTTGGGGTGTCAAAGAGCTCAGGTGTTCGTCTCTCAACACGTCGCAACCAAATGCCTCATACCTAGTTCTTGCAAAGGCGGGGCAGAAGCACAGAAAGTGTTCCGCCGTCTCTTCCTCTTGAGAACAGGATGGGCATATGGAGTTGTCATGTACGCCTATCATTGTCAGGTATCTATGCCACGTGAAGTGACCGGTCAGCAGTCCAACAAGTTGCCTGCAGTCCCGCCTGTTAAGCGAGAGCAAGTGTTTTGATAGTCCTTCTGAGATTGAAGGTATCATGAGTTTTGCCCATCTGCAACCTCTCGACGCCTCCCATTCATTGCTGAGCGAAGTATTCACCCAGTTTCTGATGGTGGCATCGATGGCCGAAGGTGGGAGTGCTATAGCTGGCTGCGGGCCAAATAACACCTCATCCGAGCCAAATGGTCAGATGTCTCATTACCAGATACTCCAGCAGCACCCAGAGTAAAGCAAGTTCATTATGTTTACCAACATAGTTTAGTCGAGACTTGCATTGCCGAACTAGTTTGGAAGTAGTTAGAGGGCTCGCCAATGCCATGAGTGCAGCTTGGCTGTCACTGCAGACACGTATACTCCTCCCCCTCCACCTATTTTCCACCACGTAGTCCATGGCCTTGAGAATTGCAAATACTTCGGTCTGGAAGACTGAGGCATGTTTCTCAAGAGAAAAGTGAAGCTTATCCTCATTATCTTCTATAAAAACTCCAGATCCTGACCCAAAGTCAGTTTTGGAGCCATCAGTAAAGATTCGACAACGTGTAAGACCGGGCTGAGTGTTGGCATTAAACCAGCATTCAGCCTCAGGAAATTCAACGTTATAGAGTCTCATCAGCAAATGAAACGGTGGCGTACTATCCGGGGGCATTGAAAATACGCAAGTGTCTTTATTTCTGCCACCAGCAATTTCCGCCTCGCCCCACTCCGTTTTATGCCAATATCCGTTTCTTTAAAGTCTGCAGGTGGCCTTTAGGGCCTCCCCACGTATGAATATACATAGTGACGGTAAGTGCAGCAATGCGTCAAGAGCAGCACCAGGTGTTGTAGATAATGCCCCTGTACAGCACACGGCGATTGTTCCCTGAAGTTTAGCAAGCAGGTCCCCCACGCTATTAATTGAGAGTCTGATCCACCATACCACTGAAGCATAGCTGATTATGGGTCTGATCATATAGGTATATATCCAGAGGGTACCCTTTGGTGATAGACCCCACGTTTTGCCGAAGACCCGTTTACACTGCCAGAAGGCTGCCAATGCTTTAGAGGTCTTGTGCTCAACGTGAGATTTCCACGACAGTTTTGCATCCAGAATTACTCCTAGATACTTCACTTCGGGATAAGTCTGAATTGTGACTCCCTTAAGTGTGAGAGGCCATCCAACCTTCTCCGCCTATTGAAGAGAACAACACTAGTTTAGGTAGGGTTTGCGGATAGTCCATTATCGTCACACCAGGTGTCAATCTTATTCAGTATTGTCTGCGCTTTCCTGCAAACAGCCGACAGAGATGGGCCCGTGACTAGATAGGCCACATCGTCCGCATAGGCCTGAGCGTAGATATTCGAGTCATCAAGAGTGACAAGAAGAGAATCAATTACCAAGCACCAGAATAAAGGGGAAAGCACACCGCCCTGAGGACAACCCTTATTTACTCCGCACTGTAGGTATTGATCCCCTTCCCCACTCACCTTGGTCTTCACATACATACATTCATATAGCTTCCAGTATGCTCTCAGCATTCCCGGATTCTGAGGCTTCTACTACTCGTTCGTGATTGCGGGCATCGAGCGGGTCGCAAATTACTTTTGGCATCGAATTAATTATTCATTGCTAACATGGTCGGATCAAAAATAAAAGGACAACTTTGGAAAACGCAAGTGCCATTATTTGCGATTAATAAAAAAATAGACAAATTGGATAATAGTAAAAAAAAGAATGAATCTATATATAAAGGTGTCATAGATAAAATCAATATAGAGTGAAGTGAAGAAGAAAATATTTTGATTAACGTTGGGCACAGCGAAAAAAAAAATCCATAGGGAATTGGCACCGGCCAAGGGGATTTGTCACGTAAAACTAATCAACGTTAATAGTCACACAGTCAATATTAAAGAAATAAAACCTCTAGCGGAAAAATTAGCTAATTACAATATACTAAATACACATAACCAAACAAACACATACAACAATGAACGCTTTAATAGATTAATGAAAGAATTAAATTTGAAAAACCTAGAAAGAAATACAGAAACAGAATTAACAGAAATTTTTCACAAATATCAATCAATTTTTCACTTGGAAGGAGAAAAACTTTCTGTAAATAATTTCTATAAGCACAAACTCAATACATAAAAAACTACAGACTACCACAAACACGACAAAAAGAAATACAAACGCAGGTACAGGGAATGATTGACAACGACATCATTGAACCTTCTGTCAGTCCATACAATTCTCCACTACTTCTAGTACCTAAGTAGAGTGAAAACGACAAAAATAAATGGCGTTTAGTAGTTGACTTCAGAAAATTAAACGACAAAATAGTAAACGATAAATTTCCGTTAACAAGATTAGAAGATGTATTAGACGTTTTAGGAAGAGCTAAATACTTCACAACTTTAGACATGACAAGTTCTTTTCACCAAATACCTTTGCTAAACGATTCAAGACCACCAACAGCTTTTTCTACACAAGACGGACACTATCAATTTAAACGTCTGCCATTTGGATTAAAAGTTTCCTCCAACAGTTTTCAAAGAATGTTAACAATTAGCGGTTTAAAATCAGAAGCCTTCCTCTACGTAGACGACATTATTGTTTTTGGGTGTTCATTAAAACACCACAATAATAACCTCTTAAAAGTTTTTGAAAGACTCAAATACTACAACCTTTAATTAAATGCAAGCAAATGTCAAATCCTTAAATCAGAAGTAATTTATTTAGGACATTTAATAACAGACAAAGGAATCAAAACCGACCCAGCTAAATGCGAAGTAGTACGCAATTACCCAAAACCAACAAAGCCAGACGAAACAAGAAGATTTATAGCATTTTGTAATTATTATAGACGTTTCATACCAAATTTTGCCCAAATCGTAAATTGTTTAAATTCATTATTAAAAAAAGGAAAACCTTTTATTTGATCAGAAGAATTCAAAACTGGACATATCTCTATGGCAGAAAATTCATCGTAGTCACTGACCACAGACCACTAGATCACTATTTTCGCACAGAAACCCATCATCAAAAATGACAAGAATTAGAATAGATGTATCTAAATATGACTTTGAAATTATATACAAGCAAGGCAAGATAAACACCAACGCAGATGCATTATCACGCATCAAGATAGACAGTGACATACTTAAAGCAATGATTCCAACAGGTAAAACTGAAAAAGAAGATAATAAAAGCATTAACGTTATAACAAGGAGCAAGGCCGCAAAATTAAAGAATATCAAAGAAAATAAATTAGCACAAAAGAATATAAATACCGGTACACGCATTATTTAAGAAAACACAGCTCTCAAGAAGACTGATTAACTTCACATTTGGGAATGTACATCTTTTAATGACATAAAGATAATGAAGAAATTGAAATTTTATATTGAAAAATAAAGTAGTACTACAATTGAAATAATTGATAATGAAGTGCACGTAACCTGTAGCGAGACCCTTTGAATCTAGATTCATTGTTGGAGAAACTACATGGTTCACTAAGAAGTTCACGTATAAAGGAGCTAGCCCTTTGTGACAAAGATTTTATATTTAAAAACATTGATATGAATGCATTCAAGAAGAAATACATATAATGAATTAGAAATGAATAAACGCGCGCCAATAAAAATACTAATACTATATAGGGCTCCAAGAGAAGTAGAAAGTATAATACTAAAATATAAATTGCTAGATGAATTTCACTGCTCTAACATTGCAGCTCACTTAGGAATCCGAAAAACTATTTTAAAACTCAAACAAAGATATATTTGGAAAAATATGAGACAGATGGTAAAAGAATTTATAAACAACTGCAAAAAATGCACACAAAATAAAGTAGTGAGACATACAAAAGAACCACTTGTAGTGACAGACACACCAACCACAACTTTTGACACCATAACAGTTAACTTATCAAAATTTGTAATAGCACACCCAATTGAAAGTAAAGACGCAAAAACAATAGCAACCAATTTAGTTGAACAACTCATTCTAAAGCACGGTTTCATTAAGACAATAAAATCAGACAGAGGGACAGAATTTGTAAACGAGCTAATGAATAACGTATGTAACTTACTCAACACAAGACAAATATTTTCCACGACATATCACCATCAAACAATAGGTGCGCTTGAGAAAAACCACAGAACGCTTAACGAGTATTTACTTTCATTTGCCGACGACTATGAAAGGGACAAATGGATCTCATATTACACTTTCGCATACAACACCACCCCTCACGAAGACACATTGTATTCACCGTATGAATTAGTATTTGGTAAACTACCAACTTTACCAAGTGACAACATAAAAAAACAAAACAAAATTTACGATATTGATAATTATGCCAATGAATTGAAAATTAAACTTCAAACCTCAATAAAAAACGCAAGGAATATTATAAATATTGTAAAAAGTAAACAAGAAGAAAAAAATGACAATAATGTAAATATAAGAAATTTTGAAATAGGAGATTTAGTTTATCTAAAAGTAGAAAATAGAAAGAAAAATTAAAGCCCGTACCATGTCCCATATAAAATTGTAAACAAAAGATGAGTAAACTCCACATTAGATATTAATGGTAAACATAAAGAACTACATAACAACATATTGAAAATATACAAAGAACTACATTAAGAACACAAAATTAAATAATAAGTATAAATTATAGTTTAAATAT
This sequence comes from Philophylla caesio, assembly GCA_963971545.1. NCBI lineage: Eukaryota > Metazoa > Arthropoda > Insecta > Diptera > Tephritidae > Philophylla > Philophylla caesio. The sequence goes on from OZ020605.1 coordinate 60,150,904, forward strand.
AACAAATACATAGCAATAAGCAAAATATTATCATATCCATACACATGTAAAACACTTGCATATCTCCACACAAAAAAAATTATTTCATTACGCGAACGAAATAAATTTTTTCCTCTGAAGGGTAAGGGTGTAGTGACCTACATCAAACACAGAACAAAGCCAATTGCATTATCGCTGACTGTGCAATACAGCAGTGTAAATAAACACATAGCTTAGCGCATTGACCGCTGCAACGCTCTCGCTGCGCCGGCAGAATATTTCAGTGACACATTATGCATAGCCAACTGCATGCACTAATTTGATTGGTCGCCCTTCCAAGGCATTGGAATAGAGGGTGGAGTTATGGAAATGTCTTTGCATGTTAATTTCAAATAAATAGATGTAAGTTTCACGAAAATTAAATTAGAATAATTCTGACAGCTAAAACTGGCATTTTATTTCTCAAAACATTTCGGCAATCTAACGGCTGCATAATGAACGGCAGAATCCTCTCTGCCTTTATAAAGAAGAGGATTCTGATAAAAATACCAGACATAGTACCAACACACTACATAGCACATCAAATCATCCTCAAGCACACAAATACGCCGCTATAAGATAACTAACAAACAGACTTGAACGAACACCGCTATTTCGAGAGGCATACGGAAATTAACTAAACACAATATACAACATAGCAACAAACAACGGATATAAAAAGGAGCTCGTGGATAAATTCAGAAAAATGTATGAAATTCAAATAAGAAGCGATAGAGAGATAGACGAAAAAACTTGGACAGTAATGACTTACACAGGAAAAATGACATACGAACTTGCAAATTTTTTCAGAAAGTATAATATCCACACGGCGCTCAAAACTGGAAACAGCAGGAATGAAGAAAACCCTTTGAACAAACAAGGCGTGTATAAACTGACCTGTGAGTGTCAATATAGCTATATGGGACAAACAGGCCGTACAGTAAGAACAAGATTTGGTAAACACATAAGGGGCTACAACAAAGGAATACGAAAACCCACGGCAATACCTGAATCTAATATTGCAAACCATTTGGTAAACGCAAAACATAAAGAAAACCGTTAAGGTACTGCACGTACAACAAAAAGACGGCGCCTAAATGCTCTTGAAAACATGGAAATATATAAACAAAAAACATTTGGATGGGAGGATAATTAACGAACAAATAAACAGCAACTCTGATGCGATATTTGCACCATTAAGGCATGTTTACAAAAAAAAAAACAAATCCGTAGGTAAACCTACAATACCTAAACGGGCTAAAATTACTGACTATCTGCCTGTCCTTACCGCAAAGGCAAATTCTAGATAAAATATACCCTTTTGGACTCTAACCGCGCGAGACTTTAGGTAACTATACTCAGGACACTTAACATTTGTTAACATTTACGATTATGCACCAATACCTGATTGACCAAAAAAACGAAATAAATACGGAACAACAGACATAAACTGAACAGAACGAAAATTGTCACTGCAGATGGCACAACGCCGAAACCGGTTTGTCTCCAGACCAAACTTGACAAGGGATGACGGAAAATCGTTCAAACCAATATCAACAATTCACCCTGTCGTACAAGAAAAAGTAGAAAACAATATACTTTGGATTTGATTTAATATTATCCTCCATGCTTAGGATGTGGTTTCTGCAAAGAAATTAATCTAAACAGTTGAAATCTTTGGAATAACGCTGATATATAGCGAAAAAAATTAAGCTCCCAGTTATTTTAAACTTTTTAAAGAATTTATTCCGGAGGCTTTTTAAACTTTTCCAGTGAAAGTTATACCACGGTAGTTTATAAGGCTTTTTCTTAATAATCGGAACGTTAGTTAAACAGAAATCAAACATTAAAGTTTTAAAAACATAATAGCATCTGGAAACGTCGGAGCAGGACAATAGGTCATTCAATTTGTATTCCATTAGTAAACTATTAATCAGATCAAAATCACATGCTGAAAAATTAAAAGCTATTCTATCATCAGGCACAGATGATGAAAACTCATAAAGTTTAAAATCCAAAATCAGAGGCACATGATGCTTATCACACGGCCTAATAGGAGAAATGCATTCCGAAATATATTAGATCAAACTATCACTAATAAAAATGAGATCGAGTAATCTATTCAACTTGTTAACAAAACCGTTAACTTGTCGTAAATTAAGACTTAAAATACTATCAATAAAATAAGATTCATGAGCTGAAAAAACATTCAAAGGAGTGAGCCCCGAGTTAGAAAAACTAGTGGACCAACTCACATACTCAGATTTAAGTCACCCGAAATGCATATTTGGTTATTACTTAACTTATTTATGACTACAGAGGTAATATTGTCAGCATGCAAGCGATAAAGAAATTCTCCACTATTTGGTGGATTATATGAAACCACGAAAAACAATGAGCTATGTGCTGTCGTACTGCTAACACAAACGCAGAGTTGATCTATTATATGTATAATCATCGTTCTTAAGCGAAACTAAATATGCATGAAATTTACGTTGTACCGCAATGAGTAAACCACCACCTCTTGCGAAACCAGTTTTAGTTACATCTCTATCCTTTCGAAAAACATTATATAAATTAGAGTCAAAGTATTCTTTATCAAAAAAGTTAGAATTGAGCCATGTCTCAACTATTGCAAATACATCATAATCAAGTTGCTAGCTAACAGCGCGAAAATGTTCTTATTTAGTATGTAGGCCGGATAAATTCTGAAAATACACATTCAGACCGCTAAATTTATCAGAAGTTATACTTGTTTTTGTTGCTTCTCTTCTTTTCGAAAAAAAAATGAAGAGGGCGTATGTTGACATTGGCAGGCCAAAGAGCAGCCGAAAAGAGCTTATCATAAAAAGCAACAGAAACACCTAGCTTAAAATTTACTTTTTTATGCTACTAAGTGGAATTTCTCTTTTACTAGTGCATAGCATAAAAGATGGTTTTTATCAATAGCTGCATGCTTGACATTGAACTCAATAATGTTGTCAGCAGAAACAGAAGGCAGAAATGACGATAAATGTAACTATTACATACGGCCAGCCACCTCCAAATCCGTATTTGTGTTTATAGCAACAATTCTTAATTCATTTCGACATTTAGACTTTGTTACTTTTGTCCACTCAGTGTTCACCGTCACCGAAGAAACAAACAAAGTTCGATCAATAGCTGGCACAGCTGAGCACGCAGTCGACCAATCAACAACAGCAGTAGTACTAGACGAACGCAAAGAAGATCCAGCATCATTACCAGCTTTTTCTGGTACAACAGCAGCAGACTTCGGCAAAATTTTCTCAGCTAGCATCGAAGTGCACGTAGGCGACAGACCAGCAACAGCAGCAGCAAGAGAACTGGAAGTAGATGTACGCAAAGAAGAAAATTACGACCAACAACTGCACGCGAATATGATAAAACCGAGAGAGCATTCGTCTTATTACTGACACCAGTACAAGAAACAGCAACTGCAGGCGAACTGTTGGGCATATACGAGTTATCCGTAACAGCAACAATTGATGTTTTAGTTGTTGAAATTTTATCAACATTTACTGCACCAATAATCAGCTTCGAGACTAAGAATTTTGTGACATTAACCACCTTAGTCAGATATGCAATTGATGACATCAAGTTTGAATAGTAATGTAGGCAATTATCGCAATTAAACACAATGGTTGTATAATTAGCAAGCAGTTCACACATTTCTTTGCTATCAACCTTAACACAAATTTTATGATACTTATTATTACAAGCATGGCTAGAGATTTCATAGCCAACACGTAAAGATTTAAAGCATTTAGCACAAGTTGAATTCACAAGCACAAACCTAGATGTCTGGCAACAATCCAAGTCCAATCGATACCCACCAAAAAAACAACGTTACCATATATATGAAATTACTTGCAGACGAAAACAAAATGACAAATGCGGTAAAGTTTACATTGGGACAACAAAACGGTCTTTAGGTGTTCGACTGGGCCACCATGCAGCTGACATTAGACATCAAAAAAATAGCACAACATATAATAACAAGCGGACATACAAAATTGTCACAACATATAATAACAAGCGGACATACACCTGTTTTCGCCAACATGAAAATGATTGATAGAGAAGATAGAGAACCGACAAGTTACAGACTAGAGATACTTAGAATTATGCAAAAAAAGGATAATGCGATAAACAAAAAGGAAGACAAAGGCCGCAGTATACATTTCATGCTTGTAATGTTTTATTTTTTATTTTTATACCCGAGCGTACTTGTACACAAGGGTATTATAAGTTTGTTCGCATAACGGTGGCTTGCAACAGCATAATGGCATCAAGATAGATATAGACATATATATGTGGCGGCACCCACATTAACATTTCTGCCAATATGAATTTATCTTATATTATGTAAATTGCATTTAAAGGTTAATATTAAGTTCGTTAATATTAGTCCAACTAAGGGTTAAGTTATCACGCATTTTACTTTACATTATTATTCTTACTAGTACAATAATGCTATCTCTATTACTCCTACCAATTAAGCTATTCCTGTATAACATTTAATTGGTGAAGAATATCACCTGATCGTGTTCGCTTAAAACTAATATACTCGTAAGAACAGAATTTGGAAATGTAAAGAAGGTGTTCGATTTTGGTTACCACGTCTTGCAGACGCGTTATAATAAAGAACCGACATCCCCACATTGGTGACCCCGACGAAGGACAAACAACCGCAAGGACTTTAGCGGTCACTTTGTCGCAACCTTCAACTTTAAAACAAAGGAATAAATACAGTTACCTACCAGTGGTCACGCCACTGAAGCTGACACCAACCAAAAAAAAAAAAAAAAAAAAAGTCACACCACGCAACTGGCCGTTACAAAGACAAAACATGGGAAACATAACCTTGTGCGCCACTTTGTACAACAGCAGCCAAACACAATTTTTGCAAACCATCATTGGCATTTTTAATTTTGCATAATACATAGTTGTATTAAATTTTGCAAAAAAAAAAAAAAAGAACAAAAGCCAATCGAAATGCCAGCCGACGACGACACACCGCGGCTTCCAAAACCAACAATGTTCTTGGGTAACAACGTTAATTCTACGGCAATCAGTGTTCCAAGCTTTAATCAAGACAGGCCGGGGCTCTGGTTTGCGCAATAAGAATCCCAGTTCCGTAACCATAATGTCTCAAACGAACTGGACAAATTCAATCATACGATTCCGCTCATAGACACACGCATAGCCGCCGACGCCGAAGACATTATTTTGAATCCACCGACGGACAAGCCTTATCACAAATTGAAGACTGCGCTTATAACATGCTACTCAAAGTCTAGAGAATCTAAACTCCTTGAGCTACTGGACGGCGAGAGTCTCGGTGATAAAACGCCTTCGCGAACATCTTCGACATCTACGTAGTTTAGTGCCTGACATCAACGAGGAAGTATTAAGAGCAAGTGGCTATCGCACCTGCCCAACCAAATGCGCGCATGTTTAGTTGCGCAACACACTGCCAACCTACAAGAATTATCCGAAGCCGCAGACCGTTTGCATGATGTACTTAAACCATCTCCCGGAAGTCACGTAGCTGCAACATCCTTCGCAAATGCTCAAATTGCTGCACATTCGGACGTAGAGCAGCAATTAGTGCACATTATAAAATGTCTGCAGAAGCTGTTGGATATTCGATCAACGACTACGCGAAAATGTTTTCGTGCACAAATACCAACAGGAGTAGGTATGTTACTCCAGTAAGCTCAGCCGGCAACATCTGCTGGTATCACAAAAAGTTTGGTAACCTTGCTCAAAAATGCGCACATGGTTGCACACCAGCGGGAAACGAATCAGAGGGACGTTAGCGGCGGAGAGCGCCTTTCTTTCACCATCGTACCGCCTCTTCATTTCAGACACAGTGGACACAGGCTCCGAAGTGTCAGTTTATCCTAATATAGGTAACACTACTACGAAGATGGCGACTGGCTACCAACTCATCGCAGCGAACGAAACGCCTATTAATACCTATGGCGTCCTAACAATCAACTTAAATATTGGCCTGCGCAGAGCGCTATCATGGCGTTTCATAGTAGCAGACGTTTCTAGGCCGATTATCACTGACTTACTATCACACTATGGCCTCCTCGTGGATCTGAAAAATCAACGACTTATTGACGAAACCACCAGATTACGCACCACAGGCACAACCAGAATCGTGGATATACAGTCAATCATCTGCACTTTGGCATCTACTTGCCGAATTTTCAAAGGTAACACGCCCTGATGGTGCCCCCTCGCACGTTTTACATATAACACAGCATCATATAAAAACAACACCAGGAACTCCAGTAAGTAGCCGGGCTCGTCGATTAGACCCCGAACGCCTAAAAACTGCATGGTTGGAATTTGAGAGGATGATTAGCTGGGTATTGCAAGACCGTCAGACAGACGAGTTGATGCAATTCACTCGGCAATTACAGCTGAACAGCTCGCACTTGTCCAGAACGACGACGCAGAGCATCAGCAACTGCTACGCAACTCCGGCACTTTACTGGAACTACGAAAAATTTTAAATAATAATGCAGATGTCGCTGTATACAGCGACATTTCAACTGGTACGGCACGTCCTTTCGTTCCCCAACCACTTAGACGAAGAATATTCGATACTCTTCATTCAGTTTCACATCCAGGCCGACGAGCTTCGAGGCGGCTAATAGCTAGCAGATACGTTTGGCCATCAATCAACAAGGATTGCATCAGTTTGGCCAAAACTTGCATCCAATGCCAGCGTAACAAAATTAGTCGCCATACAGTTTCACCAATTGCGCCATTTCAACTACCATCAAGCCGTTTCGAGCATGTACATATAGTTAGATTTGGTGACGCTTCCATTGTCAACAGGACACACCAAATTCCTCACAATCATTGATCGTTTTACACGCTATCCAGCTGCCACACCACTTATTGACGGCACGGTCGCCCGAGCAGCACACGCACTCATGCTAACATGGATATCATATTTTGGAGTCCCTCTGCGGATTACCAGCGACCTTGGAAGACATTTCGAGTCAGACCTTTTCAAGAAACTCTGACCTCCTTGGTTTCCAACATTAACGTACAACGAGTTACCATCCACAATCCAACGGGCTCGTTGAACGCTTTGACCGGCAATTAAAATCATCTCTTCTTTGCCATGGTGAGAGTTGGTACGACGCACTTCCCGCAGTTCTTCTCGGACTAGCACACGCACTCATGCTAACATGGATATCATATTTTGGAGTCCCTCTGCGGATTACCAGCGACCTTGGAGGACATTTCGAGTCAGACCTTTTCAAGAAACTCTGACCTTCTCGGTTTCCAACATGAACGTACAACAAGTTACCATCCACAATCCAACGGACTCGTTGAACGCTTTCACCGGCAATTAAAATAATCTCTTCTTTGCCATGGTGAGAGTTGGTACGACGCACTTCCCGCAGTTCTTCTCGGACTTCGAGTTGCTTTTAAAGAAGATATCAAAACCACACCAGCAGAAATTGTTTTTGTTGAGCCAATTTGATTACCAATTCGCCATCAACTCAAAACATTGAAGCACCAGAATACGTGAAAACGCTAAGAGAAGTATTTCGATATCTAGCGCCTACACCTTCTTCACGACATAGTCAAGAGAAAATATTCATTTCAAAAGAGCTTGCGAATTCATCGCACGTTTTCATTTGCAACGACAAAGTTAAGCAATCTTTTTCTTCGCTTCACGATGGACCATTCCCAGTCTTAGAGCGATTTGACAAATACTACAAAGTATCGATCCACGGGAAATCAGCTCCTCTATCTATCGATCGGCTTAAACCAGCTTTCCTTTGTACCGATGATGATGAACACCGTTGCTCCAAGTGATTCGAAGATAGCCAGAAGAATTAATATTTCAGCGGTACTAACCAAGACTCTCCTCACCAGAGGCAAAGACATTTAACCCTTATCCTGTAATAAAAAAAGTAACCAATCCTGTATTTTGGGCAAATTTTGTCCAATGCAATTTTATTACATTTCTGCACAAGTATTACATGTGATTACTGTTTGTAAATGTCTTTTACAAACAAATGAGTTACAGTTGTTACATTTTATGTTGTATTTAGTGCTATTTGATCGATTTTCGCAAAAACGACATCGCGCTTTCTTCGCAGTATTTTCTTTTTGTGACTGCGCAAGTTTCCTTGCAACGGAACTATGTGGCTGAGATATTCTTTCCATCTTTTTGTTTTCCAACAGATCGAACCCCAATTGATCCAGGAAAAGTCTGCGGCGGAAATATTTTTTTTTGTTACATTCAGGATTTACAGCCGTCCAAATTACAAAAGCATTGCAAGCAGAAACGTCTAGCATATTTGGAAAGAGAGCTACTGGCCATCTATTGGTCTTTCTCTTACAGGTGTATGTCCCGAAAAGTTGGTCTAGTGTATCTACGCCCGCTTTTGTTTTGTTGTAATAATCAATTATATCTGATTTTTTCAAACAGCTGTCCTGAATTTTCGCATCTTGATTAAGCGTGCTGATGAGATATACCCAGCGATACTTTTTTGGTACATAAGAAACAAGTGTAATTGATTTCTTATATTTATATAATAATTGGGAATGAAAAACCGATTTCTTTTTCATATCTAAAATACATGGAGGTAAAAATGTCTTATTTTTACAAACCGTTCCAACAATTGTTAGCTTATTTTTCAAAAGTTCAGCAGCAAGATCGCATGTGGTAAACAAGTTGTCACAAGTTATATTGTGGACTTTTAGACCTTCTGTAAGGTCGAGTACGACGCGATTACCTTGATTTTTTTCGTCGTATGACGTTGTTATTCGCTTTCTATTCATTCAAATAGACTAATAACGGTTGATCATGATCGCACTTGCATAACATCGTACTATGCCCGTGCTGTCCAACACTACACGAAGGCAAAGCAACAACACGGCACTATGCAAGCATTTTTCTAGAAATTGCAAAAAACATGTTCGTTATTGCTACTTTTTGTGCACAAAACCATTGTTAAATACATTGGGCGCAATTTGCCCAAAATACAAGATTAGGTATTTTTCTTGTAGAGGTTCTCCTGGGTAAAGCACAGTTCTTATTTCCGCTATATAGCTAAATATCAGTAAATAAATAATTGTCAAAAAGTTTCACTTTGATATCATAGAGAAAACCCGAAATAACTGACTATGAACATGCAAATGGGCAAAATTTGCCCTAAGTACAGGATGAGGGTTAAATAGAGTACGTTTCCAGATTTCATCCAAATAAAAAAATATATTTTCATATATTTTTTTTTTTTGACCGCAAGGGGAGATATGTGTGTGGCACATTAACATTTCTGCCAATATGAATTTATCTTATTTTATGTAAATTGTATTTAAAGGTTAATATTAAGTTCGTTAATATTAGTCCAACTAAGGGTTAAGTTATCACGCATTTTACTTTACATTATTATTCTTACTAGTACAATAATGCTATCTCTATTACTCCTACGAATTAGGCTATTCCTGTAATACATTTCATTGGTGAAGAATATCACCTAATCGTGTTCGCTTAAAACTAATATACTCGTAAGAACAGAATTTGGAAATGTAAAGAAGGTGTTCGATTTTGGTTACCTCGTCTTGCAGACGCGTTACAATAAAGAAGCGACATCCCCACATACGAGTATATACAAAAATGCTTAGAATGAAAAGAGAAGTCAATTTAGCGATGTCTGTCTGTCCGTCCGTCCGTCCGTGCAGACGATTAGTTGAGTAAACATTGATATATCTCAATGAAATTTGGTACATAGATTACTCTTTGGACATGGTATTCAAAATAATCAAGATCGGTCAAGATAGAAAAATGCAAAAACTCCGTTTTTTCCATATATATTACAGCAAATTGATTGAATTTGGACCGATTTTGAACTAAGAAGTTAGGAATTTATGAAATTTTGAAAAATCGGCGTTACACCCCCACTTATGGAAAACTTTCTGTATCTCAATAACAGTATTAGTTATCGTTACAAAATGTGGTGGACATATTTTCCTTGATATCGCTATTATTATCGTAGAAAATTTTTGAAATCGGAGCATAACCACGCCCACCTCTTATATAACGGAAGTTTTGGAAAATGCAAAAGCTTCTTTTTTCGGTATCTATTAAAACAAATTAAGTGAAATTCGGTATTTGGAGCGATTTTAAACTAAGAAATTAGGTATTTATGAAATTAGCTTGGCTTTTCTTACTTACACCGATATTGAAGAAAATTTGTTCACTAAATTTTGTGACGATATCTTACACCGTTATTGAGATACAGACACTTTATCTAATTGGGCGTGGCAACGCCCATTTTTCAACCTTTCATAAATACCTAATTTTTATTTCAAAATCGCTCCAAATACCGAATTTCACTCAATTTGCTGTAATAGATACCGAAAAAACGGAGTTTTTGCATTTTTCAAAGGGAGGTGGGCGTGGTTATTCTATATGGTATACCTATCTCGATTATTTTTTGCTGTTACAAACAACCGTTATGCGAACAAAGTTATAATACCCTAGTGTACAAGTACGCTCGGATATAATTAACTTATTAGGTACAATATTTACTGTAAAGACTAAAACGTATTATAAGCAAGAAGCCTATTTTTACCATCACATATTAATTGAGATAGTACACATTGTTATTCTATAGCATTATAATTTGTAATTTCTGTCGATGTGTATTTTATTATTGACGATGTCGGAATGGACGAGATTCCGAGCATCATCGTATCTGCCCTATGGCGGCGACAGGTGGTCGGAGTTGAATTGAATAGTTCCGGAGCCATACTGATTCTACAATTCTTCTGCAGGTATAACATACTTCTCGATGAGTTCTGTACATATTATTTCAGCTGTCGGAATGGACGAGATTCCATGCAGCATCGCATCTTCCCCGCTTCATGCTCGGCAGGCGGTTTATTTCTCAGATATAACAGGCTTATTGATGAGCAACACCTTATATAAGCTATCGAAATGGACGAGATTCCAAGCAACTTACGTGTTTAAACAGGTCGGTTGGAAAGGACTAGTTTCCAAGCCAACCTTTTATAGGGTTCCTTTGGCATAGATGATCTGAATGATTTACATCCAGAATTGCTCTGGTGGAACGGTTGAAAAGGACTTGTTTCCATGCCGAACCTTTTTTGTCTAATAGGTAATGTCCTGCAGCAATGGGTTGTGCGCAGGGCTTGGAACCCGCCACGTAAAAAACCACTTCCAATGAAAAAGAAGACAAAGCCTCTTATGAGACCCCCCTTTTTTGATTACGACCACGGCAAACGTATTAAGGACAATGATTTGAGGGCATGCACCTGGAATGTCCGGACCCTTAATTGGGAAGGTGCCTCTGCCCGGCTGGTTGATGTCCTCAGCAGAGCGAAGGCTGAAATCACCGCCATCCAAGAGATGCGATGGACGGGGCAAGGGAAAAAATCTATGGGCCCTTGCGACATCTACTACAGCTGCCATGTAAAGGAGCGATAATATGGTGTCAGATTTGTGGTGGGAGAGAGACTGCGCCGTAAATACTGTTGTTCACTCCGGTGGATGAACGTCTCGCCACAATCCGCATCAAGGGGAGATTCATCAACATCTCCCTGATTTGCGCCCACGCCTCGAAGGAAGAGAAGGACGATGGGACCAAAGATCGCTTTTACGATCTCCTTGGCCGCACGTATGAGCGGTGCCCCCGCCACGATATAAAAGTCGTACTATGATGACATTCGGAAATCGTAAGCACGGCTGAAGAACAACAAAGCCCCCGGGGCTGCCGAGTTACCAGCTTAGTTATTTAAGTACTGCGGAAAGGAGCATGCCTGCTGATTGGAACTTAAGTGTGCTCTGCCCAATCCACAAAAAGGGTGATCCTGCAGTCTGTGCCAATTATCGCGGGAGTAGTCTTCTTAACATCCCCTATAAGGTTCTGTCAAATGTATTGTGTGAAAGACTTAAGCCCACCATCAATGAACTGATTGGACCTTATCAGTGTGACTTTAGACCTGGTAAATCCACCACCGACCAGGTATTCACAATACGCCAAATCTTGGAAAAGACCCGAGAAAGAAGAATCGACACACACCATCTTTTTGTCGACTTCAAAGCCGCCTCCGACAGTACGAAAAGAAGTTTCCTATATGCCGCAATGTCTGAATTTGGGATCCCGGCAAAACTTATACGGCTATGTAAAATGACGTTGTGCAGCACCACCAGCTCTGTCAGAATTGGGAAGAACCTCTCCGAACTGTTTGATACCAAACGAGGTTTCAGACAGGGTGACTCTTTGTCGTGCCATTTCTTTAACCTGATGCTGGAGAAGATAATTCGAGCCGCAGAACTAAATCGGTCAGGCACCATCTTTTATAAGAGTGTGCAATTGCTGGCGTACGCCGATGGTATTGACATCATCGGCCTTAACAACCGTGCAGTTAGTTATGCCTTCTCCAAACTGGATAGAGAAGCGAAGCGAATGGGTCCGGAGGTGAACGAATTCATTCACGACTGAGATCTAATATCACTGTTGACAGCTATAACTTTGGAAAAGTGGAGGAATTCGTTTACTTAGGAACCAGCATTAACACCAATAACAGTGTCAGCCTTGTAATCTAACGCAGAATCTCTCTTGCCAACAAGTGCTACTTCGGAGTGAGTATGCAATTGCACAGTAAAGTCCTCTCCCGACGAACCAACACGATTCTCTATAAGTCTCTCTTCCCGTCCTATTTTATGGCGCAGAAGCATGGACGATGACAAAATCAGATGAGAGGTCTCTTGGAGTGTTCGAGACAAAGTTTCTTCGAAAGATTTATGGACCTTTGCGTCTTTGCAACGGCGAATACCGTGTACGAAGGAACGATGAGCTGTACGAGCTATACAATGACGTAGATATAGTGCAGCGGATTAAGAATCAGTGGCTCCGCTGGCTAGGTCACGTCATTCGAATAGATGAAATAGCTCCAGCCCTGAAGGTTTTTGACGCGGTACCCGCGGGTGGTATCAGAGAAAAAGGACGACCTCCTCTGCGTTGGAAAGACCAAGTGGAAAAAGACTTGGCTATGCTTGGGATTTCCAATTGGCGCCAGTTAGCACGATATAGGGACAGTTGGCGTGCTTTGTTGACCTCGGCCAAAATAGTTTAGGCGGTTAATGCGCCAATTAAGTAAGTAAGTAATGTCCTGCAGTAAGCAGATAGTAACTTCTTGGAGGTAGTAATGTTATTACAATTTCTTATTAAACTTGGTAGCTCATTAAAACATTTTAATCCTTCGTAAAAAATATTTTTCTTATCAACTTATGTTTTGGATAGTGGTAGCCTGAAACTATTATTTTCCCTGAGTAAATATGAGTGCGTTTCATTTATGTATCGAATTATGTATCACATAAATATTCCGGCAGGCTACCCTGTTGTATACTACACACGAATTTCATGGCATGAAAGAATATTAGCTGTTTTACGCTCCGCCAAATCAAAGCTTCAATCATTTCCTGTATAGGTGTATTGTAACGCTTATTTAATATAAATCGCATAGCTCTATTTTGCATTTTTTGGAGTTTATCAATTTGTGTATCGCTAGCTAGTATAAAGAAGATTGTTGGACAATATATAAAGTACGGCTCAATTTTAGATCTGTATACTAGAGTTTTATAATAATAATAATAATCCCAACGGTTGTATCCCTCCATACCCGCCCGACCGACGCGAGGGGCGCATCCGCATGACGCACGGATATATAAAAAAAAAAAAATTTTGTTTTTTCATATATATTGCGCCGAGTCATGAAAGGCAGAGGTTTGTTAAGTGTCGAGATCTAAAACTGTTCAGCTACAGAACAAATGCTCATCAGCTGATCGAATAGTAATATATGTATATGTATGTATGTATTAATTATTGAGAGGATTAAGTATAGTTTTCTTTATGTAAAAAAGTGAGTCTGAAATATCAAAAGAACCGGAGTGAGTGTTAAAATCCTGACACAAACTACGGAGTGGCTCATTTAACTCAAAATTACTTTTACATGGCTTCAGAAAGAGAGGCCGGAAATGTCTTGAAATTCTGGAGGGAACGTTAAGTTTTATTTCGCTAAGAAGAGATGGGCTAGAGATCAAGCCTGTCAGTAACTTGACCAAAAATACAATGCCTAGCATTTCTCTACGACTAGCAAGTGTAGGAAGATTAATGAGTTTTAAACGACTTTTATATGGCGGCAGGTTGTACTGAGAATCCCAACGAAAATTCCTTAAAGCAAAAAGCAGAAATTGTTTTTGAATGGACTCTATTCTGTCGGAATGAACTTGATAGCGCGGGTTCCAAACAACAGATCCATATTCCAGTATGGGCCTCACTAACGTTGTGAATAGAGCCTTCGTGATGTAAGGGTCATTGAATTCTTTTGACCACCGTTTTACAAATGCAAAAACACCCTTGGCTTTGTTAACTGTAACATTGATGTGAAGATTAAAATTAAATTTCGGATCCATTGTAATTCCAAGATCAACAAAGTTAAACACTTGTTCGAGGTTATGGTTACCTATTTCATAAGATGTTGGTTGAACTGCTCTGCGAGAAAAGCACATTACTTTACATTTTTTAAGGTTTAGTGGCATGTAATTTATTTCACACTAGTTAGTCATGCTATTTAAATCCGCTTGTAGTAAGGACCTTTCCTCAACAGAATGATACGATCTAAAAAGCTTTACATCATCAGCATACAATAAAATTTTTGAATAATTTATTACAGAAGGTAAGTCATTTATAAAAAGTAAAAACAGAATCGGACCAAGGTGACTTCCTTGCGGGACCCCTGAAGAAACATGAATAATGTTTGAGGAACTATTTTTAAAAAGAACTCGTTGTGTTCTGTCAATGAGGTAAGAAGCCATCCAACGAAGGAGATTAGGTTGAAAACCAAGGAGATCGAGTTTATGGATCAGTAAAGAGTGACTTACTCTGTCGAATGCTTTACTAAAATCAGTGTATATAACATCAGTGTGCATAAATTCTCTGAATCCATTTGAAACATGAGTTGTGAACTCAAGCAAGTTTGTAACGGTAGATTTACCCTTAGAGAACCCATGTTGTGTGCTAGAAATTGTAGAGGATATGGAATACGTTAAATGGTCAACAACAATAGCTTCGAATAATTTAGGAATAGCAGAAAGCTTAGCTATACCGCGGTAATTTTCTATAGAGGACCTACTCCCGGTCTTATAAAGTGGTATAATGAATGATTCTTTCCAAGCTGAAGGGAAAATCCCAAGCTTAAGAGAAAGAGTAAATAAATTAGTTAAGGGCACATAAATATGTTTTGCACAGTTTATGAGGAAACACGTCGGGATAGAATCGGGGCCAGCCTTAAATGATTCTTTTAAGTTACTCAAATAATAAAGTACTTCCTCGGAAGATATCTGCGGAATAATAGCAGAGGTGAGGGAACAGAGTATATATGGATAAGGTTTGCTCAGAGGAGAGTTAATGGAGTAATTTGACCTGAAGAATTGGGCAAACATGTTGGAAATTGATTTGGAGTCACAAGAAACGGTATTTTGATATTTCATAGCAGACGGAAAACTAGTCACTCTGCGCCTAGAGTTAACGAAGTCATAAAATTATTCAGGGTTTTTTATTAGATTCCTTTTAACTTTGCACAAATAAGATCTGTAGCATTTTTTATTTAATTCAAAATAAGCGTGTCGGATAACTGAGTATTTAATATAGTTAGTGTGCAAACCAGTTTTTTTGTACAATTTAAACGATCGCGACTTCTTATTTTTTAAATTTTTTAGTTCTGTAGTAAACCAAGGTTGTGATTGCTCCTTTTGTACGCAAACCCGTTTTGGTACAAACTTTTGAAATAAGCTAAATATAGTGTCATTAAAATGCTGGACGCTACGTTCAACATCATCTTTATACGTCGGCCATGATAATTTTGATAATTCTCGATCTAATTTTTTGAAATTGGCTTTCGCGATAATAAAACGAGCGTTTGAGCTACTTGATTTATCAACATTATTTCCAAAATCACCAATAACCTCGTAATTTACCTCAATCGCAGGGTGATAAGAGTCCTCTGGAATAACCAAGGGTTCGCACATCTTCATAGATGACTTAGATACGTCATCAACAAAAACTAGATCCAGAATGGTGCCAAAATTGTTTGGAGTTAAATTGATCTGATTTAGACAGAGCTCAGCCATATCTTCTAAAAACACATTGTATCTATCCTTTGATGATATTGGAACGATAACGTCCTCTATAAGAGTCCATGATATGCCTGGCATATTGAAGTCACCAAGTACAATCATCGAGTCATGTGCAGTAATCATTGAACTTAAAGATCTAAGTAACGCAATATGTTGAGAATAAACCGATAAGTCAGAGTTAGGAGGGATGTAGCAAGCAGCTAAATAAAAGAAACCATTTCCTACCATAACTCGTATGGCTTTAAATTCGATTGACTCGATGAGGGGGATATTAACATCTTCGGATGGTATTGAAGAATGAACTGCAAAAAGAACACCCCCACCGATTCTGTCCTTACGGTCATTTCTATAAATTTGATATTGATTAGGAAGGATCTCTGAATTAAAAATATGTGGTTTAAGCCAAGTTTCAGTAAAGCAAATTACGTTATAGTCACAGTCTAAGCCTTTTAAATATAAATCGTTCAACTTAGTATTTAAACCTCTAACGTTTTGGTAGAAAATACTTAAAGTAGAATTTAAAATTAGTTTTTTGGCTCAGTGTCACGATTAGGAATTGAGGCTAAGTTATTTATTTTATTTTTATTTTTATGTGGCTTGTATTCAAATTCGCGAACAAATGCCCCGGTTGGCCAAAAAGAATTGTTAAGCAAAGAATCAAAAACTTCAGGTGCCACATCAATTTTAAAAGATGATACGTTACGTTCGTATTTAAAGTTAAATTTTCGGATTGCTAAGTTACAAGTCTTAATTTTTGATGAAATGTAAAACTCTATATCATCAGAAGAAGTGTCCCTAGCAAATCTAGAAACAAAAATTGATTTTCTCAAAGGAACCACAACCAGCTTCTTTGCAGAGCAGTCAGCCTCATCCAATGGTGCTACAGTTTTTGCAACAATAGGAGCAGATTGGGATGGTGGAAGCGATTGAGGCGGTGATGGACCCACCTCTGATGAAGATGCCTGTAAATTCTCATGATCCAAATTGCTTTTATTAGAGGAAGAAGCGCGAGTGCAGATAGCTCTTGATGAAGTTGAAGAAGACAGGCCCTGAGGCGGAGGGACAGGAGACAAAAGATTAATTAGCTCAATTTGTTGGGGTTGAGGCAAAATATTTTTTTGATGTAATGTAAGAGGAGCCACAATACTTTCCTTGGGTGGACTGTGTGTTCGTTTGCGTTTGCTCTCTCTTACAGGTTGCGAAGTTTGTTTATCTAGGCACTTAAATGATTTAAACACGTTTTCATAACGTTTAAATTTATCATTAAGTGCCCGAAGGTCTTTGCCCATTTCGAAAAATCCATTTCTGGTTTCTCTAAAAAATTGGAAAAGTTCAACCTCAGTTGATCTGCATTTTAAACAAGACCAACGAATACCTCTTCCTTCATTTACTAAGTCTAGGACTCTACCAGTCAATCCGGCACATTTTATATGAGCAATGCCATCGCACAACCAGCATGCAACAGAGCGTTGCTCATTATCGCTTTTATTTTTGCAGTTGTCAAAAATGCAAGACATAATTGAAACAGTAAAATTCAATATGAGTAAAAACTAAAATTGTATTAATAAATCAAAGAAGAAAGCCTAAGTACTAACACGATCTTTTCCTACGACCAATATTTTTCGCAATTTTATTAACTGTGTATTCAATGTGATCCACAAAATTTTAACTTATTATCAATATATATACCTAGATACTTAATGACGTTTACTTCTTCGATTCAGTCATCCTTTATTTTTAAGCTGTAGCTTACTGAGTTGACATTAAATGCCCTAGATAGAACCATTAACTTTGTCTTTTTCACATTAACGGCCATATTATACAAAACGCGACGCGACGAGTCAATTTTTCTGGTGTGAAACTGACGCGAACGATCATTTCAGTTGTCAAAATATTCACCTGCTTCTGTGGTCGCGTGTGCTAGTTTTTCTAAGGGATTTTGCGATAATATAAAAGTATCGAAACCAATATTAAAACAATAGTATCACAACATCCCCATTTTTACGTCCGTTTCATTGCTTGTGTTCTTGGTTGTTTGGTTGTTTTCGTTTATTTTCCTTTTTTTTTAATATGAGTTTTGAGCAAGGAAAAATGTAAGTATTACACATAACTATTCTAGTCCTTCTGTTACATTAAGAAAAACTTACACATGTGACGTTAACGTCATGTAATGACCTGACCTATGTTTTATATCAATATCGGCAAAAACTTTATAATTTTAGTTGCAGTTTTGATATTTAGCTTTATTAATTATTTATAGGTTTATATAAATATCTATAAATATATATAGTGCAATTTCATTTATTATGATCAAGGTAAAAGGTTGCAGAAGCGGTAACCGTTGTTCGATGTTGTGGACATACCGGTTTTTTACAAACAGTACAGTGTTCGTATCTTTTGCGACAAATAGAGCTAGGACAAACAGCGCAGGTGGATCGTTGACTATTTTTTTTTTGGAGTAGCTGTTGCCGAAGTGCTTCGTTGTTCTTCTTCTGCCCGAACATTTCGCACAATATCTGCTGACGACTGAGTTCTTGGTAAACGTTTTCTACGTTAAATTTCTCCATAAAGAATTTCTTAGCCGAGTTTTTCAAGGAAAAGTCTACGCTTGTATGTTTTTGTTGCATTCCACAAAGGATTGATTTCTGTCCATAAAACATAGGAATTCAGCGCTGAGATATCTTACGATATTTGAAAAAATCGCAACAGGCCAGCGATTAGTTTGCCGTTTGCATGTATATGTTTCTAGAAGTTGGTCAATTGTATCCACTCCTGATTTTGTTTGATTATATAACCCGATGATCTCTGGCAACTTGTTTGGGTGGTTTTCCATAACGTGTTTATCATGGTGCATAGTGCCCAAAACAGTAACCATCTTATATTTTTTGGGTATGTATTGTACAAGTATGACTTGTCCATTGAAGAAGTGTCTACTGCTTAGTACTGGCAAACGTCTTAATTCCTTCTTAGTGTCACAAACCGGTAAGAATATTTTATTACTTCTTACGGTACCTACCAATGTTATTTTCTTCTCTAATAACTTCAGTGCCAAATCTCGAGTGGTAAAAAAGTTATCGGTTGCCACATTCCGTCCCTCATACCCACTAAAAAGATCCAATACCACACGTTGGCCTTAGTTTCGTTCGGGACGAGCAGACGTTGACTCTTTCCCTAAATAAATTTGGAACTTTAGGCAATATTTTGTACGAACATCCGCAGCAACCCATGCTTTCATTCCGTATTTGCTTGGCTTACTTGGCATATAAACCAAGAATGGGCATTTGCCTCGAAAAGGTATAAGTCGCTCATCTACTGTAATAGTTTCGAATGGTACATATAGTAACGGTATCTGCGAGCCCTGCGACTATCCCTGTCATCGAACCTCAAAGCACGATTAATTTCATGAAACCTGCCAAGTTACATTGTAGCGCGAAATAGTGGTCGACCATGTACTTCATGGCTACGAAGACTTTCTCCATGTGAACGATATACAGCTGTAATTGTATATATTTTTATATTTATATTTTAGGTACATATACTATATAAAAGTATACTAATTTACATACCTGCTAATAATAATCAATTTGTTTGCAGCTCTCCCCAATTTTTTGGGCGCGCTCTATATTACTGAATTGAATTATACTTTGTTCCATTCGGGCCGTGAAGCTTAGATCGAATGATTCCTTGATATTGGAAATACAGTGCACTGCATATTCAGTAACTCCGTGTCTCCCGTGAATTATATTTTCTACCTTGGTCCTAGCCGCATTGTGTTCAACCGGCTCCATCGACCACTCAATATCTCTATCCTTCGAATAATACACGGCAATGCTGCTTTTATTTTCCAATACAGGCACAAAACTTTCCTCATCACCACTCTCAAAATATCCGTCAGAAGAATCGTCGCCATCAAGCTCTTCCACTACATAGCCTTTGTCCTCAACTTCACTACACTCATCAATATCCTCATCATCATCAATGATCTGCTGTATTTGGCTTTCTAATTTATGATTTAAAATACTTACCGAAGCTTGTACTCTTTCCATTTTATATAAAATCAACGAATATTTGCTTTTACACACAAAATCAAACCACAAAAAAAGGCGAATTTCAAACTTCACGTGTAAAGTGGCTGCTGGTCGCTGAGTGACCTTATGGTGCACACACGTAAATCTTGATGCTGCCGCTTGTTTGATAACACAAAATCAAAGTTTTTTTATTCCTTCGAATGGATTTACCTCATTACAGGAATACATGAAAAGAAATTAAAAAAATTTGTTCCTACCAAGATTTAAGAAAAAAATAAACAAAACAAGTAAAGAAGTGGCAAAGTTCGATCGAACTTTATACCCGGTGCACGCTTTCAGCTAAATTTTTAAATTAACTAGGCATAATCTAACATGTGTGCCAAGTTAAGCCGAAATCGATAAAGTAGTTCCAGACATATGATCTCACATAGTCGGATTTCTGGCTCCAATACAACACCACATACGAAACTCAAGATATTTCCCATCAACATTTATTGAAATGTCCGACCTTTAGTGTTTTCCAAAAATACCATTATATGACAGGTGGGCGTGGTTATGGTCAGATTTTGATAAATATCGCTTAAATAGGAATAGTGTAATGCGTATACCAAATTTGAACAAAATCTGGTGGGTGGTTCCAGAGATATACATATGAACTCATAAGTGGGCGGTGCCACGACCCTGTAAAAAATTTTGATTCAGTCGGATTTCCTGGTCGAATACAACAGCATATACAAAATTTGAGCAAATTAGCTTCCATAGCTACTGAAATATAGCAATTTTTGCATTTTCGACAATTGCCCTTATTTGGGAAGTGGGCGTGGGTATGGCCAGATTTTGATAATTTTCCATGGACCTTTGCGTCTTTGCAACGGCGAATACCGTGTACGAAGGAACGATGAGCTGTACGAGCTATACAATGACGTAGATATAGTGCAGCGGATTAAGAATCAGTGGCTCCGCTGGCTAGGTCACGTCATTCGAATAGATGAAATAGCTCCAGCCCTGAAGGTTTTTGACGCGGTACCCGCGGGTGGTATCAGAGAAAAAGGACGACCTCCTCTGCGTTGGAAAGACCAAGTGGAAAAAGACTTGGCTATGCTTGGGATTTCCAATTGGCGCCAGTTAGCACGATATAGGGACAGCTGGCGTGCTTTGTTGACCTCGGCCAAAATAGTTTAGGCGGTTAATGCGCCAATTAAGTAAGTAAGTAATGTCCTGCAGTAAGCAGATAGTAACTTCTTGGAGGTAGTAATGTTATTACAATTTCTTATTAAACTTGGTAGCTCATTAAAACATTTTAATCCTTCCGAAAAAAATATTTTTCTTATCAACTTATGTTTTGGATAGTGGTAGCCTGAAACTATTATTTTCCCTGAGTAAATATGAGTGCGTTTCATTTATGTATCGAATTATGTATCACATAAATATTCCGGCAGGCTACCCTGTTGTATACTACACACGAATTTCATGGCGTGAAAGAATATTAGCTGTTTTACGCTCCGCCAAATCAAAGCTTCAATCATTTCCTGTATAGGTGTATTGTAACGCTTATTTAATATAAATCGCATAGCTCTATTTTGCATTTTTTGGAGTTTATCAATTTGTGTATCGCTAGCTAGTATAAAGAAGATTGTTGGACAATATATAAAGTACGGCTCAATTTTAGATCTGTATACTAGAGTTTTATAATAATAATAATAATCCCAACGGTTGTATCCCTCCATACCCGCCCGACCGACGCGAGGGGCGCATCCGCATGACGCACGGATATAAAAAAAAAAAAAAAATTTTGTTTTTTCATATATATTGCGCCGAGTCCTGAAAGGCAGAGGTTTGTTAAGTGTCGAGATCTAAAACTGTTCAGCTACAGAACAAATGCTCATCAGCTGATCGAATAGTAATATATGTATATGTATGTATGTATTAATTATTGAGAGGATTAAGTATAGTTTTCTTTATGTAAAAAAGTGAGTCTGAAATATCAAAAGAACCGGAGTGAGTGTTAAAATCCTGACACAAACTACGGAGTGGCTCATTTAACTCAAAATTACTTTTACATGGCTTCAGAAAGAGAGGCCGGAAATGTCTTGAAATTCTGGAGGGAACGTTAAGTTTTATTTCGCTAAGAAGAGATGGGCTAGAGATCAAGCCTGTCAGTAACTTGACCAAAAATACAATGCCTAGCATTTCTCTACGACTAGCAAGTGTAGGAAGATTAATGAGTTTTAAACGACTTTTATATGGCGGCAGGTTGTACTGAGAATCCCAACGAAAATTCCTTAAAGCAAAAAGCAGAAATTGTTTTTGAATGGACTCTATTCTGTCGGAATGAACTTGATAGCGCGGGTTCCAAACAACAGATCCATATTCCAGTATGGGCCTCACTAACGTTGTGAATAGAGCCTTCGTGATGTAAGGGTCATTGAATTCTTTTGACCACCGTTTTACAAATGCAAAAACACCCTTGGCTTTGTTAACTGTAACATTGATGTGAAGATTAAAATTAAATTTCGGATCCATTGTAATTCCAAGATCAACAAAGTTAAACACTTGTTCGAGGTTATGGTTACCTATTTCATAAGATGTTGGTTGAACTGCTCTGCGAGAAAAGCACATTACTTTACATTTTTTAAGGTTTAGTGGCATGTAATTTATTTCACACTAGTTAGTCATGCTATTTAAATCCGCTTGTAGTAAGGACCTTTCCTCAACAGAATGATACGATCTAAAAAGCTTTACATCATCAGCATACAATAAAATTTTTGAATAATTTATTACAGAAGGTAAGTCATTTATAAAAAGTAAAAACAGAATCGGACCAAGGTGACTTCCTTGCGGGACCCCTGAAGAAACATGAATAATGTTTGAGGAACTATTTTTAAAAAGAACTCGTTGTGTTCTGTCAATGAGGTAAGAAGCCATCCAACGAAGGAGATTAGGTTGAAAACCAAGGAGATCGAGTTTATGGATCAGTAAAGAGTGACTTACTCTGTCGAATGCTTTACTAAAATCAGTGTATATAACATCAGTGTGCATAAATTCTCTGAATCCATTTGAAACATGAGTTGTGAACTCAAGCAAGTTTGTAACGGTAGATTTACCCTTAGAGAACCCATGTTGTGTGCTAGAAATTGTAGAGGATATGGAATACGTTAAATGGTCAACAACAATAGCTCCGAATAATTTAGGAATAGCAGAAAGCTTAGCTATACCGCGGTAATTTTCTATAGAGGACCTACTCCCGGTCTTATAAAGTGGTATAATGAATGATTCTTTCCAAGCTGAAGGGAAAATCCCAAGCTTAAGAGAAAGAGTAAATAAATTAGTTAAGGGCACATAAATATGTTTTGCACAGTTTATGAGGAAACACGTCGGGATAGAATCGGGGCCAGCCTTAAATGATTCTTTTAAGTTACTCAAATAATAAAGTACTTCCTCGGAAGATATCTGCGGAATAATAGCAGAGGTGAGGGAACAGAGTTTATATGGATAAGGTTTGCTCAGAGGAGAGTTAATGGAGTAATTTGACCTGAAGAATTGGGCAAACATGTTGGAAATTGATTTGGAGTCACAAGAAACGGTATTTTGATATTTCATAGCAGACGGAAAACTAGTCACTCTGCGCCTAGAGTTAACGAAGTCATAAAATGATTCAGGGTTTTTTATTAGATTCCTTTTAACTTTGCACAAATAAGATCTGTAGCATTTTTTATTTAATTCAAAATAAGCGTGTCGGATAACTGA
Source organism: Philophylla caesio (assembly GCA_963971545.1). NCBI lineage: Eukaryota > Metazoa > Arthropoda > Insecta > Diptera > Tephritidae > Philophylla > Philophylla caesio. The sequence goes on from OZ020605.1 coordinate 60,174,928, forward strand.
GTATTTAATATAGTTAGTGTGCAAACCAGTTTTTTTGTACAATTTAAACGATCGCGACTTCTTATTTTTTAAATTTTTTAGTTCTGTATTAAACCAACCTACCATAACTCGTATGGCTTTAAATTCGATTGACTCGATGAGGGGGATATTAACATCTTCGGATGGTATTGAAGAATGAACTGCAAAAAGAACACCCCCACCGATTCTGTCCTTACGGTCATTTCTATAAATTTGATATTGATTAGGAAGGATCTCTGAATTAAAAATATGTGGTTTAAGCCAAGTTTCAGTAAAGCACATTACGTTATAGTCACAGTCTAAGCCTTTTAAATATAAATCGTTCAATTTAGTATTTAAACCTCTAACGTTTTGGTAGAAAATACTTAAAGTAGAATTTAAAATTAGTTTTTTGGCTCAGTGTCACGATTAGGAATTGAGGCTAAGTTATTTATTTTATTTTTATTTTTATGTGGCTTGTATTCAAATTCGCGAACAAATGCCCCGGTTGGCCAAAAAGAATTGTTAAGCAAAGAATCAAAAACTTCAGGTGCCACATCAATTTTAAAAGATGATACGTTACGTTCGTATTTAAAGTTAAATTTTCGGATTGCTAAGTTACAAGTCTTAATTTTTGATGAAATGTAAAACTCTATATCATCAGAAGAAGTGTCCCTAGCAAATCTAGAAACAAAAATTGATTTTCTCAAAGGAACCACAACCAGCTTCTTTGCAGAGCAGTCAGCCTCATCCAATGGTGCTACAGTTTTTGCAACAATAGGAGCAGATTGGGATGGTGGAAGCGATTGAGGCGGTGATGGACCCACCTCTGATGAAGATGCCTGTAAATTCTCATGATCAGAATTGCTTTTATTAGAGGAAGAAGCGCGAGTGCAGATAGCTCTTGATGAAGTTGAAGAAGACAGGCCCTGAGGCGGAGGGACAGGAGACAAAAGATTAATTAGCTCAATTTGTTGGGGTTGAGGCAAAATATTTTTTTGATGTAATGTAAGAGGAGCCACAATACTTTCCTTGGGTGGACTGTGTGTTCGTTTGCGTTTGCTCTCTCTTACAGGTTGCGAAGTTTGTTTATCTAGGCACTTAAATGATTTAAACACGTTTTCATAACGTTTAAATTTATCATTAAGTGCCCGAAGGTCTTTGCCCATTTCGAAAAATCCATTTCTGGTTTCTCTAAAAAATTGGAAAAGTTCAACCTCAGTTGATCTGCATTTTAAACAAGACCAACGAATACCTCTTCCTTCATTTACTAAGTCTAGGACTCTACCAGTCAATCCGGCACATTTTATATGAGCAATGCCATCGCACAACCAGCATGCAACAGAGCGTTGCTCATTATCGCTTTTATTTTTGCAGTTGTCAAAAATGCAAGACATAATTGAAACAGTAAAATTCAATATGAGTAAAAACTAAAATTGTATTAATAAATCAAAGAAGAAAGCCTAAGTACTAACACGATCTTTTCCTACGACCAATATTTTTCGCAATTTTATTAACTGTGTATTCAATGTGATCCACAAAATTTTAACTTATTATCAATATATATACCTAGATACTTAATGACGTTTACTTCTTCGATTCAGTCATCCTTTATTTTTAAGCTGTAGCTTACTGAGTTGACATTAAATGCCCTAGATAGAACCATTAACTTTGTCTTTTTCACATTAACGGCCATATTATACAAAACGCGACGCGACGAGTCAATTTTTCTGGTGTGAAACTGACGCGAACGATCATTTCAGTTGTCAAAATATTCACCTGCTTCTGTGGTCGCGTGTGCTAGTTTTTCTAAGGGATTTTGCGATAATATAAAAGTATCGAAACCAATATTAAAACAATAGTATCACAACATCCCCATTTTTACGTCCGTTTCATTGCTTGTGTTCTTGGTTGTTTGGTTGTTTTCGTTTATTTTCCTTTTTTTTTAATATGAGTTTTGAGCAAGGAAAAATGTAAGTATTACACATAACTATTCTAGCCCTTCTGTTACATTTAGAAAAACTTACACATGTGACGTTAACGTCATGTAATGACCTGACCTATGTTTTATATCAATATCGGCAAAAACTTTATAATTTTAGTTGCAGTTTTGATATTTAGTTTTATTAATTATTTATAGGTTTATATAAATATCTATAAATATATATAGTGCAATTTCATTTATTATGATCAAGGTAAAAGGTTGCAGAAGCGGTAACCGTTGTTCGATGTTGTGGACATACCGGTTTTTTACAAACAGTACAGTGTTCGTATCTTTTGCGACAAATAGAGCTAGGACAAACAGCGCAGGTGGATCGTTGACTATTTTTTTTTGGAGTAGCTGTTGCCGAAGTGCTTCGTTGTTCTTCTTCTGCCCGAACATTTCGCACAATATCTGCTGACGACTGAGTTCTTGGTAAACGTTTTGTACGTTCAATTTCTCCATAAAGAAGGTCTTAGCCGAGTTTTTCAAGGAAAAGTCTACGCTTGTTTGTTTTTGTTGCATTCCACAAAGGATTGATTTCTGTCCATAAAACATAGGAATTCAGCGCTGAGATATCTTACGATATTTGAAAAAATCGCAACAGGCCAGCGATTAGTTTGCCGTTTGCATGTATATGTTTCTAGAAGTTGGTCAATTGTATCCGCTCCTGATTTTGTTTGATTATATAACCCGATGATCTCTGGCAACTTGTTTGGGTGGTTTTCCATAACGTGTTTATCATGGTGCATAGTGCCCAAAACAGTAACCATCTTATATTTTTTGGGTATGTATTGTACAAGTATGACTTGTCCATTGAAGAAGTGTCTACTGCTTAGTACTGGCAAACGTCTTAATTCCTTCTTAGTGTCACAAACCGGTAAGAATATTTTATTACTTCTTACGGTACCTACCAATGTTATTTTCTTCTCTAATAACTTCAGTGCCAAATCTCGAGTGGTAAAAAAGTTATCGGTTGCCACATTCCGTCCCTCCTACCCACTAAAAAGATCCAATACCACACGTTGGCCTTAGTTTCGTTCGGGACGAGCAGACGTTGACTCTTTCCCTAAATAAATTTGGAACTTTAGGCAATATTTTGTACGAACATCCGCAGCAACCCATGCTTTCATTCCGTATTTGCTTGGCTTACTTGGCATATAAACCAAGAATGGGCATTTGCCTCGAAAAGGTATAAGTCGCTCATCTACTGTAATAGTTTCGAATGGTACATATAGTAACGGTATCTGCGAGCCCTGCGACTATCCCTGTCATCGAACCTCAAAGCACGATTAATTTCATGAAACCTGCCAAGTTACATTGTAGCGCGAAATAGTGGTCGACCATGTACTTCATGGCTACGAAGACTTTCTCCATGTGAACGATATACAGCTGTAATTGTATATATTTTTATGTTTATATTTTAGGTACATATACTATATAAAAGTATACTAATTTACATACCTGCTAATAATAATCAATTTGTTTGCAGCTCTCCCCAATTTTTTGGGCGCGCTCTATATTACTGAATTGAATTATACTTTGTTCCATTCGGGCCGTGAAGCTTAGATCGAATGATTCCTTGATATTGGAAATACAGTGCACTGCATATTCAGTAACTCCGTGTCTCCCGTGAATTATATTTTCTACCTTGGTCCTAGCCGCATTGTGTTCAACCGGGTCCATCGACCACTCAATATCTCTATCCTTCGAATAATACACGGCAATGCTGCTTTTATTTTCCAATACAGGCACAAAACTTTCCTCATCACCACTCTCAAAATATCCGTCAGAAGAATCGTCGCCATCAAGCTCTTCCACTACATAGCCTTTGTCCTCAACTTCACTACACTCATCAATATCCTCATCATCATCAATGATCTGCTGTATTTGGCTTTCTAATTTATGATTTAAAATACTTACCGAAGCTTGTACTCTTTCGATTTTATATAAAATCAACGAATATTTGCTTTTACACACAAAATCAAACCACAAAAAAAGGCGAATTTCAAACTTCACGTGTAAAGTGGCTGCTGGTCGCTGAGTGACCTTATGGTGCACACACGTAAATCTTGATGCTGCCGCTTGTTTGATAACACAAAATCAAAGTTTTTTTATTCCTTCGAATGGATTTACCTCATTACAGGAATACATGAAAAGAAATTAAAAAAATTTGTTCCTACCAAGATTTAAGAAAAAATAAACAAAACAAGTAAAGAAGTGGCTAAGTTCGATCGAACTTTATACCCGGTGCACGCTTTCAGCTAAATTTTTAAATTAACTAGGCATAATCTAACATGTGTGCCAAGTTAAGCCGAAATCGATAAAGTAGTTCCAGACATATGATCTCACATAGTCGGATTTCTGGCTCCAATACAACACCACATACGAAACTCAAGATATTTCCCATCAACATTTATTGAAATGTCCGACCTTTAGTGTTTTCCAAAAATACCATTATATGACAGGTGGGCGTGGTTATGGTCAGATTTTGATAAATATCGCTTAAATAGGAATAGTGTAATGCGTATACCAAATTTGAACAAAATCTGGTGGGTGGTTCCAGAGATATACATATGAACTCATAAGTGGGCGGTGCCACGACCCTGTAAAAAATTTTGATTCAGTCGGATTTCCTGGTCGAATACAACAGCATATACAAAATTTGAGCAAATTAGCTTCCATAGCTACTGAAATATAGCAATTTTTGCATTTTCGACAATTGTCCTTATTTGGGAAGTGGGCGTGGGTATGGCCAGATTTTGATAATTTTCCAAATATCGCTTAAATAGACATAGTGTAATGCGTATACCAAATTTGAACAAAATCTGGTGGGTGGTTCCAGAGATATACATATGAACTCATAAGTGGGTGGTGCCACGCCCCCTGTAGAAAATTTTAATACAGTCAGATTTCCTGCTCGAATACAACAATACATACCAAATTTGAGCATATTAGCTTCCATAGCTACTGATATAGCAATTTTTTCATTTTCGACAATTGCCGTTATATGGAAAGAGGGCGTGGTTACTCTCCGATTTTGTACATTTTCAATACCAACCTGCTCTGGGTCAAAGAAAATCTACCTACCCAGTTGCATTGAGGTAGCTCAATGTTTTCTAAAGTTATCGTCTGCACGGGCGGAAGGACGGACGGGCAGACAAACAGTCATCGCTAAACCGATTTCTCTTTTCATTCTATATCTATCTTAATTCCCTTATGCTGTTACACGCAACCGTTGTGTGAACAAAGTTATAATACACTTGTACACAAGTGCGCGGGTATAAAAAGGTCTTCAAATGACCTTAATGTAACAGAAGGGCTAGCATAAAGTATTGGAAACAAAATAATAAATCAATATTTTAATTTTTTTAAGTATAAAAAAGCGACAAGTGAGCAGTTTCACATTCTTTCCCGAGAAATGTTAACAAAATAATAAATCAATATTTTAATTTTTTTATGTATAAAAAAACGACAAGTGAGCAGTTTGACATTCTTTCCCGAGAAATGGAAACAAATTTTGAAATTGCAAGAGGCGCCCCCGTTTTTGGTGGAAGTCAAGCGCAGTTTTACCAAAAATGGGAGGAAATCGCTGGCACTCCACATAGAAGCGTTAATGAATAAGAAAAGGTAAGCAAGAAAATTTGTTTGCACATTTGATTTAAAATAGCTATAGTATATAGCAAGTAAAGAAGTGGCTAAGTTCGATCGAACTTTATATACCCGGCGCACGCTTTCAGCTAAATTTTTAAATTAACGAGGTATAATCTAACATGTGCGCCAAGTTTAGACGAAATCAATAAAGTAGTTCCAGACATAAACATATGGTCACATACAGTCGGATTTCTAGCTGCAATACAACACCACATACTAAACTCAAGATAATTTCCTTCAACATTTATTGAAATGTCCGATTTTTAGTGTTTTCGAAAATTACCGTTATATGACTGGTGGGTGTGGTTATCGTCAGATTTTCATAAATATCGCTTAAATAGGCATAGTTTAATACATATACCAATTTGAAGGAAATCGGGTGGGTGGTTCCAGAGATATACATATGAACTCATAAGTGGGCGGTGCAACGCCCCCTGTAAAAAATTTTGATACAGTCGGATTTCCTGCTAGAATACAACAATACATACCGAGTTTGAGCATATTAGCTTCCATAGCTACTGAAATATAGCAATTTTGGCGTAGAATACGTCTTACCTTACGCATGTCAGATTGTTATTGTTGTAATCTCTATTTCTTTAATTATAAGGAAACGGCGAAATAAATTTTTTTTTAAATTTTTTTGTAGTCAAATGAAGATGTTAGCTTTCGTTTGACATACATTTCATATTGGTTGATATCTTCCTAATATTTAAATTTCTCAAATGAAAATTTTATAAACACATCCAAACAAATATGTGTGTGGTGTTTGGTTGAGTGTGTAGTAGTGGTGGGTAACACAGTGCTGCACTAGTTTGTAGCGTGAATAGACGTTCATTTTATTGCATAATTTTAGGCGGGAAAATTTAAGTAGAGTAAAGGCAGAGAAAGCGCTGCCAACTACTGCTTATTGGTGGTGATTTTAACACAGAAATCACTTCAAATACTAGATTGGCGAAATTTATGAGCGATACGTTTAATTTGGGTTATATTCGAAATGATGCTCCCACAACTATTGATAACACAACCATTGACTTAGTTTTTGCGAGAAATTTAAATGTTAATTTAAAAACATATTTATCCTATTTTTCCTATCATAAGCTTATGTATATCATCAAAAGTAACTATCAAATAAAGAAATTCATTTGCTTATATTCTCAAAAGTAACTTTCAAATAATCAAATAGATTTGGGTCTGTTATTTATCATTTATCTTTACTATTGATAACTACCATTGACAACGTTTTTGCGAGAAATTTAATTGATAATTTGAAAACATTTTTATCCTATTTTCCTATCATAAGCTTATGTATATCATCAAAAGTAACTATCAAATAAAGAAATTCATTTGCTTGTATTATTTATCATTATAAATTATCATTATACATATGTTTTCTGTCTTATCGGATGGCGTATTCTACGTTAAACTTAATGGCCGTGTCTCTGACACAGCCTCCTTCTTTTTTTTCATTTTCGACAATTGCCGTTATATGGGAAGAGGGCGTGGTTACTCTCCGATTTTGCACATTTTCAATACCAACCTGCTCTGGGTCAAAGACAATCTACGTACCCAGTTTCGTTGAGATATCTCCATTTTTACTCAAGTTACGGGCGGACGGTCGGACGGACAGACAGACATCGCTAAATCGACTTCTCTTTTCTTTCTGAGCATTTTGGTATATATATGTATATATCTATCTTGATTCCGTTATGATGTTATAGGCAACCTTTATGTGAACAAAGATATAATACCCTTGTACACAAGTGCGCGGGTATAAAAAAGGTGCCCAAATGGGCAACTAAACGCATATACATCGGTTTGACAGTCGTACTAAATACTCAACAGGGTGAATGCGAAAACGTAAAAGGTTATATAATACGAACTTTTCAGCGAATATGAATGTGAGTCACTGGGACGCAGTGTCACGGTGTTTTAAATAATACGGCCATAAGTTTAAGATTATTTACACATAGCCATTTATACGAGTATAAGCAGTCAAAATCTTCTTGCATCTGTGCCATTGCATTAGGTAGGTTTCTGTCGCTGATCGTCAGGAGACTATTGTCAGCGAACAATTTTACAATGCAATTACAATGTTTATGTCATTAGTAAAAACGTTAAATAAAATTGGTGCCAAAACTGACCCTTGCGGCAGACCAATTTCGACAGGTACTTGTTTAACATAGATGAAGCAATAATAATTTGTTGCTTGCGATTTGATAGGAAGCTTCGAAACCAGTCAAGTTCATTGGTCTTTACACCAATATATTCCAGTTTTTTTTAACATTAATTCTCTATCAATCGTCTCAATTGCTCTTTTGAGGTCAATAAACACCGTTAAAACATTCATCTTGGAATTAAGATCTTCTTTCCACTGCAATAATAAAAAGTTTAGCGCAGCTTCGCTTGAGTGTTTAGCCCTGAAGCCTGATTGCTCTTTTATAAAAATTTTATTAGACTCAATATAGTGTACTAATTGCGTTTCTAATATTTTTTCCAAACTAGGTAGGGTGTTTATTGGCCTAAGTTCAACAGCTGTTGTTGTGTTTTTAACCTTCTTTATTGGGACTATGGTCGAAATTTTCCATTTTATAGGAACTGTTGCTAAATAATAAAATTGCAGCAATTACCACAGATTTCTTTAAAACTATTATCAGTGCAACTTTCTGACTTGTGTTCTACAATGTATTTGCCACATCTTAACTTTTTGGTGCAATTAATTGAAATATAGTTAAACCCCAGACATATGTTTATCATACACTGGACAGCGTTCCCATCCAATATTTAGTTTCTATGATTCTAATACCTGCAGGAATAATTTATGCTCAACTTCGATTATCGCACTACATGTTTCTTTTCTCCGTTTAGACTTGAAAACTTTGACACATTTTAGAGTGGCTGCACTCAAGAAGCTATTTTGAACTTTAATTTTATGTATTAACTCGTCTTCTTTTTACTCAGCGTTCATTTGAGTTACCAATATTTTGTGGCTAAACATTTTTGGCGCTTAAATATCGTATACAGTTGTATTCAGGTTTCTTTCTAACGTCGATATATTTTTTTCTTTTTCTGTGACACTATCGGCATTTGTTATTACCACCTTATTATATTTTTTTGACACGCTATCAATTTTGATATAAGACGCATGTATCTTGTTAAGGTCAACCTTAGTTTTTTTCACAGATTGCTTGTTCTTAGGCTTAAAAATAATAGGAGGTACACCTTTTAGTGTGCTAGCGTTCGATGCACCCATACCACTTTGACTTTATTCTCTGTTTTTTGTTAGTTGCATTTTTTACTTCATTTAAAATTTCATTCTTTTGCTTGCACATCTCATTAGTAGAGTTATCTACTCTGGTCATTTGCTCTTTATTTATTTTTAAAAAAATTTATACTCTCTTTATAATTTCTAGTTTCTCTTGATTGGTTTTTTTGATGTTTTCCATCATCATTATAATCTCTTTGTTGTGTTCGTTCAACAATTTCTCGGTGTCACCTTTTTGCTCTCTAATGTTCACTTTATTTGTTTGTGCGATGTATCAATTATTTATGAGCATCGTCCACATTGGATTGACGTACGTATCCATACGCAGTCGTCACACATAAAGCGCACAAACGCACAGCCATCCAACACTTTCAGGCTGTAATCGTCAATACCAGCACAAGCTATTGATTTGTGGTACACTTTCCCTTTCACACCTTATTCTTCCCGATTCTCCTCTTATGCCTTTTCGACATCTCCCGCACACTGTCATTTTCGCTTAGCGATCGACCGATATGTTTTTGCTAAGTAAGCAACAACAAATTTTTTAGTTTGTTTATATATATATGCTTGTATTAAGAAACGTTTTAGCGCTTAGAATTTTATCTTTCCATTATGCCATATTAATTTTCGTTTGATTGTGTATTTAACTTTACTTGTGGTTTTCTTTTGTATGTATTTATCTCCCATTGGTTTGTTAATTTTGAATACTTTCAATTAAGGGCCCTTTATGGAGCAATTAAAACACGTCCGTTCGCGGTTAAATTCTTCACGAAATTTTTTACGAGCGGAAAGCGAGGCGGTTGGATGGCGATCAATACACCTTTCGTGCAAGTTTTCGTTCTTGTGTAGTGACCTACATCAAATTTTTAATACTTTTAATTAGGGGCCTTTTATGGAGCGATTTAAAACACGTCCGTTCGCGGTTAAATTCTTCACGAAATTTTTTCCGAGCGGAAAGCGAGGCGTTTGGGTGGCGATCAATACACCTTTCGTGCAAGTTTTCGTTCTTGTGTATTGACCTACATCAAATACACAACAAATACAATTGTATTATCGCTGACTCTGCAATACAGCAGTGTAAACAAATACATAGCTTAGCGCATTGACCGCTGCACTGCCACCAACGTTCCTGTAGTGTTGATGAAATCTAACGGCCAACCCGGGCAAACCATCTTCGGCAATGAGGAAATCACCATTTTCATTACTGACATGGCGCAAAGTAGCCCTGGAGTTGCTAACATGCACTGCTTCCAGGGTCAGCCAAAGCCAAAAGCCAATCAACAACAACAAGGACATTTAATAATAGGTAAAGGCATAAAAACCGACCCCGCCAAATGCGAAGCAGTACGTAATTACCCAAAACCAAAAAATGCAGATGAGACAAGAAGATTCATAGCATTCTGTAACTATAATAGACGTTTTATACCAGATTTTGCCCTAATAGTCAAATGTCTCAAATGTTTCGCCTCAATAATTTCATTCAAGCTTTGCTCCAAGGAGACGTTTTTTCACATCTACGCTAGCCCAAGAGTCAATAATTTTATCCTTCAACGTGATGTTTTCGATTTCAATTTTGGTTACTCGCAAAGAACATTTAGAGGATTGGTGTCTCAAACGCAACAAAAATTTGTTATAAGATTCTCCTTCTAATGGGGCAATGCTCCTAAACAGGTGTCTCTCGAACGTCGAATTTCGCTTTGGTGTAAAGTAATTATTGAGTTTTTCAACCAAAACCTAGAAAACATCAATTTGATTTTCAGTCGATGCTATCGCAAAGGAATGGTCTCATTTCTGTCATATCGCCTCGTCTATTTAAACAGAAACCAACAATTATTTGAGGATCTTCATTTAAACGCTTGTCACCGAAGTTCTTACTTGATTTTTCATTATGAACTTTTTTTTCCAATTGAATGGACGGCACACTTGCTACTTATTGAACCAATTTAATGGACTGAACACTTGCCTTGTAATTTGTCAATTGCATGATCTACAAAATGTAAAATTTCAAAATAAGCCATTGAATAATATAATTTCCAATTCAATGGAATGACGTTTTACCAATTAAATAGTCGATGTCTATAATTAGACTCCCTTTGTTTTTCGCTCACGTATGGCAGCCTTTACCGTCTCAACTATTCAACTCGTTTTCTTGTGTTCACTGTTCAATTCGTGGTATTCTTGTATTTGTTTTTGTTTTCACTCGTTACTTAAAGTTCGCAACTTAAAACAAAGTTAATTGGCTGATGCAATAGCATTCGCTGTGTAGAAAATAAAATTGCCACGTCACGCTTCTTTTTGCTTCCTCGCACCATCAACTACAGAAAAATGCAAGTATGTTAATTATCTTAATGTTTACGTAAACTTTTGTTGTATATGATCCCATCCTCGTCGCCACTGTAACAATCTACCGACCCAATAAATCCACATTTGTTTATTAATTCTGGTTTATGAAAATATATCTTTATTCGACGTGTTTATTGCCTGAGAGTCTACGTTCAACTAACTCTCTTGCTATTCTCAATAGTTCAGGTTGATAGTTCTGTACATGGAAATGTATACATATGTCTACGTATGTTTGTGTACTTATACATATGTACATATATGTTATTTATTACATTGTATTACGTTTATGCTGTGTGTTCTAAATATCGTTTTCGTTTATGGATCTCCACAGTCCTTATGGACCACCCTTCCTTTAATGAGGACTGTTGTCCCTAAATATTTTTCTATAATTTGCTATAATTTTGTTGCCAAATCTTCTATTTGCCATAACAAGAACCCTATCACCTATATTATATGACTTTGAAAGCCTGTCTTTATTGTGCTGTTGAAGCATATTTTCCTGAGCTAATTTAAGCTTATCTGCTATTTCTTTATTTTCTTTTGTTATTTCAGAATGAAAAATACTGAGAGTTTTATTTGTGACCGAATGTATGGTTTTGTTATATTTTATTGTAGCGAATATAATAAGCTGGGTTGTATCCTCTATTTGCTTTTCAATTTTTAAACAGCGGGCTATCTCTCCTAAAGTGCTATGAAATCGCTCTACTTGAGCATTTGATGTGCTATGATGTGGAGGGGAGTTTGCAATTTTTATACCGAAATAATTTGATAGCATTGACTTTATTGTATTCGAGTTAAACGATAGCTCATTGTCACAGTAAATTGTTTTTGTTCCTGAGAAAAGATTCAAAATTTGTAGTAGTTTTGGCTTAACATCTATGGTTGTCCGTGACTCTATTGGTTGCACAACCGCAAACTTCGAGAATTTATCAGAAGTTAGGTAATGCTTAGAGTCTGTAGAATAAATATCAGTATGGAGTATTTCACCTAGATGGGTAGGAATTGGGGTGTCCGCGATAGGATGTTTCACCGGACGCCTATTATATTTTGCTAGAGAGCATGTCTAACAGTTTAATGCGACCTCTTTTGCTAACTTGTTCATTCTTGGGAATAGTCGCTTAATATTTGTTTGACGTTTTTCTGAGAGGCTCTGTGGGCTCTGTTGTGTTCAGTTACAACAATTTCCTTTTGCTCATTGGGGTCTACTATATCAAGTATGAACTTATTTGCGTACACGAATGTGGTTGTCGGGAAAGTTTCTACCAGACTATGTAGAACGGGTAGCTCGCAATGTATTGCGCTTACCACATATGTATTTACTGCATCCTGAAGTAATTCTAATAAATTATGCCTATCTACGATATTAAAAATATGTCTGGTCTTCTTTCCAAACATTATACTCGTAAGAGTGCGTTTCGAAGGGTATTCAGCTTCCTCAATTATTATTTGATTCCTGTAGCAACTGTCTGGCTTATCAGTGGTCTCAATTGCGTAAGTTAGAGATTCCTCGCTGTATAGTCGCACAGTCTTTTCTTTCCCTGGCTTATAATGCAACTTTGCATTAAGTTCATCGATGAAAGCCTTCCATCGTTTAATTTTTGCATTAGTGTTTTTGTCCGAAGCCGCAAAACTTAGTGGATGGTGATCAGTAAATATGTTAAGATTTTTTACCCCATATTAATAATTTCTTAGACTTTTTAAAGCCCATACTATGGCAAGTAATTCTTTTTCGTTAGCTGCAAAGTGAAGCCCTCTGTCTTTCAAAGTTCTCGATATCATATTGAGAAAGGACTGCGCCCAAGCCATATGCTGAAGCGTCTGTTGTTAAATGAAATTCCTTTACAAAATTTAGATATTTTAAAATCACATCCTCGGACATTAAAATTTCTTTTAACTTATTGAAAGCATGAATTTGCTTTGCATCTAACTCAATTGGAACTTTTATTGATTGATTGGCTTTAATTTTACCATTTTCTCCCTTAAGGAGATCCGTTAAAGGTCTTGCAATGGTAGCAACATCTTTTATAAAGCACCTATAGAAGCTGGCTAGTCCAAGAAATGACATAACCGAATATAGATTCGTCGGTTGTTTATAATTTTTAATCGCCTCTAGATTTTCAGTGCACGTTCTTATACCACCCCTAGACACTAGAAAGCCCAAGTATTCGACTTCCGTTTTGAAAAATTTCGATTTTTCAATCGAAACTCCCATGTTTGTATCACAAAGGGATTTTAATACCCATTGGATATCCTGAATGTTTTGTTCTTTTGTTTCTGAAAATATGATTACATCATCTACATAAACATGACAGAATTTACCTATTTTTTCTCTTAAAACCTCATCGATGGCTCGTTGAAAAATGCTAGGTGCATTTTTGAGCCCAAACGGTAAACGGCAAAATTCATATTTTCCATTATTTACTGCAAATGCGGTTTTCTCTCTGTCACTTTCTTTTAATTCTATCTGGTGGAACCCTGATTTAAGATCTAGGGTTGTGAAAAATTGCGCCTTACCTAAATTGGATAGTATCAACATAACGTTAGGAATGGGATACTTATCATCAATTGTTTTTGCATAAAGCTTTCTAAAATCCAAAACAAGTCGCTTCTTCCTATTTCCTTTATCATCAGTGCCCTTTTTATCAACAACCCATACCGGATTGTTATAAGGGGACCTAGATGGTCTAATTATGCCATCGTTTAGGAGTTGTTTTATTTCCTCATTTACAAAATTTGCTACCCCATTGGGTACGGATACAATTTCGAGTAGACCGGGTCTTGGTCTGAAGTTCGAATTGTAGCCACGATATTTGTATTATAAGGAAGTTTTTTCTTGGGATCTGCAAACGCTTTCTTTTGGCTTTTAATCATCTTTATAAATTGTTCCCTTACCTCTTCTGGGATTTCTTCCTTTTGAATTTTTAACACATTTTCATATTCACACTCTAAGAATAGAAGTTTTTCAATACCCAAGTTATATTTGAAAAATTTTTAACTGAGATCTATTTTAGCATTAACCCTTGTTAGAAGGTCAAGCCCTATTATACCGTCAAAAGTTGCCAAACTTGGCAAAATGCAAAAATCAGAATCAACGCCGAAAATATTTATTTTACAATTTTCAGTTATTTTATTAAATCCGTGGATTGATTTAACCAAAATAAGAGAAGACACCGGTCTTTTAAGCTCGTCTAATTTTTTTATATAATTTTTTCCGGTACCTGTGTCCACTAATAACTAAATATGCTCCTTTGCTCCGCCTATGGTTCTACTGATCCATGGGAGAGCTGACTTTTCCCTAAAAAATTCGCCTGATCCTCCTCTTCAATATCTGAGGTCTCACCCTCTGCTATGTTATTATAGTTATTATAATTTTCCTCCTTGTCCTTGTCGTTGACCATGTGATTTACCCTTTGAAATTTGGGACCGGTATTTCGGTCTAAACCTGCAGGCCTCTTAGATTGTGTTTGGTATTGCCTAGCGTTTTGGGATGTACTAGTCTTATACTGCTGCGATTGATAAGTTTTTCCTTGGTAATTTTTAGCATTTCCCAATCTTCTAGTGGAAGCATCCACATCCATTGGTTCAGCCTGATCTAGTTTTTTCGAAGGGTCAAAGGCATTAGCCAGTTCCCTATTCTTATAATAGTACGGGTACCCATACCGGATTGTTATAAGGGGACCTAGATGGTCTAATTATGCCATCGTTTAGGAGTTGTTTTATTTCCTCATTTACAAAATTTGCTACCCCATTGGGTACGGATACAATTTCGAGTAGACCGGGTCTTGGTCTGAAGTTCGAATTGTAGCCACGATATTTGTATTATAAGGAAGTTTTTTCTTGGGATCTGCAAACGCTTTCTTTTGGCTTTTAATCATCTTTATAAATTGTTCCCTTACCTCTTCTGGGATTTCTTCCTTTTGAATTTTTAACACATTTTCATATTCACACTCTAAGAATAGAAGTTTTTCAATACCCAAGTTATATTTGAAAAATTTTTAACTGAGATCTATTTTAGCATTAACCCTTGTTAGAAGGTCAAGCCCTATTATACCGTCAAAAGTTGCCAAACTTGGCAAAATGCAAAAATCAGAATCAACGCCGAAAATATTTATTTTACAATTTTCAGTTATTTTATTAAATCCGTGGATTGATTTAACCAAAATAAGAGAAGACACCGGTCTTTTAAGCTCGTCTAATTTTTTTATATAATTTTTTCCGGTACCTGTGTCCACTAATAACTAAATATGCTCCTTTGCTCCGCCTATGGTTCTACTGATCCATGGGAGAGCTGACTTTTCCCTAAAAAATTCGCCTGATCCTCCTCTTCAATATCTGAGGTCTCACCCTCTGCTATGTTATTATAGTTATTATAATTTTCCTCCTTGTCCTTGTCGTTGACCATGTGATTTACCCTTTGAAATTTGGGACCGGTATTTCGGTCTAAACCTGCAGGCCTCTTAGATTGTGTTTGGTATTGCCTAGCGTTTTGGGATGTACTAGTCTTATACTGCTGCGATTGATAAGTTTTTCCTTGGTAATTTTTAGCATTTCCCAATCTTCTAGTGGAAGCATCCACATCCATTGGTTCAGCCTGATCTAGTTTTTTCGAAGGGTCAAAGGCATTAGCCAGTTCCCTATTCTTATAATAGTACGGGTTTTTTTGTATACTACCATTATTCAATTTGTTTCCAAAGTTAACTTTTTGCTTTGAGACCTCATCGTTTCTGTTTGCAAATGTTGTGGCAAATATGTAGCGTGCGTGGTTTGAATCCACTTCTTGTTCCAAAGCAAGAGCTGATGGCAAATCTTTTGGTCGATACGCAAACAAAATGTCACAAAGTGGCTTATTGAGCCCAGAAATAAAAACGCGGAGGGCGTCACCCCTATACTTTTCGTTTATGGTTGAAGCTAAATTCCGGTCATATGTCATCACCGTTTTATTGGTAAGCAATGTTAGTTTTTTCTCGACTTCATCAAATAATTGAAGAAGGGTAGACATCTCTTGTTCGATTATGTAAATCGGACGCTTATCATATATATAATATATAATTTTGGCGCGTACACTATATAGCTCAGTGTTTGGCCGAGCTTCTTCTACCATTTGTGGTGTGCGTCTTTATATTATACCACAAATGGAGGGACCTACAGTTTTGTGCTGACTCCGAACGGCAGATGTATTTAATGAGAAGCTTTTTCATGGCAGAAATACCCTCGGAGGTTTGCCATTGCTTGCCGAGGGGTGACCGCTATTAGAAAACACTCAGAAAATTGCTTTATATTAATTTTTAATTATTTATTTAATATGAACACCTCACTTACATGGTTTTGATTATTCCTGGTTGTAGTATCTCTTAGGTGCAATTTTAATTATTATCCTGTGGGTGCTGGTAAGTTGCTGGTTACTATTCATCCTTTATTATCCCAAAGGTGTAGGTAAGTTGCTAGTTGCTATTCGTCCTTTATTATCCCAAAGGTGTAGGTAAGTTGGCTTTTCGTTGCGCGCCAGTAATTGTAAATGACTTACTTTATTGAGTCCAATCTTTGAACTTAAACTTATAAGCTACAACTGCCCTAAGCTAATCTTAAAGATAACTTCGCGGTCGCTGCAGTAGCTGCTGAGAACGCGAACGTGATCGCTGCTGGTTTTACTGCGAGCGGCCAGTGATGATCCTGTGGACTTTTGCTGCAGGTGTTCACTGTCAGCATAAACGGTATCCCACGATATTGTCGGAACCGATGCTGTTTTACCGTCAGTTGGATTGGCTTGCGGTTACTTCTCTGCTGGCCGCGTAATGCAGCTTCTGAATACTGGTCGACGCAGATGTTCAATTAGCAACGTCAGCATACGCGGTATCCCACGATATTATGGGAACCGCTGCAGATGACATTCAGTTGGAGCGGCTAATGATAACTTATATGATAAGAAAAATAAATGCAGAAAGTGTGGAAGAAATCATAACAATTTACCGCACTTCAATGAGTTCCAAAAAGAACAAGAAGGAAAAGCTAAATTCGGGCTAAACCGATTTTTATATACCTTCGCGATGTGTTTTTGTATGAGCGGTGCCCATAATTTCATAAAGACCCCGTTTCTTTGTTTCAAATCGCTGCTAGGATTAAACTTCATTCAATTTGTTTCAATAAATACTGAAAAACGAAGTTTTTGCATTTTTCAAAATTTCCGTTATATGAAAGTTGGGCGATGCTAGTGACATCACCGACAATATGTTCCCCAAATTTTGTGACAGACGTTCTTTTATATTTATATTTTCATAATTTCATAAAAATCAAGTTTCTTAATTAACTATCTCTCTATATATCAAATTTTAATTAATATGTTCCAATAGATAAAGAAAAAAACGAAATTTTTGCATTTTTCAAAATTTCCGTTATATGGGAGGGGGCCGAGGCAATGTTCCGATTTCAAAAATTTTTAACGATGATAACAGTGATATTAAGGAAAATTTCTGTCGTTAGTAAAAACGTTAAATATAATTGGGGCCAAAACTGACTCTTGCGGCAGACCAATATCGACAGCTACTTTGTTTGACATAGATAAACCAATAATAGTTTGCTGCTTGCGATCAGATAGGAAGCTTCGAAACCAGTCAAGTTCATTGTTCTTTACACCAATATATTCCAGTTTTTATACCCGCGCACTTGTGTACAAGGGTATAATAACTTTGTTCACATAACGGTTGCTTGTAACAGCATAACGGAATAAAGATAGATATAGACATATATATACCAAAATGCTCAGAACGAAAAGAGAAGTCGATTTAGCGATGTCTGTCTGTCCGTCCGTCCGTCCGTGCAGACGATAACTTGAGTAAAAATTGAGATATATCAATGAAACGTACTAGGTAGATTGTCTTTGACCCAGAGCAGGTTGGTATTAAAAATGGGCAAAATCGGACAGTAACCACGCCCACTTTCCATATAACGGCAATTGTCGAAAATGCAAAAATTGCTATATTTTAGTAGCTATGGAAGCTAATATGCTCAAATTTGGTATGTGTTGTTGTATTCGAGCAGGAAATCCGACTGTATCTAAATTTTCTACAGGGGGCGTGACACCGCCCGCTTATGAGTTTATATGTATTTAGTGTCTATAAATACGGTTGCTGAGTTCGATGTAGCTTACAACACTAAAATTGTAATATGAAACACGCTTCGTGTTAAGTTTTTGAAAGTTTACTGTATTTTGTATAATAAAACGTTTAACAAGTTTTTGCTGGCAGCAATTAGCGTGGCTTACTTGTTAGGAGATGGAAAACGAATGGCGTGACCAAGTCTAATGATACCGTATGAAGCTTACAGTTTTTATAAAGAAAAGAGAATATGATTACAGCTAAACGAATGTACTAAAACTAGAAATGTAAGGATAAAGTGAATATGTAATTTACGTAAACGGAATCGATAACTAGAATACGAAGTTATTGTCAAATGTCAAAAATATGGTTCTTTCGAGTCAACAGCAAACAGGGTGCTCCATATTACTCTCCTCCAGACTACATGTAACGAGTGGGGAATTTTACTTTGCGGCCTGTACGTGTACATTTTGGTAAAGGAATGTCGTTTCCCACATCTGATTGCAGTTCTTGGTTGCGGCTCTAGGCTATCCATAATTGCAGGTTTCGTCTGAGCGTTGTTGGTTTCTTTAGCTTGCTGTGGCTGAATGACGTTTGAAGACGTTTCGTAGTCGGTGCTTGTTAAAAAAGCTGGCTTTAGTCTTTCGAGACTTATGTTGCTTGAACGCCCTCGGATGACCGTATGGACCATCATAAGGGCTAGTTAGCGCAGGTCGTACGGAATCATTTCTGATAAATACATGAGTGGCTGATTGTAATTTTTGTGACACAAATGTCGTTGGCGGGAAATGGTGTGCAGTGTCAGTAGGCCGAAATTTTTCTATTGACTTTCGAAATTCCTGTATTGTATCGCTATTTATAAGCTCCTGAAAAATTGAGGACTCGAACTATCGGCCGCGGTCTGATGTTATACGTTCTGGAACACCAAACCTCGATATCCAATGCGTCATTAGAGCTCTGACGACAGTTGCAGCAGACATATCCGGAATGGGGACTGCTTCAGGCCATCGTTTGAAACGGTCGATAATCGTCAAACAGTATCGTTGGCCTTCGCATAATGGAAAGGGACCAACGATGTCAATGTTGATGTGTATAAATCTGCCTTGTGGTGGTATGTATTTGGCCAGTGGTGATTTTGTATGGCGATAAGTTTTTGATCGCTGACATGCTTCGCAACTTTTCACAAATTTTGAAACTTGTTTCTTTACCCTTTTCCAAACAAAACGTGAAGTGACTAACTTCGTAGTGGCGCGCACTCCAGGATGTGACAAGTTGTGCATTTTGGACAATATTTGATTGCGAAAGGCTTTCGGAACATACGGACGTAATTTTGATGTCGATGTGTCGCAAAGTAATTCGACGTTAGAGTTAGAAAAAATTTCGATTTCATACCTGATTTCAGCACTGTTTGTAGCTCCTGGTCGTTCTTCTGTGCGTATGCAATGGCGCTATAATGGATGACTTGGTTGAGCGATTGAATTCGGGAAAATAAATCTGCTGTTACGTTGGCTTCCCCCGATATGTGGCGTATGTCGGTTGTAAACTGGCCTATGAAATCAAGTTGACGTGTACGGCGAGGAGTTGTTTTTTCCAACTTCTGTTTGAATGCAAAAACGAGAGGGCGATGATCCGTGAGTACATGGCATCGTCGTCCTTCAACCATATACCGAAAATGTGACACAGCTTGAAAAATTGCGGTAAGCTCTCGGTCGTACGTACTGTACTTACGCTAACGGTTGAAGCTCCCCGTCAATCACCGGATGCAATGCAGCACCAACCGCGAAATCTGAATCGTCGGTATGCAGAGACAATTCTGCGCTTGCTGACGGATGGGACAGCAACGTCCCGTTCGATAGTTCTTCCTTACAACGTTGAAATGCAGCTTCGGTTTCCATATCCCATTTGAGTTGCGTCATGTCGTTTCTTTTGTTTTCCACGATTAGTTGCTGCAATTTAGATTGGTAGTGAACGGCATCCGGAAGAAACTTCCTATAAAAATTTAACATGGCTATAAAACGCTTTAAGTCTCTTGTGATCGTTGGCTTAGGGAAATTTAACAGCGATGAAACTTTTTCAGGTAGGGGCTTGATTGCGTTTGCGTCAACCAAATGGCCTAGAAACTTTAATTCCGCCTTACCGAATTCGCACTTGGAAAAATTTATGGTCAGCTTATTCTCCCGTAGTCGTTTAAACAGTAAACGTAAATGCTGTTGGTGTTGTTCACTCGATGACGAAGCTACGCAAATATCATCAATATAGGGGAAAACAAAATCCAAGCCTCGCAACACCTCGTCTATTAGCCGTTGGAAAGTCTGCGCGGCGTTGCACAGACCGAACGTCATAAAATGAAACTCATACAAGCCGAAAGGCGTTGTTATCGCGGTCTTCGGCACGTCGCAGGGTGAATTGGTACCTGGTGGAACGCTTTTTGGAGATCGATCTTCGAAAAAATCAATTTTTCACGAAGAATGTTTGGCGAAGTCTGTAAGATATGGCAACGGATATCGATCCGGCAGAGTCTGGGCGTTGAGCGCGCGGTAGTCTCCACTTGGTCTCCAGGTACCATCACCTTTTTTGACCATATGAAGTGGGCTAGACCAATTGCTGCTGGAGGCACGACAAATTCCGGCCTTCAGTAAAAATTCGAATTCGGACTTCGCAGATTTTAATTTGTCGAGCGAAAGGCGCCGGGTCTAGAAAACACTGGCTGTCCCGTCGTTTGGATTCGATGAAAAATTGTTGATTTTGTATTTGACCCAAACGGAGTCAATCTGGTGATGTCTGGAAATTCAGATAAAATTTTGCTGAACGGTTCGTCGACTGTGAAAGTTTTCAGCTTCGTGTCGCTGTATTTTATTGTTGCCGATAGTGGCGTTGATAAGGCCGTCATGCTGTCAATTAGTTTATTTCGGCGCATATCTATAAGGAGGTCGTAGAATTTAATGAAATCCGCACCGATGATGGGTTTGGTGACTTCTGCAATTATAAATGACCAGACAAATACGCATCGTAGGCCGAGATCTATTTTCAATCGCTTTTCCCCTAAAACTTTGATGGCGGCACATGGACGAATATCATACGATGGCGTAGTTAGTGGGAGAATTGACACGTCGGCACCAGTGTCGATAAGGAACGTTGTTTTTGAAATACGGTCTTTTACCTGTAGGCGAAAAACTTTACGGTGTTCCCCAAACGAGTTGCATCTTTCCTCTAGTCATTGTTGTTTATTTTCTGCAGTTACCGCGGACGAACGGTGTCCATAGCGGCATGGACTGCGGCATCTACGAGCCCTGGTGCCGTATTTTTTGTGGTACCAGCATTGGTAACTGGCGAATGAAGCTGGGTACCACTTTGATCTTCACGTCGGTTTGCGCTTCGTGGGCGAAATTTGGTGGCAGACTGCTGTCGAGAACGGGAACGAGAGCGCACGGAAAATCTATTAAGGCGTTTACCAAGGTCTTCTACGGTTGCACGTATTTGGTTTAGTTCGCTGGTAACTTTGGATTCTACTCGATGCACGTGATGTACACCAACTGCGTCTATGATCGAGTCTGCGATTTTCGTAAACTCTGCAGCAGTACCTGACGTGGCTGCTACGACTGGCTGGTCGAATTCTGGGAGTCGTTTCACCCAATGTGATCTCGGCGACACGTTTCATCTCAAAATATAATTCTGAGGGTTTTTTATCTCCGAGTGGAAGTTTGGAAAGAAGTCGATTTAAGCGCCTTTGTTCGCTGTCAGCGAAATGTTCGGTTATTTTCGCTTTAACGTACTCGAACCTATCATGCTGCGGCCTTGTAACTTCAGACAATTGGCCGATCACAGTAGGGTCGAGAGCTGCAAACACTGTTGCTGCCTTTTGTTTGTCCCAAGAAATTCCAGAAGCGGTAAACCAGAAATCCATCGACATAAACCATAATTCGATATTATCGCTTGACATCGAAGGGATTGGTAAGCGAGCATACACGGCAGCGGCTTGTACTAGGCGGTGCCGATGAAATTCCACTATCGTTGTTCATCTTAGTAGTGAAGAAACGGAATAGCGTGATCTTATAGCTGTACTCAATTGCGTCGCAACGGAATTTTTTTCCGTTCTCTGAATACTCTTTACGGGGTCACCAGTTTTTAGTGTCTATAAATACGGTTGCTGAGTTCGATGTAGCTTACAACACTAAAATTGTAATATGAAACACGCTTAGTGTTAAGTTTTTGAAAGTTGACTGTATTTTGTATAATAAAACGTTTTACAAGTTTTTGCTAGCAGCAATTAGCGTGGCTTACTTGTTAGGAGATGGAAAGCGAATGGCGTGACCAAATCTAATGATACCGTATGAAGCTTACAGTTTTTATAAAGAAAAGAGAATATGATTACAGCTAGGCGTATGTACTAAAACTAGAAATGTAAGGATAAAGTGGATATGCAATTTACTTAAACGGAATCGATAACTAGAATACGAAGTTATTGTCAAATGTCAAAAATATGCTTCTGTCGAGTCAACAGCAAACAGGGTGCTCCACATGTATATCTCTGGATCCACCCACACGATTTTGTTCAAACTTGGTACACGTATTACACTGTGCTTATTTAAGCGATACGCAGGCCCACCTGTCATATAACGGTAATTTTTGAGAACACTAAACATCGGACATTTCAATAAATGTTGAAGGGAAATATCTTGAGTTTAGTATGTGGTGTTGTATTGCAGCCAGAAAT
This sequence comes from Philophylla caesio, assembly GCA_963971545.1. NCBI lineage: Eukaryota > Metazoa > Arthropoda > Insecta > Diptera > Tephritidae > Philophylla > Philophylla caesio. Next base: position 60,197,970 of record OZ020605.1, read on the forward strand.
CCGACTATCCGACGGCAGATGTATTTAATGAGAAGCTTTTTCATGGCAGAAATACCCTCGGAGGTTTGCCATGGCCTGCAGAGGGGTGACCGCTATTAGAAAACACTTTTTCTATGATTAAGATTTTGATTGCCCTGACTGAGATTCGAACCTCGAACTCACCGGTATATCAAGTTAAAGCACGCACCGCTACCAACTCGACCACAGCGGCCACTTAGATTATACCTAGTTAATTTAAAAATTTAGCTGAAAGCGTGCGCCGGGTATATAAAGTTCAATCGAACTTAGCCACTTCTTTACTTGTTGTATTTACATAGGTTGTTCCTTATGTCGTACAGATTTATAATTTTTTATGTATCCATTAGTTCTTTGTTCTTTGTAATATTCTCTCTTCTCATTTCATTTATCAATACATTTTTTTTTTCTTATTAAAATATTTTCATATACTTTCCTCTTATTACAATTTCCTAGTTCAATATTTGTTACCGAATGATATGTATTATTATAATATTCTATTGCTTTGCTCATTTTTTCCTTAATTCTTAAGGATTTTTGCTCTATCATCAATACTCTTATTTTTTCGGAAATAGTGCTATGGAGTCTTTCAATATCGGCATTGCCAATGTGGTTGTTAGGGTTCGCCAAATGAAGATTTATACTTTCTGTTTTTAAGTAATCTTTTATGTTTTATGCTTTTGAATTCATTATCGCAAATTCGTTTTTTGAAATGTCCCTTTTGAGATTTATACAGTCTAATTTTTATACCAGAGCGTACTTGTACACAAGGGTATTATAACTTTGTTCAAATAACGGTTGCTTGTAACAGCAAAAAATAATCGAGATAGATATAAACATATATATACCAAAATGCTCAAAATGAAATGAGAAGTCGATTTAGCGATGTCTATCTGTCCGTCCGTCCGTGCAGACGATGACTTGAGTAAAAATTGAGATATCTCAATGAAATTTGGTACATAGATTGCTCTTAGGGTAGGTTGGTATTGAAAATGGACAAGATCGGTCAATAATAATAAAAATGCATAAACTAGGTTTTTTCGGTATCCATTAAAGCAAATTGAGTGAAATTACATTACTTATGAAATTTTGAAAAATAGGCGTTGTCACGCCCCCTTATGAAAAATGTTCTGTATCTCAATAACGGTATCGTCACAAAATTTGGTGGACATATTTCGCTTGCTATCACTATTATTATCGTAGAAAATGTTTGAAATCGGATCATAACCACGCCCACCTCCCAAATAACGGATGTTTTGGAAAATGCTAAATTTTAGTTTGTTCTTTTTCTGTTGGAACATATTAATTAAAATTTGTTATTTAGAGAGATAGTTAACTAAGAAACTTATAAAAAAAATGTATGTATCTCAATAACGATGAAATATATTGACACAAAATTTGGGGAACATATTGTCCTTCATATCACTATCATCACCGTTAATAATTTTTGAAATCGGACCGTAACCACGCCCAACTTCCATATAACGGAAATTTTGAAAAAATGCAAAATACTTCGTTTTTCAGTATTTATTGGAAGAAATTGAGTAATATTTAATACTTGCAGCGATTTGAAACAAAGAAACGGGAATTTTCTGATATTATCGGCACGGCTCATGCAAAACTACATCGCAAGGGTATATAAAAATCGGTTTCGCCCGAATTTAGCATTTCTTACTTGTTTTAACATCATTTCTCTATCAATCGTTTTAATTGCTCTTTTGAGGTCAATAAACACCGTTAAAACATTCATCTTGGAAATAAGATCTTCTTTCCACTGCAATAATAAAAAGTTTAGCGCAGCTTCGCTTGAGTGTTTAGCCCTGAAGCCTGATTGCTCTTTTATAAAAATTTTATTAGACTCAATATAGTGTACTAATTGCGTTTCTAATATTTTTTCCAAACTAGGTAGGGTGTTTATTGGTCTAAGTTCATCAGCTATTATTGGGTTTTTAACCTTCTTTATTGGGACTATGGTCGAAATTTTCCGTTTTATAGGAACTGTTGCTAAATAATAAAATTGCAGCAATTACCACAGATTTCTTTAGAACTATTATCAGTGCAACTTTCTGACTTGTGTTCCCCCATGCATTTGCTACATCTTAACCTTTTGGTGCAATTAATTGAAATATAGTTAAACCCCAGACATTTGTTCATCATACACTGGGCAGCGTTTCCATCCAATATTTAGTTTCTATGATTCTAATACCTGCAGGAAGAATTTATGCTCAACTTCGATTATCGCACTACATGTATCTTTTCTCCATTTAGACTTGAAAACTTTGACACATTTTAGAGTGGCTGCACTCAAGCAGCTATTTTGAACTTTAATTTTATGTACTAACTGCATATTTTATATAGGATTATCACCAAAAAATCTCCTAACTACCTGTACGAAAAGCTATTATTTACCAAGTCAGTTCGAGTAACAGATCTTATAGTCCCTTACTTTAGCACTTTAGCATCGGCGAGACAGTTTTTTGTCAGCGCTATCCGTTTTTGGAATTCTATTCCTGCTAATGTAAGAAACAAACTAAGCAAGAGCAACTTTAAGAAATCCATCTTTAATTATTTTAGTGACCTACGATAGGACAGATTGACCATCTACCATCTATCTATCTTTATTATTATTTGTTTCAAATCCCTATGTAATTATTTTTTGATTATTTCTGTAGTTACTAGTTTAATTCGTTAAGTTTACTTAATGTTAATCCTTAAGTGAAAATTCTATAATACTAAGTTCTAAAAATGTACAGGTTATTTTATCTTGTTGTACTATAAAAAATCTTATCTTAGTGTACTAATGTTTTCCAATAATAAATGAAATATGACCACTCGTCTTCTTTGTACTCAGCGTTCATTTGAGTTACCAATATTTTGGGGCTAAACATTTTTGGCTCTTAAATATCGTATACAGTTGTATTCAGGTTTCTTTCTAACGTCGATATAATTTTATCTTTTTCTGTGACACTATCGGCATTTATTATTACCACCCGATTATATTAAGGTCAACCCCAGTTTTTTCCACAGATTGCTTGTTCTTAGGCTTAAAAATAATAGGTGTACCTTTTAGTGTGCTAGCTTACGATGCACCCATACCACTTTGACTTTTTTCTCGGTTTTTGTTAGTTGCCTTTTTTACTTCATTTAAAATTGCATTCTTTTACTTGCACGTCTCATTAGTAGAGTTATCTACTCTGGTCATTTGCTCTTTATATATTTTTCAGAAATTTTCTACTCTCTTTATAATATCTAGTTTTTCTTGTTTGGTTTTTTTTTGATGTTTTCCATCATCATTTAATTTATTTGTTGTGTTCGTTCAACAATTTCTCGGTGTCACCTTTTTGCTCTCTAATGCTCACTTTATTTGTTTGTGCGATGTATCAATTCTTAAGAGCATCGTCCACATTGGATACGTACGTCGTGCAGTCGTCACACATAAAACGCACAAACGCACAGCCATCCAACACTTCCAGGCTGTAATCGTCAATACCAGCACAAGCTATTGATTTGTGGTACACTTTCCCACATACACCTTCACACCTTATTCCCGATTCTCCTCTTATGCCTTTCCGACATCTCCCGCACACTGTCATTTTCGCTTAGCGATCGACCGATATGTTTTTGCTAAGTAAGCAACAACAAATTGTTTATTTTGTTTATATTTATATGCTTGTATTAAGAAACGTATTAGCGCTTAGAATTTTATCTTTCCATTATGCCATATTAATTTTCGTTTGTTTGTGTATTTAACTTTACTTATGGTTATCTTTTGTATGTATTTATCTCCCATTGGTTTGTTAATTTTGAATACTTTCAATTAAGGGCCTTTTATGGTGCGATTAAAACACGTCCGTTCGCCGTTAAATTCTTCACGAAATTTTTTTCGAGCGGAAAGCGAGGCGGTTGGATGGCGATCAATACACCTTCCGTGCAAGTTTTCGTTCTTGTGTCGTGACCTACATCAAATACACAACAAATGCACTGCCGCAACGCTATCACTGCGCCGGCAGAATATTTCGGTGACACATTATACATAGGCAACTGCATACACTATTTTGATTGGTTGCCCTTCCAAGACATTGGAATAGAGGGTGGAGTTATGGAAATGTCTTTACATGAAAATTTCATATAAATAGGTATAAGATTTACTGAATAAAATTATAATAATTCTGACAGTGAAATACTGACGTTTTGTTTCTCAAACAGTTCGGCAAATTTACGGCTGCCTATTGATCGGCAGATCCTCTCTGCCTTTATAATAAAGAGGATTCTGATAATAATGGAATATTTAGGACCAGCACACTTGTTTTAAAACAGCTAGGTTTCATTTAGGCGGGTTTTTTATGACTCAGTGGCAGTTATCGGCAGGGTAGTTCGAGCTTACCAAGCCCTAATGCTGCCAGCAATAATTAGCTGATATGCCTGCAATAACTCGCCAGCAGGCTAGCGAGAACTAGCAAGATCGCCTAAAATAACTGGCTAATTCTCCAACAAATATATAATAACAAGAGTTTACAACTTACAACACAAGCAGACAGACTTCCAGATCAACCGACAACAAATGGTCAAAGTGCAGCAAGCATGAAGTAGCTTTTAGATACATCCTAAGAGTGCATTTACGCCCTAAAAGGACTAAATGTGAAGTTAAATGACGAAGAATCAATCATAGCTCGGATAGTGGTGGTGAAACTAGATAAAGAAAGTCTCCGTTTATATGACCAAAATGTGAAGAAAACTAGAGATATCCAGAGCCTAGATGATATTTCCCAATTTCTGGAGTAGCAATACCAAGCTCTAAGAGCTATTCGGGAGAAAAACCAACTAATTGGAGCAGTCAAAAACAACTACAACGAGCCCAAGATTTTATACATCAACGCAAAAACTGTGTGTATATTGCAAGATACCTGGGCATAAAATTTTTGAAATTTTGTGACGATACCTTTTATTGTTATTGAGATACCTACAGACGTTTTTTTTATATTTATATTTTCATAATTTCATAAAAATCAAGTTTCTTAATTAACTATCTCTCTAAATATCAAATTTCAATTAATATGTTCCAATATACATATAAAGAAAAAATCAAGTTTTTGCATTTTTCAAAATTTCCGTTACATGAGAGGTGGGCGAGATTATGGTCCGATTTCAAAAATTTTTAACGATGACAACAGTGATATTAAGGCAATTTTTTCATAAGTGGGCGTGGCAACGCCTATTTTTTAAAATTTCATAAATACCAAATTTCTTAGTTATGATCCGATTTCAAACATTTTCTTCGATAATATTACCGATGTCAAGGAAAATATGTCCACCAAATTGTTATTGAGATACAGAAAGTTTTCCATAAGAGGGCGTGGTAACGCCCATTTCTCAAAATTTCATAAATATTTACCTAATTTCTTAGTTCAAAATCGCTACAACTACTAAATTTCGCTCAATTTGCTTTAATGGATACCGAAAAAACGGTTTTGCATTTTTCAAAAACTTCCGTTATATGGGAGGTGAGCGTGGTTATTAACCGATCTTGACCATTTTTAATACCAACCTACCCTGTCCAAAGAGCATCCTATGTACAAAATTCATTCATGAGATATCTCAATTTTTACTCAAGTTATTGTAACCACGGACAGACAGTCAGGGCTAAATCGATTCCTCTTTTCATTCTGAACATTTTAGTATACCTTTGTCTATATCTATACCGATTATTTTTTGCTGTTACAAACAACCGTTATGCGAACAAAGTTATAATACCCTACGCTCGGGTATAAAAATGAGTAACTATCCATCTTTCATGACGTGGCTTAAAAACCACTCTAAGGCCGAGAAATATCGACGGAAGGAAATGTACCCACTTGCCTGTATCATGACAGATAATAGCTGATTTCAAAGATCTGTGCCATCGCTCGATCAAGCCGTTGGACTGAGGATGATACGACGTAGTACGCAAGTGATTCGTTCCAATAATCGAAATAAGCTCCTGAAAAATTGAGGACTCGAACTATCGGCCGCGGTCTGATGTTATACGTTCTGGAACACCAAACCTCGATATCCAATGCGTCATTAGAGCTCTGACGACAGTTGCAGCAGACATATCCGGAATGGGGACTGCTTCAGGCCATCGTTTGAAACGGTCGATAATCGTCAAACAGTATCGTTGGCCTTCGCATAATGGAAAGGGACCAACGATGTTAATGTTGATGTGTATAAATCTGCCTTGTGGTGGTATGTATTTGGCCAGTGGTGATTTTGTATGGCGATAAGTTTTTGATCGCTGACATGCTTCGCAACTTTTCACAAATTTTGAAACTTGTTTCTTTACCCCTTTCCAAACAAAACGTGAAGTGACTAACTTCGTAGTGGCGCGCACTCCAGGATGTGACAAGTTGTGCATTTTGGACAATATTTGATTGCGAAAGGCTTTCGGAACATACGGACGTAATTTTGATGTCGATGTGTCGCAAAGTAATTCGACGTTAGAGTTAGAAAAAATTTCGATTTCATACCTGATTTCAGCACTGTTTGTAGCTCCTGGTCGTTCTTCTGTGCGTATGCAATGGCGCTATAATGGATGACTTGGTTGAGCGATTGAATTCGGGAAAATAAATCTGCTGTTACGTTGGCTTCCCCCGATATGTGGCGTATGTCGGTTGTAAACTGGTCTATGAAATCAAGTTGACGTGTACGGCGAGGAGTTGTTTTTTCCAACTTCTGTTTGAATGCAAAAACGAGAGGGCGATGATCCGTGAGTACATGGCATCGTCGTCCTTCAACCATATACCGAAAATGTGACACAGCTTGAAAAATTGCGGTAAGCTCTCGGTCGTACGTACTGTACTTCCGCTGCGCCGGAGTTAGCTTTTTTGAGTAAAACGCTAACGGTTGTAGCTCCCCGTCAATCACCTGATGCAATGCAGCACCAACCGCGAAATCTGAATCGTCGGTGTGCAGAGACAATTCTGCGCTTGCTGACGGATGGGACAGCAACGTCCTGTTCGATAGTTCTTTCTTACAACGTTGAAATGCAGCTTCGGTTTCCATATCCCATTTGAGTTGCGTCATGTCGTTTCTTTTGTTTTCCACGATTAGTTGCTGCAATTTAGATTGGAAGTCAACGGCATGTGGAAGAAACTTCCTATAAAAATTTAACATGGCTATAAAACGCTTTAAGTCTCTTGCGATCGTTGGCTTAGGGAAATTTAACAGCGATGAAACTTTTTCAGGTAGGGGCTTGATTCCGTTTGCGTCAACCAAATGGCCAAGAAACTTTAATTCCGCCTTACCGAATTCGCACTTGGAAAAATGTATGGTCAGCTTATTCTCCCGTAGTCGTTTGAACAGTAAACGTAAATGCTGTTGGTGTTGTTCACTCGACGACGAAGCTACGCAAATATCATCAATATAGGGGAAAACAAAATCCAAACCTCGCAACACCTCGTCTATTAGCCGTTGGAAAGTCTGCGCGGCGTTGCACAGACCGAACGTCATAAAATGAAACTCATACAAGCCGAAAGGCGTTGTTATCGCGGTCTTCGGCACGTCGCAGGGTGAATTGGTACCTGGTGGAACGCTTTTTGGAGATCGATCTTCGAAAAAATCAATTTTTCACGAAGAACGTTGGCGAAGTCTGTAAGATATGGCAACGGATATCGATCCGGCAGAGTCTGGGCGTTGAGCGCGCGGTAGTCTCCACTTGGTCTCCAGGTACCATCGCCTTTTTTGACCATATGAAGTGGGCTAGACCAATTGCTGCTGGAGGCACGACAAATTCCGGCATTCAGTAAAAATTCGAATTCGGACTTCGCAGCTTTTAATTTGTCGAGCGAAAGGCGCCGGGGTCTAGAAAACACTGGCTGTCCCGTCGTTTGGATTCGATGAAAAATTGTTGATTTTGTATTTGACCCAAACGGAGTCAATCTGGTGATGTCTGGAAATTCAGATAAAATTTTGCTGAACGGTTCGTCGACTGTGAAAGTTTTCAGCTTCGTGTCGTGTATTTTATTGTTGGGGAGAATTGACAAGTCGGCACCAGTGTCGATAAGGACCGTTGTTTTTGAAATACGGTCTTTTACCTGTAGGCGAAAAACTTTACGGTGTTCCCCAAACGAGTTGCATCTTTCCTCTAGTCATTGTTGTATATTTTCTGCAGTTACCGCGGACGAACGGTGTCCATAGCGGCATGGACTGCGGCATCTACGAGCCCTGGTGCCATATTTTTTGTGGTACCAGCATTGGTAACTGGCGAATGAAGCTGGGTACCACTTTGATCTTCACGTCGGTTTGCGCTTCGTGGGCGAAATTTTGTGGCAGACTGCTGTCGAGAACGGGAACGAGAGCGCACGGAAAATCTATTAAGGCGTTTACCAAGGTCTTCTACGGTTGCACGTATTTGGTTTAGTTCGCTGGTAACTCCGGATTCTACTCGATGCACGTGATGTACACCAACTGCGTCTATGATCGAGTCTGCGAATTTCGTAAACTCTGCAGCAGTACCAGACGTGGCTGCTACGACTGGCTGGTCGAATTCTGGGAGTCGTTTCGTCCAGAGACCTTTTAAAGCGGATTCGCCCAATGTGCTCTCGGCGACACGTTTCATCTCAAAATATAATTCTGAGGGTTTTTTATCTCCGAGTGGAAGTTTGGAAAGAAGTCGATTTAAGCGCCTTTGTTCGCTGTCAGCAAAATGTTCGGTTATTTTCGCTTTAACGTATTCGAACCTATCATGCTGCGGCTTTGTAACTTAAGACAATTGGCCGATCACAGTAGGGTCGAGAGCTGCAAACACTGTTGCTGCCTTTTGTTTTTCCGAAGAAATTCCAGAAGCGGTAAACCAGAAATCCATCGACGTAAACCATGATTCGATATTATTGCTTGACATTAAAGGGATTGGTAAGCGAGCATACACGGCAGCAGCTTGTACTAGGCGGTGCCGATGAAATTCCACTATCGTTGTTCATCTTAGTAGTGAAGAAACGGAATAGCGTGATCTTATAGCTGTACTCAATTGAGTCGCAACGGGTCACTTGGGTCACCCGTTTTTAGTGTCTATAAATACGGTTGCTGAGTTCGATGTAGCTTACAACACTAAAATTGTAATATGAAACACGCTTAGTGTTAAGTTTTTGAAAGTTGACTGTATTTTGTATAATAAAACGTTTTACAAGTTTTTGCTAGCAGCAATTAGCGTGGCTTACTTGTTAGGAGATGGAAAGCGAATGGCGTGACCAAATCTAGTGATACCGTATGAAGCTTACAGTTTTTATAAAGAAAAGAGAATATGATTACAGCTAGGCGTATGTACTAAAACTAGAAATGTAAGGATAAAGTGGATATGCAATTTACTTAAACGGAATCGATAACTAGAATACGAAGTTATTGTCAAATGTCAAAAATATGGTTCTGTCGAGTCAACAGCAAACAGGGTGCTCCACATGTATATCTCTGGATCCACCCACCCGATTTTGTTCAAACTTGGTACACGTATTACACTGTGCTTATTTAAGCGATACGCAGGCCCACCTGTCATATAACGGTAATTTTTGAGAACACTAAACATCGGACATTTCAATAAATGTTGAAGGGAAATATCTTGAGTTTAGTATGTGGTGTTGTATTGCAGCCAGAAATCCGACTATCCGACGGCAGATGTATTTAATGAGAAGCTTTTTCATGGCAGAAATACCCTCGGAGGTTTGCCATGGCCTGCAGAGGGGTGACCGCTATTAGAAAACACTTTTTCTATGATTAAGATTTTGATTGCCCTGACTGAGATTCGAACCTCGAACTCACCGGTATATCAAGTTAAAGCACGCACCGCTACCAACTCGACCACAGCGGCCACTTAGATTATACCTAGTTAATTTAAAAATTTAGCTGAAAGCGTGCGCCGGGTATATAAAGTTCAATCGAACTTAGCCACTTCTTTACTTGTTGTATTTACATAGGTTGTTCCTTATGTCGTACAGATTTATAATTTTTTATGTATCCATTAGTTCTTTGTTCTTTGTAATATTCTCTCTTCTCATTTCATTTATCAATACATTTTTTTTTCTTATTAAAATATTTTCATATACTTTCCTCTTATTACAATTTCCTAGTTCAATATTTGTTACCGAATGATATGTATTATTATAATATTCTATTGCTTTGCTCATTTTTTCTTTAATTCTTAAGGATTTTTGCTCTATCATCAATACTCTTATTTTTTCGGAAATAGTGCTATGGAGTCTTTCAATATCGGCATTGCCAATGTGGTTGTTAGGGTTCGCCAAATGAAGATTTATACTTTCTGTTTTTAAGTAATCTTTTATGTTTATGCTTTTGAATTCATTATCGCAAATTCGTTTTTTGAAATGTCCCTTTTGAGATTTATAAAGTCTAATTTTTATACCAGAGCGTACTTGTACACAAGGGTATTATAACTTTGTTCACATAACGGTTGCTTGTAACAGCAAAAACTAATCGAGATAGATATAGACATATATATACCAAAATGCTCAAAATGAAATTAGAAGTCGATTTAGTGATGTCTGTCTGTCCGTCCGTCCGTGAAGACGATAACTTGAGTAAAAATTGAGATATCTCAATGAAATTTGGTACATAGATTGCTCTTAGGGTAGGTTGGTATTGAAAATGGACAAGATCGGTCAATAATAATAAAAATGCATAAACTAGGTTTTTTCGGTATCCATTAAAGCAAATTGAGTGAAATTACATTACTTATGAAATTTTGAAAAATAGGCGTTGCCACGCCCCCTTATGAAAAATGTTCTGTATCTCAATAACGGTATCGTCACAAAATTTGGTGGACATATTTCGCTTGCTATCACTATTATTATCGTAGAAAATTTTTGAAATCGGATCATAACCACGCCCACCTCCCAAATAACGGATGTTTTGGAAAATGCTAAATTTTAGTTTGTTCTTTTTCTGTTGAACATATTAATTAAAATTTGATATTTAGAGAGATAGTTAACTAAGAAACTTGATTTTCATAAAATTTTGAAAAATGGGCGTTACCACGCCCACTTATAAAAAAAATGTATGTATCTCAATAACGATGAAATATATTGACACAAAATTTGGGGAACATATTGTCCTTCAAATCACTATCATCACCGTTAATAATTTTTGAAATCGGACCATAACCACGCCCAACTTCCATATAACGGAAATTTTGAAAAAATGCAAAATAATTCGTTTTTCAGTATTTATTGGAAGAAATTGAGTAATATTTAATACTTGCAGCGATTTGAAACAAAGAAACGGGAATTTTCTGATATTATCGGCACCGTTCATGCAAAACTACATCGCAAGGGTATATAAAAATCGGTTTCGCCCGAATTTAGCATTTCTTACTTGTTTTAACATCATTTCTCTATCAATCGTTTTAATTGCTCTTTTGAGGTCAATAAACACCGTTAAAACATTCATCTTGGAAATAAGATCTTCTTTCCACTGCAATAATAAAAAGTTTAGCGCAGCTTCGCTTGAGTGTTTAGCCCTGAAGCCTGATTGCTCTTTTATAAAAATTTTATTAGACTCAATATAGTGTACTAATTGCGTTTCTAATATTTTTTCCAAACTAGGTAGGGTGTTTATTGGTCTAAGTTCATCAGCTATTATTGGGTTTTTAACCTTCTTTATTGGGACTATGGTCGAAATTTTCCGTTTTATAGGAACTGTTGCTAAATAATAAAATTGCAGCAATTACCACAGATTTCTTTAGAACTATTATCAGTGCAACTTTCTGACTTGTGTTCCCCCCTGCATTTGCTACATCTTAACCTTTTGGTGCAATTAATTGAAATATAGTTAAACCCCAGACATTTGTTCATCATACACTGGGCAGCGTTCCCATCCAATATTTAGTTTCTATGATTCTAATACCTGCAGGAAGAATTTATGCTCAACTTCGATTATCGCACTACATGTATCTTTTCTCCATTTAGACTTGAAAACTTTGACACATTTTAGAGTGGCTGCACTCAAGCAGCTATTTTGAACTTTAATTTTATGTACTAACTGCATATTTTATATAGGATTATCACCAAAAAATCTCCTAACTACCTGTACGAAAAGCTATTATTTACCAAGTCAGTTCGAGTAACAGATCTTATAGTCCCTTACTTTAGCACTTTAGCATCGGCGAGACAGTTTTTTGTCAGCGCTATCCGTTTTTGGAATTCTATTCCTGCTAATGTAAGAAACAAACTAAGCAAGAGCAACTTTAAGAAATCCATCTTTAATTATTTTAGTGACCTACGATAGGACAGATTGACCATCTACCATCTATCTATCTTTATTATTATTTGTTTCAAATCCCTATGTAATTATTTTTTGATTATTTCTGTAGTTACTAGTTTAATTCGTTAAGTTTACTTAATGTTAATCCTTAAGTGAAAATTCTATAATACTAAGTTCTAAAAATGTACAGGTTATTTTATCTTGTTGTACTATAAAAAATCTTATCTTAGTGTACTAATGTTTTCCAATAATAAATGAAATATGACCACTCGTCTTCTTTGTACTCAGCGTTCATTTGAGTTACCAATATTTTGGGGCTAAACATTTTTGGCTCTTAAATATCGTATACAGTTGTATTCAGGTTTCTTTCTAACGTCGATATAATTTTATCTTTTTCTGTGACACTATCGGCATTTATTATTACCACCCGATTATATTAAGGTCAACCCCAGTTTTTTCCACAGATTGCTTGTTCTTAGGCTTAAAAATAATAGGTGTACCTGTTAGTGTGCTAGCTTACGATGCACCCATACCACTTTGACTTTTTTCTCTGTTTTTGTTAGTTGCCTTTTTTACTTCATTTAAAATTGCATTCTTTTACTTGCACGTCTCATTAGTAGAGTTATCTACTCTGGTCATTTGCTCTTTATATATTTTTCAATAATTGTCTACTCTCTTTATAATATCTAGTTTTTCTTGTTTGGTTTTTTTTGATGTTTTCCATCATCATTTAATTTCTTTGTTGTGTTCGTTCAACAATTTCTCGGTGTCACCTTTTTGCTCTCTAATGCTCACTTTATTTGTTTGTGCGATGTATCAATTCTTAAGATCATCGTCCACATTGGATACGTACGTCGTGCAGTCGTCACACATAAAACGCACAAACGCACAGCCATCCAACACTTCCAGGCTGTAATCGTCAATACCAGCACAAGCTATTGATTTGTGGTACACTTTCCCACATACACCTTCACACCTTATTCCCGATTCTCCTCTTATGCCTTTCCGACATCTCCCGCACACTGTCATTTTCGCTTAGCGATCGACCGATATGTTTTTGCTAAGTAAGCAACAACAAATTGTTTATTTTGTTTATATTTATATGCTTGTATTAAGAAACGTATTAGCGCTTAGAATTTTATCTTTCCATTATGCCATATTAATTTTCGTTTGTTTGTGTATTTAACTCTACTTGTGGTTATCTTTTGTATGTATTTATCTCCCATTGGTTTGTTAATTTTGAATACTTTCAATTAAGGGCCTTTTATGGTGCGATTAAAACACGTCCGTTCGCCGTTAAATTCTTCACGAAATTTTTTTCGAGCGGAAAGCGAGGCGGTTGGATGGCGATCAATACACCTTCCGTGCAAGTTTTCGTTCTTGTGTCGTGACCTACATCAAATACACAACAAATGCACTGCCGCAACGCTATCACTGCGCCGGCAGAATATTTCGGTGACACATTATACATAGGCAACTGCATACACTATTTTGATTGGTTGCCCTTCCAAGACATTTGAATAGAGGGTGGAGTTATGGAAATGTCTTTACATGATAATTTCATATAAATAGGTATAAGATTTACTGAATAAAATTATAATAATTCTGACAGTGAAATACTGACGTTTTGTTTCTCAAACAGTTCGGCAACTTTACGGCTGCCTATTGATCGGCAGATCCTCTCTGCCTTTATAATAAAGAGGATTCTGATAATAATGGAATATTTAGGACCAGCACACTTGTTTTAAAACAGCTAGGTTTCATTTAGGCGGGTTTTTTATGACTCAGTGGCAATTATCGGCAGGGTAGTTCGAGCTTACCAAGCCCTAATGCTGCCAGCAATAATTAGCTGATATGCCTGCAATAACTCGCCAGCAGGCTAGCGAGAACTAGCAAGATCGCCTAAAATAACTGGCTAATTCTCCAACAAATATATAATAACAAGAGTTTACAACTTACAACACAAGCAGACAGACTTCCAGATCAACCGACAACAAATGGTCAAAGTGCAGCAAGCATGAAGTAGCTTTTAGATACATCCTAAGAGTGCATTTACGCCCTAAAAGGACTAAATGTGAAGTTAAATGACGAAGAATCAATCATAGCTCGGATAGTGGTGGTGAAACTAGATAAAGAAAGTCTCCGTTTATATGACCAAAATGTGAAGAAAACTAGAGATATCCAGAGCCTAGATGATATTTCCCAATTTCTGGAGTAGCAATACCAAGCTCTGAGAGCTATTCGGGAGAAAAACCAACTAATTGGAGCAGTCAAAAACAACTACAACGAGCCCAACATTTTATACATCAACGCAAAAACTGTGTGTGTATTGCAAGATACCTGGGCATAAAATTTTTGAAGGCAGAAAGTTAAAGGTATTGACCACAATGAATAGGAGGAGTTTCATAGTAAACCATAAGTTGTGTTATAATTGCCCCGACCACGTATATGATGGCAACTGCACAAATAAGAAAAATAAATGCAGCAAGTGTGGAAGCAATCATAACAATTTACTGCACTTCAATGAGTTCCAAAAAGAACAAGTAGGAAAAGCTAAATTCGGGCTAAACCGATTTTTATATACCCCAGCCATTTAATTTTGTATGGACGATGCCCATAATTTCATAAAGACCCCGTTTCTTTGTATCAGATCGCTGCTAGGATTAAACTCAACTCAATTTGTTTCAATAAATACTAAAAAACGAAGTTTTTTCATTTTTCAAAATTTCCGTTATATGGAAGTTGGGCGTGCTTATGGTCCGATTTTGACGGTGGTGCTAGTGATATCACCGACAATATGTTTCCCAAATTTTGTGACGATACCTTTTATTGTTATTGAGATACCTACAGACGTTTTTTTTTATATTTATATTTTCATAATTTCATAAAAATCAAGTTTCTTAATTAACTATCTCCCTAAATATCAAACTTCAATTAATATGTTCCAATATACATATAAAGAAAAAATCAAGTTTTTGCATCTTTCAAAATTTCCGTTACATGAGAGGTGGGCGAGATTATGGTCCGATTTCAAAAATTTTTAACGATGACAACAGTGATATTAAGGCAATTTTTTCATAAGTGGGCGTGGCAACGCCTATTTTTTAAAATTTCATAAATACCAAATTTCTTAGTTATGATCCGATTTCAAACATTTTCTTCGATAATATTACCGATGTCAAGGAAAATATGTCCACCAAATTTTGTGACGATAACTAATATTGTTATTGAGATACAGAAAGTATTCCATAAGTGGGCGTGGTAACGCCCATTTCTCAAAATTTCATAAATACCTAATTTCTTAGTTCAAAATCGCTACAACTACCAAATTTCGCTCAATTTGCTTTAATGGATACCGAAAAAACGGTTTTGCATTTTTCAAAAACTATGGGAGGTGGGCGTGGTTATTAACCGATCTTGACCATTTTTAATACCAACCTACCCTGTCCAAAGAGCAACCTATGTACAAAATTCATTCATTGAGATATCTCAATTTATTGTAACCAAGTAATTGTAACCACGGACAGACAGTCAGGGCTAAATCGATTCCTCTTTTTATTCTGAACATTTTAGTATACCTTTGTCTATATCTATACCGATTATTTTTTGCTGTTACAAACAACCGTTATGCGAACAAAGTTATAATACCCTACGCTCGGGTATAAAAATGAGTAACTATCCGTCTTTCATGACGTATAATTGGTGTTGGTCGTTAAAAATCTTTGGTTCCCTCAATTGTTTTCTACTTTTTATTGCCAGACTTAAGACTATAATAGCCTATGAAAAGGCAATTGGCTGGTATGAATAAAAAGTAGAATTTGCTCCTTGATTGTAGTATCTACAATAAAGTATTTAGTACACAATAAGTATGCACTTGGAATGAATAAAAACACTTTTTCAAACACAAGCGGATACTATATTCGAGAATTTCACAATTAGTATTTACTACAAAAACATTTTCTTTTTCGTTTTTCAATTCTTGCGTTCATTTGTATTTTTCAAATTTAAGTTGTAAAATTACACAAGTCTATAAAAAAAAATAATTGCTGTTTTGGTTTTTTTGTGTAATTCTTATGTTTTTGGGTGTGCTGAATATGAAAATAACTTAAATTTTATCATAGAACGTCACTTTTCTGACAATGTAGGTGTCTATGTTAAACAAGTTATCATCATAAAAAAAAATATAAAAGATTGAAAAAAAGTTTTTAAATTTATAATTGCGTAACAAAACTAATTTATTTATGTAAAATACATTAATTAGTAAGCACTAAACACATTTCTTTTTCTCAGTGAGACTCCTTTTGGTACATTTTCGCTTGTTGGAAGCATCGGCAAGGTCTCTTTGAAGCGTCCAACAGTAGTCTGCCATCATTCCCTGGTATCTTTTTTCTATCTCCTTAATATCTTTGTGAAAACGTTCACCTTGCTCTTCACTCACTCCTAAATTTTCTGGAAAGTAGTCGAGGTGTTAATGAAGAAAATGTACTTTTAAACTCATTAAGCAACCTAAAGCTTGAAATGCTTTTAACATTCTTTTGACGATTTGTTTGTAGTTAGGATCTTTGTTATTGCCTAAAAATTTCATTTTGACCTCTTTAAAGGCAATCCACCCTTCTCTTTGAGGATCCGTCATGGTTGTGATGAATAGTGGATCAGCCATAAGCCGTCTAATTTCCAAGTTCTTGTAGGTTTCCTTGAGGTGTACGGAATGACCGACTGGAATGGGAGTATAGAAACCGCCGTTGTGAAGCAGAACTGCTTTAAGGCTTCTTTTTGAAGAATTTATGAAAATACGCCACTCTGCTGGGTCGTATGAGATCTTAAATGTATTCAACAAACCTCCTGCTTTTGAGCCTTGATCCAAGCACCTCAGCAGCGTTTTTGGGAAGATTCAAGTCTCTTACCAAATCATTTAGCTCGCCCTGGGAAAACAATTTCGGACTGCTGTCATCTTGACATGTCATCGGGTTCAGGTACAACAACATCTTCGTCAGAACTTGGAATCTCTTCCAAGGTAGCAGGGACCTTCTTGGTATTTCGGTCCCATGAGGGATGTAGCTGATTGCAGATTGGGGTATGAAATTGACTTCTTCCGTTTTGAATTATACGCTTTCACATTACACGAACAAAAGTAACAATCATCTATGTATATGGTTCTTTTGCTTGCGCCATACCATAGGAATCGCATATCGGAAAGCTTTTTTCTTGCCCTTAAACCAATTTCGAAGATCTTCAACACATCATTTGCAGACTTTATGAGGTGCCCAAACTTTATCCTGATTTCCAAGTTTTAAGCCAAAATACGCGAAGTATACTTTTTTTACAAAGTCCGTAATTTTAACTTGCTGCTTTAATATCATCTATTCGCCACAAATATAACAGAAACTGCCAGACGAGTTCACACACTTCCGCAGAGACGACATTGCACTATACTGAACCAAGATCTACAAAACAATGACGAGTTAACACGTAAGTGTACCGCGCCACTTTCTACACTATCGGCGCGCTCGTTCAGGTTACAACATGTTTATGTTTGTTAATGCAGCTCACACAGGGTGTTCCTTATTTAAAAACTAATGATAGTTATGGTAAACATTTAAAAACAGTAATCAAAACAAAATTATACCTATTATTAATGCCTACGAGTTAGCCCAAAAAACCCTCTTTTATAATAAAATTTTGCGTTTTGTAAAATAACCTTACGTTCTGGAATTTTTTGAGTATTTTTAGTTTTCTGAACACCTAAATACATAGAAATCAGTTAGAAATATCCAGACAGCATTTTTGTTGCAGACCTGTGTTATCGAACGAACGCATGGATGAAGCTTTCATAGAGGACTCTTTAGTGCATGGAGAGTAGTACTACGGAATTGCAACGTATGGATCTTCTAAAACAATTAAAAGTATTTGCAGTCCAAAAGGATTTTTATAATGCGTTTATTAACATACATAAATTAGAATGTAAACAACAACAAGAAAACTTAAAATAAATAAGTATAATCATATAGAAACGATGTTGAACATATACTTATTTCAAGTGTCTTTATTCAACTAAACTCTTTACAATAAGTCTTCTTAGCTAAAAGCTTAACTAAAATTGTATAGTAATATTAATGAGTGTAGGAGAGAGTAAAGGTAATCATGTAGGTTCGGGAGTATGTTGCGTGTAAGTTTAGTGTGGGGGCGAACATATGGATGTAGAGTGCGAGAAAGTATGTAAAGTGTGGGTGGGAGTAGTTTAAATAAGAGTAAGCATAGGTAATTAAATATAAGAGTAAGACTAAGTTAGAATTAAGAGTACGATTAGAATAAGTATAGGTAACGTATTATGTAACTCCTCCTCCTTTAAGTTATTTGTGTCCACGCAAATATTTAGTTTACAAAGTATTTAATTGTATTACAAACATTGAGGAATTTTAAATTAAAATTAAATGAAATTACAATAAAATTAGTTAACATTTTCAATGTTCAAATTATATTTTCGTTTAAATTGACTTTTGTAATATTTTATTTTTCTATTATTTGAAGAATCCACAACATAATTACCTTGGCGATCATGGTTTTCAAGTTTCTTATATTTAGGTTTAGTTTTCGAAATTTGCCTATTAAATACAATGTTTTCTAATTGCTTCGGTTCAGCCTTTCTATCTTTGTTCAATTTATTTTTTCTTTGAATTTTTTGTTGTTCAAACTCTTTACATAATTTATTTATCTCTTTTTTGTCAAAGTTTTTTATTATAAAATCAATTGGTCGTTTAAATTGACTTTTGTAATATTTTATTTTTCTGTTTGTTCATATTTCTGTTAGCCTAGTAAATGTTAATATTTTTACAATTTAATTGAGCTCAAGGCCAGTTTATGGAAGATTTTTTGTAAAAAACAACAACAGTTTTAAATGGTTGAAGTTATAGTACTATTTCGGAAATCACCACATTTCCTCATCAGACTTCTTTTTTGATTATTAAATTAAATTAATTTTTTTAAATTTAATTTTTCATAACCAGTTGGTTTGTTTAAGGAAGATGAAATAAACACAACAGCCAACTCGGCTAGCGTAGCACAATAGGTAGCGTATTGGCTCTGCAACTCCGAGCTTCCGGGTTCAAAGCCTGAGAGAAGTGGTTATGAAAAATTATATTTAAAAAAATTAATTTAATTTAATAATCAAAAAAGAAGTCTGATGAGGAAATGTGGTGATTTCCGAAATAGTACTATAACTTCAACCATTTAAAACTGTTGTTGTTTTTTCACAAAAAATCTTCCATAAACTGGCCTTGAGCTCAATTAAATTGTAAAAATATTAACATTTACTAGGCTAACAGAAATATGAACAAACATTTGTATACAAGGATGAGCACACCTTAAAAATGCCTTATAATATAAAGTAAAATACTTATACATAATTTGCAAAAATAAAAAAAACACAAACAACAACCACACAAACAAGTTAAATAGCGGCAGATCAGTTGCTCTTGTTTGTAGTTGGTTTGTTTAAGGAAGATGAAATAAATACAACAGCCAACTCGGCTAGCGTAGCACAATAGGGAGCGTATTGGCTCTGCAACTCCGAGCTCCCGGGTTCAAAGCCAAAGAGAAGTGGTTATGAAAAATTAAATTTAAAAAAATTAATTTAATTTAATAATCAAAAAAGAAGTCTAATGAGGAAATGTGGTGATTTCCGAAATAGTACTATAACTTCAACCATTTAAAACTGTTGTTGTTTTTTCACAAAAAATCTTCCATAAACTGGCCTTGAGCTCAATTAAATTGTAAAAATTTTATTTTTCTATTGTTTGTAGAATCCACAACATAATTACCTTGGCGATCAGGGTTTTCAAGTTTATTATATTTAGGTTTAGTTTTCGAAATTTGTCTATTAAATACAATGTTTTCTAATTGCTTCTGTTCAGCCTTTCTATCTTTGTTTAATTTATTTTTTCTTTGAATTTTTTGTTGTTCAAACTTTTTACATAATTTATTTATCTCTTCTTTGTCAAAGTTTTTTATTATAAAATCAATTGGTCGCTTTTTTGTGGAAGAATGAATTGTTCTATTATATGCGTTAAAAATTTCAAAAAGTTTATTGTCTAAGTCTATCGTTTTATTGCTAGTGTATGCTTCTAATATCCTTAGATGCTCATTAAGTGTACCGTGTAATCTTTTGATGTCAGAATTACCTGTCTTAAGTTAAAGCGTAGTTACGTGAGGCTCAATATTTTGTTCACTTAAAAATAATAGTAATAAGTTTATTCATTTTCCCTAAAAATAAAATACGTTCTTTTAAAGCTGGCTTAGCTATAGTGGAAATTGAACAATTATTTATATAAAGTGTTATTGTTTTATAAAGCTTCGGGTAAAAGTATTTACTCTTCAACTATAAAAATACTTCTTGTATGCCTCGGTGGTTATTGCGAAGATGATCATCTTCAATGATAGTCAATATATCGTTTTTGTCAGTAATTTCAATTAGCCTTATACATATTTGATCGATACAAAGTCAAAGATCTGTTACTAAAATTACTAATAAAAATATTTTGAAACGCAATAAAAAGGTCATCGTTTTCGCAATATATACACATAATGGCCTTTACCTATCAATATACCTAGCATAATTTTGCGAATATCTGATTCCGAAGTAATTTCTACGTGATTTTGACACTTTTTGTTTACAATTTTTACTACACATTTCTCTTTCTATCCATAACGTAAGTATATTTAATTTTTGTAATAATTTATTGCTTTTTCTGTTATAAATATATAATCCAGGTTATCTTCAAATGCGCTGTGTATTGTTGCAGCTCTATTAACTTGGTTTCCTTCAGGTAATGGGCTATTAAAACTATTCACATTTTCTAAATTTTTAACTTTATCTTTTACACAATATCTACTTAGAACATCAGCGACTGTGTTATCCTTGCCTTTAATATGCCATATATCAAAGTCGTACTCATTAAGTAGGATTTTCCACCTTTGTAGTTTCATGTTTGGTTCTCTAATATTATAAAGCCAAACTAATGGTTGGTGGTCAATCTGAATTAGAATTTCCGGTATATGGAAGTTAGGCGTGCTTATGATCCGATATTGACGGTGATGCTAGTGATATCACCGACAATATGTTCACCAAATTTTGTGACGATACCTTACATCGTTGTTGAGATACTTACAGACGTTTTCTTATAAGTGGGCGTGGTAGCGCACATTTTTCAAAATTCCATAAAAATCTAGTTTCTTAATTTACTACTATCTCGCTAAATATCAAATTTTAATTAATATGTTCCAATATATAAAGGTAAAATTAAGTTTTTGCATTTTTCAAAATTTCCGTTATATGGGAGGTGGGCGAGATTATCGTCCGATTTAAAATTTTTAACGATGACAACAGTGATATTTAGAAAAATTTTTTCACCAAATTTTGTGACGATACCTTACACCGTTATTGAGATACAGAATTTTGTTCATAAGTGGGCGTGGCAGCGCCTATTTTTTAAAACTTCATAAATATTAAATTTCTTAGTTCAAAATCGCTCCAAATCACAAATTTCACTCATTTTGCTGTAATAGATACGTTATTAACGATGATAACAGTGATATTAAGGAACATTTGTTCACCAAAGTTTGTGACGATACCTTACACCGTTATTGAGATACAGATATTTTTTTATAAGTGTGCGTAGCAACGCCTATTTTTTAAAACTTCATATATATTAAATTTCTTAGTTCAAAATCGCTCCAAATACCAAATTTCACTCATTTTGCTGTAATAGATACGTTATTAACGATGATAACAGTGATATTAAGGAACATTTGTTCACCAAAGTTTGTGACGATACCTTACACCGTTATTGAGATACAGATATTTTTTTATAAGTGGGCGTGGCAACGCCTATTTTTTAAAAGTTCATAAATATTAAATTTCTTAGTTCAAAATCGCTCCAAATACCAAATTTCACTCATTTTGCTGTAATAGATACGTTATTAACGATGATAACAGTGATATTAAGGAACATTTGTTCACCAAAGTTTGTGACGATACCTTACACCGTTATTGAGATACAGATATTTTTTTATAAGTGGGCGTAGCAACGCCTATTTTTTTAAATTTCATAATCACCTAATTTCTTAGTTCAAAATCGCTGCAAATACCAAATTTCACTCAATTTGCTGTAATAGGTACCGAAAAAACCGAGTTTTTGAATTTTCCAAAATTTCCGTTATATGGGAGGTGGACGTGGTTATGATCGGATTTCAAAAATTTTCTTCGATAATATTACCGATGTCAAGGAAAATATGTCCACCAAATTTTGTGACGATAACTAATATTGTTATTGAGATACAGAAAATTTTCCATAAGTGGGCAACGCCCATTTCTCAAAATTTCATAAATACCTAATTTCTTAGTTCAAAATCGCTACAACTACCAAATTTCGCTCAATTTGCTTTAATGGATACCGAAAAAACGGTTTTGCATTTTTCAAAAACTTCCGTTATATGGGAGGTGGGCGTGGTTATTAACCGATCTTGACCATTTTTAATACCAACCTACCCTGTTCAAAGAGCAACCTATGTACATAATTCATTCATTGAGATATCTCAATTTATTGTAACCAAGTTATTGTAACCACGGACAGACAGTAAGGGCTAAATCGATTCCTCTTTTCATTCTGAACATTTTAGTATACCTTTGTCTATATCTATACCGATTATTTTTTGCTGTTACAAACAACCGTTATGCGAACAAAGTTATAATACCCTACGATCGGGTATAAAAATGAGTAACTATCCGTCTTTCATGACGTATAATTAGTGTTGGTCGCTAAAAATCTTTGGTTCCCTCAATTGTTTTCTACTTTTTATTGCCAGACTTAAGACTATAATAGCCTATGAAAAGGCAATTGGCTGGTATGAATAAAAAGTAGAATTTGCTCCTTGATTGTAGTATCTACAATAAAGTATTTAGTACACAATAAGTATGCACTTGGAATGAATAAAAACACTTTTTCAAACACAAGCGGATACTATATTCGAGAATTTCACAATTAGTATTTACTACAAAAACATTTTCTTTTTCGTTTTTCAATTCTTGCCTTCATTTATATTTTTCAAATTTAAGTTGTAAAATTACACAAGTCTATAAAAAAAAATAATTGCTGTTTTGGTTTTTTTGTGTAATTCTTATGTTTTTGGGTGTGCTGAATATGAAAATAACTTAAATTTTATCATAGAACGTCACTTTTCTGACAATGTAGGTGTCTATGTTAAACAAGTTATCATCATAAAAAAAAATATAAAAGATTAAAAATAAGTTTTTAAATTTATAATTGCGTAACAAAACTAATTTATTTATGTAAAATACATTAATTAGTAAGCACTAAACACATTTCTTTTTCTCAGTGAGACTCCTTTTGGTACATTTTCGCTTGTTGGAAGAATCGGGAAGATCTCTTTGAAGCGTCCAACAGTAGTCTGCCATCATTCCCTGGTATCTTTTTTCTATCTCCTTAATATCTTTGTGAAAACGTTCACCTTGCTCTTCACTCACGTCTCCTAAATTTTCTGGAAAGTAGTCGAGGTGTTAATGAAGAAAATGTACTTTTAAAGTCATTAAGCAACCTAAAGCTTGAAATGCTTTTAACATTCTTTTGACGATTTGTTTGTAGTTAGGATCTTTGTTATTGCCTAAAAATTTCTTTTTGACCTCTTTAAAGGCAATCCACCCTTCTCTTTGAGGATCCGTCATGGTTGTGATGAATAGTGGATCAGCCATAAGCCGTCTAATATCAAAGTTCTTGTAGGTTTCCTCGAGGTGTACGGAATGACCGACTGGAATGGGACTATAGAAACCGCCGTTGTGAAGCAGAAATGCTTTAAGGCTTCTTTTTGAAAAATTTATGAAAATACGCCACTCTGCTGGGTCGTATGAGATCTTAAATGTATTCAACAAACCTCCTGCTTTTGAGCCTTGATCCAAGCACCTCAGCAGCGTTTTTGGGAAGATTCAAGTCTCTTACCAAATCATTTATCTCGCCCTGGGAAAACAATTTCGGACTGCTGCCATCTTCAAATTTAAAACTTGACATGTCATCGGGTTCAGGTACAACAACATCTTCGTCAGAACTTGGAATCTCTTCCAAGGTAGCAGGGACCTTCTTGGGCACTGGTATTTCGGTCCCATGAGGGATGTAGCTGATTGCAGATTGGGGTATGAAATTGACTTCTTCCGTTTTGAATTATACCCTTTCACATTACACGAACAAAAGTAACAATCATCTTTATGGTTCTTTTGCTTGCGCCATACCATAGGAATCGCATATCGGAAAGCTTTTTTCTTGCCCTTAAACCAATTTCGAAGATCTTCAACACATCATTTGCAGACTTTATGAGGTGCCCAAACTTTATCCTGATTTCCAAGTTTTAAGCCAAAATACGCGAAGTATACTTTTTTTACAAAGTCCGTAATTTTAACTTGCTGCTTTAATATCATCTATTCGCCACAAATATAACAGAAACTGCCAGACGAGTTCACACACTTCCGCAGAGACGACATTGCACTATACTGAACCAAGATCTACAAAACAATGACGAGTTAACACGTAAGTGTACCGCGCCACTTTCTACACTATCGGCGCGCTCGTTCAGGTTACAACATGTTTATGTTTGTTAATGCAGCTCAGACAGGGTGTTCCTTATTTAAAAACTAATGATAGTTATGGTAAACATTTAAAAACAGTAATCAAAACAAAATTATACCTATTATTAATGCCTACGAGTTAGCCCAAAAAACCCTCTTTTATAATAAAATTTTGCGTTTTGTAAAATAACCTTACGTTCTGGAATTTTTTGAGTATTTTTAGTTTTCAGAACACCTAAATACATAGAAATCAGTTAGAAATATCCAGACAGCATTTTTGTTGCAGACCTGTGTTATCGAACGAACGCATGGATGAAGCTTTCATAGAGGACTCTTTAGTGCATGGAGAGTAGTACTACGGAATTGCAACGTATGGATCTTCTAAAACAATTAAAAGTAGTTGCAGTCCAAAAGGATTTTTATAATGCGTTTATTAACATACATAAATTAGAATGTAAACAACAACAAGAAAACTTAAAATAAATAAGTATAATCATATAGAAACGATGTTGAACATATACTTATTTCAAGTGTCTTTATTCAACTAAACTCTTTACAATAAGTCTTCTTAGCTAAAAGCTTAACTAAAATTGTATAGTAATATTAATGAGTGTAGGAGAGAGTAAAGGTAATCATGTAGGTTCGGGAGTATGTTGCGTGTATGTTTAGTGTGGGGGCGAACATATGGATGTAGAGTGCGAGAAAGTATGTAAAGTGTGGGTGGGAGTAGTTTAAATAAGAGTAAGCATAGGTAATTAAATATAAGAGTAAGACTAAGTTAGAATTAAGAGTACGATTAGAATAAGTATAGGTAACGTATTATGTAACTCCTCCTCCTTTAAGTTATTTGCGTCCACGCAAATATTTAGTTTACAAAGTATTTAATTGTATTACAAATATTAAGGAATTTTAAATTAAAATTAAATGAAATTACAATAAAATTAGTTAACATTTTCAATGTTCAAATTATATTTTCGTTTAAATTGACTTTTGTAATATTTTATTTTTCTATTATTTGAAGAATCCACAACATAATTACCTTGGCGATCATGGTTTTCAAGTTTCTTATATTTAGGTTTAGTTTTCGAAATTTGCCTATTAAATACAATGTTTTCTAATTGCTTCGGTTCAGCCTTTCTATCTTTGTTCAATTTATTTTTTCTTTGAATTTTTTGTTGTTCAAACTCTTTACATAATTTATTTATCTTTTCTTTGTCAAAGTTTTTTATTATAAAATCAATTGGTCGTTTAAATTGACTTTTGTAATATTTTATTTTTCTATTATTTGAAGAACCCACAACATAATTACCTTGGCGATCATGGTTTTCAAGTTTCTTATATTTAGGTTTAGTTTTCGAAATTTGCCTATTAAATACAATGTTTTCTAATTGCTTCGGTTCAGCCTTTCTATCTTTGTTCAATTTATTTTTTCTTTGAATTTTTTGTTGTTCAAACTTTTTACATAATTTATTTATCTCTTCTTTGTCAAAGTTTATTATTATAAAATTAATTGGTCGCTTTTTTGTGGAAGAATGAATTGTTCTATTATATGCGTTAAAAATTTCAAAAAGTTTATTGTCTAAGTCTATCGTTTCATTGCTAGTCTATGCTTCTAATGTCCTTAGATGCTCATTAAGTGTACCGTGTAATCTTTTGATGTCAGAATTACCTGTCTTAAGATAAAGCATAGTTACATGAGGCTCAATATTTTGGTCACTTAAAAATAATAGTAATAAGTTTATTCATTTTCTCTAAAAATAAAATACGTTCTTTTAAAGCTGGCTTTGCTGTAGTGGAAATTGAACAATTATTTATATAAAGTTTTATTGTTTTATAAAGCTTCGGGTAAAAGTATTTACTCTTCAACTCTAAAAATACTTCTTGTATGCCTCGGTGGTTATTGCGAAGATGTTCATTTTCAATGATAGTCAATATATCGTTTTTGTCAGTAATTTCAATTAGCCTTATATTTGATCGATACAAAGTCAAAGATCTGTTACTAAAATTACTAATAAAAATATTTTAAAACGCAATAAAAAGGTCATCGTTTTCGCAATAGATACACATAATGGCCTTTGTCTATTAATATATGTACCTTGCATAATTTTGCAAAGATCTGATTCCGAAGTAATTTCTACGTGATTTTGACACTTTTTGTTTACAATTTTTACTACACATTTCTCTTTCTCTCCATAACGTAAGTATATTTGATTTTTGTAATAATTTATTGCTTTTTCTGCTATAAATATATAATCCAGGTTATCTTCAAATGAGCTGTGTATTGTTGCAGCTCTATTAACTTGGTTTCCTTCAGGTAATTGGCTATTAAAACTATTCACATTTTCTAAATTTTTAACTTTATCGTTTAGACAATATCTACTTAGAACATCAGCGACTGTGTTATCCTTGCCTTTAATATGCCATATATCAAAGTCGTACTCATTAAGTAGGATTTTCCACCTTTGTAGTTTCATGTTTGGTTCTCTAATATTATGAAGCCAAACAAATGGTTGGCGGTCAGTCTGAATTAGAAATTTACGACCGTACACATGTGTATGTGCGAACATGTTTCACTGACCAGACAAGAGCAAGTGCTTCTTTTTCTATGGTTTAGTAGCGAATTTCATGGTTAGATAACGTTCGAGATGCGTAGCAAATTGGGTGGCCTTGTTGGCTTAAAACTGATCCAATTGCGAATTGTGAAACATCCGTTGTAAGGATGAACTTTTTATTAAAATCTGGGGGTTGTAACACTGGCTTACTAGTAATCAGTGTTTCAAATGACTTCAGGAATTCTTGGCTTCTATAATCTAATACAGAATCTTGCTTTAAAAGACAAACTATGTGGTATGCAACTTTCGCATAGTCTCGCATAAATTTGTGGTAATTACCGGTGATGCCTAAAAATCTTTTGATTTTCTTTATGTTTGAAGGTAGTTGCATTCTGTTTATTGCCTCAATTTTCGAGGGATCAGGTTTAATACCTTCACCTGTTACAAGGTGTCTTAAAAATTTTGTGATCAATGCAGCAAAATGACATTTATCTATCAGTATCTTCAAATTTGAATCTCGTAAAGTGCTAAATATTTTTTCAATGGACTCTATGTGCTCCTAAAGACTAGTGGAAAATATCATCTAGATATACAACGCAAATTTTATTTATGTTAACTCTTAATACCTGATTTGTTAATCTTTGATTTGTTGCAGGGGCTGTCTTAAGGCCAAATGGCATACGATTGAATTCTTAATGGCCACTTGCAGTTGAAAGAGCTGTCTTATCCCTATCGTCGGGGTGCACCTCAATCTGGTGGAATCCCTTAGCAATATCAGTTGTGCTAAATTAACAACATTTTCCCAAATTATCAAATAAATCTGCTATATTTGGAAGTGGGAACTTGTCGTTTATTGTTTGTTCATTTAGCTTTCTGTAGTCAATTACAATTCCCATTTTTACCACTGTTATCTGGTTTTGTGGGTACAACCCATAATGGGGAACTGTAAGGAATACAACTCGGAGATATTATATTTTGTGCTAGCATTTACTGTATTTGCCTGTCCACTTCTGCCCGATGTATGACAGGGTACCTATACAGTTTGCTATATATAGGAGTGTCAGATTTTGAAATTATTCGATGACGAATTTTACTACTGAAAGGTAAGTTTTCACCATCTTTATAAAAAATATCTTTAAACTTATTTACAACAGTCTTTAAAACTTATTGAACTTTGAATTCTAGATGCTTAGGAAACATACTAAGTAACGAGTCTTCTAATATTTCTTCTTCTTCATTAAAAAATATTTCCAAATTATCATTTTTTACATAATCATCTACTATTAATTCTTATTCTTCACAGAAATTAATTTGGTAATGTTGCATCTTTTGTTATTAATTCTGTATTCTCGTAGTCGATTTTACAACTCAAATTAAGCAATATTTTGTTACCTATTAGTCCATCAATGAAGTTATGAAATTTAAAATCTAGGAAATTAACATTAAAATTTGGTTTATGAAATTCTTTAAACAATGGAAAGCTATACTGTACGACTGTAGTAACAGTTCGATTTATAACTTTTAAAATGATAAAAAGTGATTTTATTCTCCATTTGGGATTACAAATATTTGGGTTTATGATGGTAAATTATGCACCTGTATCTATTATAATTTTAAGTTTTCTAACTTTTGTTTCAACTGTTATATAGGGTAACTTCCTTTGCTCTCTAATTGAAAATTTTGTTCGTTTTCATTGACTCCTATTTCCATAGGCTCTACAACTGTTTCACTGCGAAAATGATTATTACTTCTGTTATTTAACAGTCTTTCATTATTGTTATTTTGATTAAAAAAAACTACTCGAGCTACGATTCGTTCTGTTTGTTTGGTTGCTGTAGTTGCTATTAAAACTAGGTTGAGTAAAAGACTTTAGTGTTGCACTGTTTGAGTTATTTTGTCGCTGATTGTTATTAATGTTATTGTTGTTGTACTTTGTCTATGTTGTTGACAAAACGTGTCGTTTGCTCTATTGCTGTAATTAAATTGCCGACTATTCTGTTGATGAACATAATTGCTCATATTAGCTTCTCTGTTATAATTATTATGTTGCCTATGCTTTTGAGAAGCAAAATTCATGTTATTAACATTATGTTCTAAGGTATTCTTTCTGTGAGCCGTTTGGTGATGTTTATAGTTTAACTAACCATTTGATTTTATAATTTCATAGGACGCATATGATTAAGTTTTTGGATTCCTGCTTACAATAATGCTTTTGACAGGCTCAGGTAAACCATATTTAAATGAGTTCAAAGCAATGCTAGCATTGCTTTCACTATTTATACTAGAACAGCTATTACCACAAAAAGTTGATGCGTTATTTAAGCGACATAATAAAGTATTAAGTGAATTATAAAAAGCTTCAATTGTAGAATTACATCTACAAGTTCTAATTTTGTCAATGAGTTCATCAACCGAATTCTTTTCGCCATGATTATCTATAAGGACTTTTTTTATTTCTGGCCAGGTATCTGGATTTCCATTAATTAAAATGGATCTTCTAGCACTTTCAATAATTTTATCTTTAATCTGGCCAATTAATAGAATTTTATATTCTTCAGCAGTAAAACTGTCTAACATTGGACACATGTAATCTATACGCTGTACAAAATTTAATAATGCATCTCTGTTTCCATCATATGGAGGAATGCTATTTATGTTGGTGGACATGAGCTTAATTTTCACGTTTATGTTTAAACTATCCATATTTGCTAAACTGAATTAAATGAAATGCTAATTAAATGGATACATTTTAGTTTTTAAAACTACGAGCTTCTACGGAAATGTACAAAAAAGTGTATTTGTATTGCTTTTAATGCTAATAACATACATACGTATCCATCCATATGTACATAAGTGTGACCAACTTTCTCTTGACTCCCAATTGCTTTAGTTTCAAGATTTGCTGCAGCGATGATGAAGGTCATGAATTCGGGCAAAGGTGACTTTGACTTCTTGACGAGAGAAAAAAAAATGTGTTGTTCTCTTGCGCTCTAACTATACATCTCCATGCAAGCGTTGCACTGGTCTGATTTGTTTTAGCTGTTTTCTTTTCGCTTACTGCCTTCGTTGTCGTCTAATAACTTATTTCAATACCTCTCTTGTTGTTTCTGCTTTTTATTCGTTGTTTTTATACCCGCGCACTTGAGTACAAGGGTATTATAACTTTGTTCACATAACGGTTGCTTGTAACAGCATAACGGAATCAAGATAGATATAGACAAATATATACCAAAATGCTCAGAATGAAAAGAGAAGTCGATTTAGCGATGTCTGTCTGTCCGTCTGTCCGTCTGTCCGTCCGTCCGTCCGTCCGTCCGTCCGTCCATGCAGACGATAACTTGAGTATAAATTGAGATATCTCAATAAAACTTGGTAGGTATATTGCCTTTGACCCAGAGCAGGTTGGTATTGAAAATGTGTAAAATCGGACAGTAACCACGCCCATTTCCCATATAACGGCAATTGTCAAAAATGCTATATTTCAGTAGCTATAGAAGCTTATTTCCATAAATTTGTTATGTATTGTCGTATTTGAGCAGGAAATCCGACTATATCAAAATTTTTTACAGGGGACGTGGCACCGCCCACTTATGAGTTCATATGAATATCTCTGGAACCACCCACCCGATTATGTTCAGATTTGGTACACGTATTACACTATGTCTATTTAAGCGATATTTGGTAAATTATCAAAACCTTACCATAACCACGCCCACTTTCCATGTAACGGCAATTGTCGAAAATGCAAAATTGCTATATTTCAGTAGCTATGGAAGCTAATTTGCTCAAATTTGGTATGTAATGTTGTATTCGAGCACGAAATCCGACTGTATCAAAGTTTTATACAGGGGTTGTGGCACCGCCCACTTATGAGTTCATATGTATGTACATATATCTCTGGAACCACGCACCCGATATTGTTCAAATTTGGTACACGTGTTACACTATGCCTATTTAAGCGATAGATGGAAAATTATCAAAAGCTTACCATAACCACGCCCACTTCCCATATAACGGCAATTGTAAAAAATGCAAAAATTGCTATATTTCAGTAGCTATTGAAGCTAATTTGCTCAAATTTGGTATGTATTGTTGTATTCGAGCAGGAAATCCGACTGAATTAAAATTTTTTACCGGGGCGTGGCACCGCCCACTTATGAGTTCATATGTATATCTCTGGAACCACCCACTCGCTTTTGTTCAAATTTGGTATACGTATTACACTATGCATATTTAAGCGATATTTATCAAAATCTGACCATAACCACGCCCACCTGTTATATAACGGTATTTTTTCGATTGGAGCCAGAACTTCGACTATATGAGATCATATGTATATGTCTGGAGCTACTTTATCGATTTCGTCTAAACTTGGCACACATGTTAGATTATACCTAGTTAATTTAAAAATTTAGCTGAAACCGTGCGCTGGGTATATAAAGTTCGATCGAAGTTAGCCACATCTTTACTTGTTTTTATTTTTTTATTTTTTTTCTGCTTTTTGTGTTATTAAGCAAATGTACGTTATGAATTATTGTGTAATTATTTGTTGTAATTTTGTAAATAGTCTTGTCTCACTTCTTTTCAAAGGAAATTTAATGTATGTGTCGATTTCTTATTTGTCTTCATCGAATTCACTTTATTGGTTAATTTTGTTTTGGTTACTTTTGTTTTGTTTTCTGTTTTGCTGTAAGCTCTCTTTGAGATTTTGTAATGTTATTGTGCGAATAAGACGCGTTTCTGTTTTGCTCCCGAGTTTTCACATTTTTATAAAGTCACCATAAAGAAAAATTGCCGCCTGTATCATATCTGTGTGCGCGAGTGTGTCAACGTTGTTTCTAAATATAACAAAATAAATTGCTTCTTTACCATGTCCACAACACGGAAAAATCCATGTCGCAAACCAGCATCGCCAAAAACACCTTTAATTACTCCATCTGCAGTCATAAGCATAGAAGGCAAAATTGATGACCAGAGAGCTTCCATAGTTGCAGAGCTGACAGCTGTTATTAAGAGCTCAGAGGAAAGAGTAATGCAGAAGTTCAGTGAGTTGGCCGGTGAATGTACAAATCTAAAGCATTCACTAACCGCTATGGAGAAGAGAGTAACTGCAGTTGAGAACTCTTGTGCCGACATTCTAACCTTACGCGGTGAAGTTGCTGCGGTTCGTGCACAGCTTACTGAAGTTCAAAGCAGTGCAGTCGCTACCGACGTCATAATCAACGGCATCCCATAAGCCACTGATGAAAACTTGCCTGACATTTTCGCCAAGGTATGCAGTGCAGCGCAGCACAAAGCACCGCCAGTGCATGATGCGTTTCGCTTGCAGAGCAAGAACAAAACAAACAACAACCATGCGCCTATTGTGGTAAAGCTGTTCTCTGCCAATGATCGGACTCAGCTATTTAAAACCACCGCTGCTGTCTGTAAATCCCGTACGCGTTCGCTTGATCTTTCAGATATTGGTCAGCCCGGCTATGGAAACATTTACTTTCATGAGAGCTCGCCCAAAGTGTTGCGTGAGGTAATGTCATATGCGTCAGAACTCCGGCGACAGAAATTGTTAGCATCAGCGTTATCTATCAGGGGGAAAGTATATATAAGACGGAAGCCGAATGAAGAGTGCCAACGGGTGTGCACCAGAACGATTTTTTGTTTTCTTTAAGAGATAGGTTTAGAATTTAACATAGTTTTAATTTTATAAATTTTTTCTTCAATATGTGTTCGTATCTTTCTTCCTTTTTTTCCTTACTTTCTATCAATCTATCCTTTCTCTAAGCTAGCTATTAGTTGTGTGTGTGTTTCTGAGACATGGTTCTCTGCGTGGCATAGTGATAGTTCGTTTTATGTTGATGGTTTTAAGCTTTTTCGTTCGGATAGAATTGGGAATGATGGTGGTGTTGCGATATTTGTCAAATCTAGTTTGTCCTGTAAAATTGTTTGTACCTCGGAGCCCAAAAATTCGATTGAGTATCTATTTATAGAATTAATATCAAGTAATGATAAATTCTCGTAGGTTGTGTTTACAGGCCAAATAAGAACACCCCTTATGAACAATTTATTGACTTTACAGAAAATCTTTACCTTAACCTTAGCAATATTATACTGGCTGGGGATTTTAACAGCGACCTGCTCACTGAAAGAAAATTTTCTTATGCTATGCATAAAATTGCCTTATTTCCTGTAAACACCATGGCCCCTACGCATTTCACCCAATGCAGCAGCACTGGACATTTTTTTTTGTTAGTGATACATCGAAAATTCTTATATTCAATCAGCTTTCAGTCCCAAGTTTATCAAAGCATGACATAATTTTTACCACCATTGACTTTAGGGTCACAAGTAATACAGTCTCCTACTCGTATCGTGATTTTATGCATATAGACTATAGACGTCTGCATGAATGTAGTCATTGGCCGTTTTAAGACATTCACACGTAAGCGCAACATTCTACGCATTCTGCTCACAGCAAGCGCGATGACTGAATGAGTGTGCAGATAGCTAAGAATACTGCGCTCAGTCGCATTCAGAAAAAGAGGCATTCGTTGTACAAAGAGAGCCAAATATGTCGTACAACTAGTAATGCGCATTCGTTTGAGACCACATCCGGGTGTATGAGACAACATCCGACTGAAAGATTTTATGACGGCGTCAATTTTTGCAAATGAATTCAATAATTGCATGTCTCTTCATATTTACGTAAATACATAGATGCATAATCTACATTGAATTTTACTTAAATTAATAGGTAACTATAAAATAATGTAATAAAATAAATGTGTATGCATATAATAAAGTCAATACACATTTGTATGAAAATATGTTCATATGTAGGCGCAAATGTAAATGGAAAGAAAACAGATTTAGAAAAAATGTTCACAATGCTTTTTATATTCAGAATTTCTTAAGACTCTCACTTTTTCAATTTCTCATTAAAACGTTAGATATTTTGGATGGAAAACTTTGATATTTGGAAAATGTGTGCACTCTGTACAAGTTTTGAAACTTAAATTGATATTGTTCTAGTTAAAGAATGCAATATTATTTTATAAAGAATTAACGGAAAGGATTTGTGTTAAAAAACATTGTAAGTATTGCATACAACTGTAACCTGTTTTTGACGCTGAAGTGCATACATATTTATATACGTATTTATATACTTACATATGTTTATTTATGTGTGGGTATAATGTATGGTTGTAAAACCTTTTTATAAATATTCGCTAGCTTCTTCACATCCGTATGTATGTACATACATGCATACATATATTCTTTTTCTGTAATTGTGATCCTATATCATATTCTGTATACCTTTGAAAAAAAAAATTATAAAGTTTCTGGTTCTGATTTTTAAAAATGGAAGTGCACTATAGTTTCAATGGTATTATAAAACATATTCATACATAAGATATTTCGAATTTATTCCAAAAAAACCATTATAATTAATTAATACCTACATATGTACATATGTACATTGAATTGTGGAAAAGTAATAATATACAAAACCAAAAAATAAAACAACTCAGAAAATATTTAAATATTCAAATTTCAAATTATCTTTGAGGATTATTTGGGTAATTTAATGAAGTCAAATGTCCACTAATATTTCATTTACATCAATATTATTTAAGTCTTAAATAATAATAGTATTGTATAAATAACATGAGTTTAAAGAATTTTCTAATCAGTTATCCATCCGCTTTAATAACAAAGTAGTAAGCATAAGCGAAAACAACGCATATGCTAAGCGTTGTTACGTACACACATAATAACAGCCATCGCTAGCTGCGCCTTACATATGTATGTATGTATGTGCCTTTGGTGGCGTCTCCCTGCGCAACGTCCGCCATATTCCTCACATTCGTGCAAAATCCGGACAGGCCGTGAATGCATGAATGATCGATGACTATAAATGAGCGTGAGCAACCTGTAGTTTTTTTTTGAAATACTTCTTCCGTTGTAGCAAAAGGATCGTGCTCGGTGCGCATTTGTTGGCGCAAGCGTCTTCTACACAACATACGGTTTTTCTGGCCCGGCGCATTATAATGTTGTGTAAAAATATTTGCTCCATTATTATAGAATTTTTATTCTTTCAAATCACTTCCTTTTTTTTTTATTTCACTTATTATTTCTTATTCAATATACTTGCGTGTAAACAATGCACAATTTTGTTCAAGGGTACATGGTCGTTAAACATAATAATTCTTTTTGTTGCGCAAACTGTCTTATAATCTTCTACTGGTTTGAAAATGCAATAATGTTCAACTTCCGTTGTGACGAATTGGACGTCACTGCCTTTGGTAAAAAAAAAAACCAAACAGAACTAAAAGGATAAAAGAAAATGTCCCTTAAGCCTGATTCTAAACATCTGCTATCCGATGATAGGTTATAGATAAATATAGCTGTCAGAGCGGCCTCAAGCGAATTTCCGTGACGAGTTTTAGTTCTTTCTTTGCAAATCGCCGAATGAAATAGAAGTGGTTGAAATTTTAATTGTGAAAAATTAATTTGAGTTCAAGTGGGGCTTAATTTCAATTAAAAGTCCAGCTAGGCCCTGAATATAAGCTGATTACGTATACTTACTAGGTAAGATATGACAAAAAAAAAAAGTTTACATATGATAAAGCCGGAAAGGCTAGTGACTTCTAAAGAAATAATCCCGGAAAAATTTTACAGGTCTTAACCAAGTTTCAACTCTGCGATTGGCTAAGTTCATTATTAGCAGATAAAGGAACGGCAGGCAATTGTTCCCATTGATCACCGCCTCAATCATCATTGCCTCCCGTATATGCACGTGCATGCACCGCAGGACAAAAAAATAACAACAAGAAAGCCAAGGTAGGGTGGGCATGGACATCAGCATACATACGATTAGCGAAGTGCTGCCGGGCTAAGGTTTTTCGCGGATTCAGGGGGTGGGCCATATTCGGAGTTGGTGGTTATTGCTGGTAGTTCTTAAGTGTTCAAACTCAAATTATTTTGTTTGGGCAATAGAAATGCGAGATGGTGCTCGGTCCGTTGCCGAAAAACTCGATGTCTAGGATGTCGAGTGAGAATTCGGATTTTTACCGATTTTGATTAAGTATTTTTCGCACCACATTTACCGGCCATTTGGATGTTCTTCTCTCTGATGTCTGGTTTAACCTTAGCCCAATATTTAACCACCTAACCACTGGAAGAACAAGACCATACTTTTTGTTTGAAGATTAGAAGATTTTTGAAGATTAGGGACTAACAGGGCAATTCTGGCAAAGATTGCTAAAGTCTTTCGAAAAATAATCGAAAGACGGGTGGCAAGTCGGTTTGAAAGCTTTTGGCTATTCTAGCGCAGTAAGTATTACGAAAAAAGCTCTCTCGTTCACCCCATGTGGTGAAAAGCTATTCAAAATTAAATTGAAAACGACTAAACAAAGGTAATTTTTGTTTATTTGCCTTTAAAAATTTATATAATAAATTATTAATTTATATTTTTCAGCACAAAAAAGGCGGAACGCACTACACCGGATCAGCTACGGGCGTTTGTGGAATTTTGTTCGTCAAATTCACAAATGACCACTGGCCGTAATAGCCCCCGTTCGCCAAAGTGCATGAAAGATTTATGGAAGGAGCTTGCACATTTGTTAAATGCCATGTGCGGGCCAACGAAATCTTCTGCACAGTGGAAGGAGGTAAGTAATGCATAAATATAACGCCCCTCCAGTGAAAGGAAATTGAACCAATCGATCTGTTTGCAACACATTAGCGGATCGATTAATGATTTCATTTCTGTGATACACGCAAATATTCGCACACAACGAATCCTTAGCAGTTTCGTTTTATCAATTTATATTTTGATAAATATTTCTTAAAATTGCAATTAGCTTTATTTTCTAGACGTTATCCCACTGGAAAAATATGGTGCATTCTCGTGCTCGGCAGCTCGCAGCACAAATGAAACAAACCGTCGGAGGGCCGAATGCGGGACCTCTCAGCTAGTTAGAGGATGTTATGAACTTCCGGCTCGAATACACATCTACCTGAAAAAAAAAACTTACTCAACGACACATGCCCCTTTTGTTCCGTAGGCTATCCCAACAACCATATAGTGTGCACTCGCATTACCAGCTGCTTCAGTCATCGTGGGATCGGTTATTCGTGGTCATTAGGACACAACAAAAAGGTACCGAGCCAGTAAGGACAAACACGATAAAATAACTTGCACACTATAAGAAAATTATTCAAGCGAAATGAAACGAACCGATTCGTTATTTCACCCATCTCTCAAAACTCCCTTTCGCCGGAAAGTAGAAAATTACTTAGTAGCATTATGGTGATTTTTAAGCTACTCCAGGCCCGCCCTACCATGGTTTCTCTGCTATAACTGAAACCCCTTTTTGTTTACACACCAACAATCCTTAAGAGTTCAGACCACTTTGATTCTATTACATATTCATGTTTATTCACACAATTTACTTACATAATTAAGGATATC
The DNA here is from genome assembly GCA_963971545.1 of Philophylla caesio. Lineage (NCBI taxonomy): Eukaryota > Metazoa > Arthropoda > Insecta > Diptera > Tephritidae > Philophylla > Philophylla caesio. Next base: position 60,235,879 of record OZ020605.1, read on the forward strand.
TTTCTTTTTCTCCAACACTATTCAATTATCATATGGAGTTATTACATTTTTACAATCTTAGCTCAAAAAAAAAACTTAATAGTTAATCTTAGTAGGTGAAGAAAGTATAAAATTTTCCTACTAGGTGATACAAGGAAATTAGCAGCTGATCGGCAGCTTTTGTGGTCATTGACCTGGCGAAATAAGTAAGTGAGAATGAAAGAAAAAAAGAAAAAAAAGAGGTGCGTTTCTAACTTAAATCGTTCCTATGCATTGATCTAGGAACGAATACGTGCATATGTATATATATATATTAACTTTGAAGAGAAATAATTTTATAATATTAGGCGTTTACTTACATACATACATGCTTCAAGCGTCGCTCCGAAGGCCCTCTAGAGTATGCGCCGGTTGCTGATGTTGCTGTTGTTGATTTAAGCATATTTTTTCTTCTGGAAAAATCTCTTAAAAATTATTTCTCTTTCTTCCCTCTTGAACTTATTTTCCAACTCTTTAATTCTTCACTCCCTATTTTCCGCACTCTCTTTCCTTTCACTAAGAAAATTTTTTTTTCTCTACCACCTGTTTGCTCTTATTTTACACTTATGGATATACATTATTAAATTACTGCACTATATTCCATTTACCTTGCTTATTTGAAGGTATATTACAACCTTTTACATGAATAATATATATTCACCTTATTTTACTTAGATAAATACGATATTTTCTACTTTATTTTTATTTTTATATACACCTAAAACTAAAATTTGACCCACGTGGGGGTCCCACGGTGCGCACTAACTAGGTTTTGTTTTTGTTCAACTGTCAATACATGCGCTCTGTGCTATGCATGTGTTTTTTTTCTACATGTGTTCTATTAATGATAAAAAAAGAGATTCTGCGCCAAAGAGAACTTTGTAGTAAGCTATCATTAAACATAATAATCCTGTTATTAGCGCACTACTACGAGGCTTGCATATTTTATATTTTCAATTATACGAGATTATATGCACTTATGCACAAATGAAACTGTGATGTTTAGCAATTATTTCTCTCCCCTTTTGGGTCTCTTTTTTTGTTTAATAAATTTTACCCTTGACATCTTTTGTGATAACTATCTGTGATATCTATATATATATAGAATATAAGTACTTAGCTTTAGAAAAGAAATTTAGATATTCCTATGGACGGATCGGTTTGAATTAAAGCTGCCTGCTGCATCGGCTTAAATTGAAGCTGAACTCGTACTTGCTGATGGTGATGATCAGGATTGCGGCAGAAGTATTCCTTGGGCCACGTAGATGGATTTCATTGTCAGGAAAACGGAGGTATTACATTCGCAATCGGATGAATATTTAATAGCTTGTAGGCCACTTCTTGGCTTCTTATTACCACTAATCTTTTTAAAATGTTTCTATTACTTTAAACTTTTAAGCCCCAGTATAGGTGACTGTATCAGGCCAATTAAAAATTCCAAAAGATATGGATATATCGTAAGAAACAAGACTTCTGTCAGGAGTGTAGAACTTCACTCCACGCCGGTCCAAATCGAAAAAGGCTGATGTTAGTCAACTTGAAGCCTAGCTTCAGTCAAAAAGAAAATGACATCTTAAGCAACCCTACTAACTTTGCTACTTTTACGGGTTTTACAACTAAGTAGTAAAGTTTTTTCTTATTTAGAAAATTAAGAACTAAAGGTTCTCAAAAACTAAGTATAACTATATATATTTTAAATATTAGTGATACGGGAGTTTCTATTTGGGAAAGTGCCATTTTTCTAAAATTTAATGTTTACGAAAAAAATTCACAAAACTCACAATCTTCAACTCTCACAAGTTGATGGCGCTGGGTGAGTGGATAATGACGTTGGTGTGGTCTAAGCAAAAACTACACAACATATATACATAGGTATGTATGTATATGTACATTAGGACAGTGGTGGTCCAAATAAATTATTGACATGTGTAAAATATCAATGTTTGTACGACGGTACACACCCCCCCTCCTAAAGTGTTGGTGCGGTTTTCAGGAAGGTTCTGCGCTGCCCTGTATGTCCTTCTGGTGGTAATATTCTCTCTTTTTAGTATCTACATCTTCTAGATAATATATGCAGTTACCTTTACTTCCCACGACCATAGCTTTAATGAACTTTGGGGCGAACTTGGCGCAGAACTTTTTGCTTGCATTGCTCTGTACAAAATTTCGCCTATACACAAAATCTCCAATTTTGTATGTTTTCGTGCTGCTGCGCAAGTTATAACGTCTCGCTGAGTCCTCAAACGATTTAAGAATATTATCGCCAATCGATTGGCGTAGCAATTTCAGTCTGTCAGATTTCTCAATTATGTTACCATTAAAATTTTCCAATTGTCGTATGAGCTCATAGTCTTTTCCGTGAGTCATCATTTGCTGGCCAAAAAGAGCATAGTAAGGAGTGCAGCCTATAGTCTGATGGTACGAACTTCTCAGTGCTTCGCTTATGTCGGTTAGATGTTTGTCCCAGACGCTTTGATCCTTTTGCAGGTAAGCTCGAATGCCGGTGATAATGGAGCGGTTTACGCGTTCGCTGGCATTAGCTTGTGGGCTATAAAGCGCTGTATAAACGTGGCGAATGCCGCGCTGGCTCAGAAGATTGTTAAATTGTGCCGATTTAAACTGCTTCCCGTTATCACTCATAATTACCTCCGGTGTACCAAATATACTGAAGACCTCGGTTTTTAGAAAGTCACAAATAGCTGAAGTGTCAAATTTTTTTATTGGCGTTAGAAGCGGGTATTTCGAGAAATGATCCAACACAATCAGGATTCCAATGAATCCACGCTTGGATCTTGGATATGGGCCTAGTAAATCTATATAAAGTTTTTGAAAAGGTCTTTGCACGGTGTACTGTACTGCCATAGGTGGACGTAAAGTTCTATTTGGTGATTTATTTTTCTTACAAGTCTCACAATTTCCTATAAGATTTTTAATGTCGACTGTCATATTCGGCCAGAAAAGATTTCTGCGAATACGCTCAAGTGTTTTGGCTATTCCTCCATGACATTTATTTGGTGGAGAATGTGCACTTTCAATAACTTTCGTGACTAAATTTTTTGGTACCCACAGTTTCCAATTAAACTCTTCATTTTGCGGATTACCATCTGGACATTCAGTACGTTTGTATACATGTTCATCAACAACTTGCAAATCGGGTAACCGAGATATGTTTTGGCGAATATGCTGTTTTAGCTTTTCATATTCTTCTGATTTGAATTCGGAGGACTCTAGATCGATCAGCGGTAGGATTTCGAATTCGCTTACCTCGCTGATATCGTGGCAAATGTCTTCAAAATTCTGACGCGATAGACTATCAGGAACTATATTTTGAGCACCTTTCCTATGTTCAATTGTAAATTTAAATCCTTGAAGTTTCAACGACCAGCGCGCTAACCTACCAGAGAGATCTGTTTGGCGCATAAGCCATTGCAAACTAGCGTGATCAGTAACTACTTTAAATTCTTGTCCTTCAACATATGCCCTAAACTTTTTTAAACTTAGGATGGCAGCAAGACATTCCAACTCAGTTACGCTGTAATTGGTTTGCGCTTTGTTTAACTTCTGCGAAAAGTACGCGATCGGAGTTTCTATGCCATCTTCGTTTATTTGAGCCAAAACTGCACCAACACCTAATCTGCTGGCGTCACACTGTATAATGAAAGGTTTTGAATAGTTTGGATTTGCTAACACTGGTGCTGTACACAATTTTTCTTTTAATAAGTCAAATGCTTCCTGGGCTTCCGCATTCCAATTCAATTGCTTCCTCTTTTTGAGAAGGTTAGTCAAAGGAGTCGCTATCGTGGCGTAATTGTCAACAAAACGGCGGTACCAGCCCGCCATACCCAAAAATCTGCGCAACTGCTTAACCGTTTGGGGTACTGGATAATCGGTTACAGACGAAACTTTGTCGGGATCTGTACGCAATGTTCCATTGCCAACCATATAGCCAAGATATTTAACTTCCCCGATACAGAACTTACTTTTAGAAACGTTAATGGTTAAACCAGCTTTTCTCAGATGAATAGCGACTTCGGACAAAACAGACATGTGAGTACTGAAATCTTCGGACACGATCAATAGATCATCCAGGTAAACAAATACTTGATTTTTAAGCGTAGGTGGAATCACGCGATCCATAAGACGACAAAGCGCTTGTGGGGCGTTACAAAGCCCAAAAGGCATTACACAATAACGATACAACGGGCGATTTGGGACGGTGAAGCAGGTGTAATCCCGTGAATTTTTTGCAAGAGGTATTTGCCAAAATGCACGGCGAAGATCAAGAGAACTTATGAATTCTGCTTTAGGTAACCTGCTCAGGATTCCCTCTATGTGCGGTAGCGGATAGGCATCCTTGATGGTAACACTGTTAACTTTCCTTGAATCTAGACACAGACGGACTTTCCCGGACTTCTTCACTAACACGACTGGACTGGACCAAGGACTGTTAGGCGATTCTTCGATCACTCCTAACTTTATCATTTCATCGATTTCATCATGCACGATCTTTTCTATCGCGGGAGAAATCGGGAAATAGCGTTGTTTAACCGGACGGACGTTGGGTTCAACTTCAATTACATGTTCAATCAGCGTCGTTCTGCCCAACCCTTCTTTTTCGCAATTAGGGAACTTCGCTTTTACAAAATGCAACTGTTTTTGTTGGTCTTCTGTCAACGGAATATTATTTTCGTTATCTAAATACAAATCACTGCTGTAGATATCAATTTGCGAAATTATATGTGGCGCTATCTGAAATTTACTCCAGAAGTCTATTCCCAAAATAACGTTTTGCGACATGCTAGGAATTACAAAAAAGTTAATTGCTTCAGTCTTTTGTTTGTAAGTGACATTCAGCGTAATAATTCCAAAAACAATCTGCTTCTTTCCATCGGCCGTACAAATTGACGAATGATGTTGCTTAAGTTTATTATTTTGGCAAATATCTGTTGCTAACGAACTTCCTAAACATGATACTTGAGCGCCACTGTCAAGAAGAGCAAGCTGTTCCTTCTTTAAAATAACTATTTGGGCATATGGCCTTAAATCAAACCCTTTGTTGTGAATTGAATTAATAGTATTCGAAAGATTTTTATGTTGTTGTTTGACATTTCGCCAAAAGGTTTTCATCCGAACTGACGATCGACTAGGATTATTCGAGCACGAACTGGGATATTGAAAAATATTTGATTTTGCTTTGAGGTATTTTTGAAGACGAACTTCATATGGAACAATAGGACTTAACTTCAAACTATCTGCATTAGGTACGTCTGGGCGAATGAGCAACTTTACTTTGATTGGTTCTGGTCGTGGCGAGGATTCACTTTCGAAACCTCGCTCGGTTTTGAGTTTCCCGGATGACAGTTCAAACACTTTGGTTTATAAACACCAGATGCTCCACATCCGTAACAAAAAACCTGTCTTTCTTGTAAACAGTCGAAGTAGCGATGACCCTCTTTCTTGCAGTTCCAGCAAGGTGCTTTAGCATTTTTCGCTCGCTGTGCTACCTCATCTACTTCTACCGGGGGGCTATCGAAATGAGATTCAGAATTTGTATCGATTTCATTTACTTGACGACGCGGTACATTTTTTTGGTTACTTGCAATTTCGTTAAATAAGCTCTCTCCTTTCAAACATAATCGTCGAAGTTCTGCCAACGAGTTAACCGGCACATATAAAAGCTGTTGGCGTATGCGCGGTCGTAAGTTTCGTTGGAGAATTTCTACAAGTTCTGTTTCTGCAAGAGGTGAACGTAAATTTTCAGCAATTTTTAAAATGGCATTTCGAAACTCGTCAAAAGTTTCGGTAGCCCCTTGCTTATGAGCACGAATTAATTCCTTAATTTCGGTGTCAGTTTTGTGTACTTCAAAATTAGTGCGCAAAGCTTGGCATACCGATGGCCACGTAACGCGGTCAACTGTGCGTCGGTAACGCCAATACCAATCTTTGGCCTCCTTTGTAAATAAACTTTGGATATTTTCGCATAGCAAATTAAAATTTCCATTCAACGTATCTACTACCTGGCATTCTATGCGATATAGAAAGCTATCAACGGACAAATTGGGTGTCCCATCAAATTTTATATCCCAACTGGCGATAATATGGGCTACCTTACGATTGTTAAAGCCTGATGAAATATCACTTAAGCGAAGTTGTTCTACTTGACGATTAAAGTTGTTGTTGTTGTGATTCGACATATAAGGCATTTCCTGCGGTAAAACCGGTGTTGAATTCTGTTGATTATGTAGCGGCGTATTTCTATTTAAATTGCTGTTATTAACAGGAGGTAAACCGTTCAAATTCCAGCGACTGAGCAAGTTATTTAAGGATCCTTCAATTCTTTGCTCAATCAACTGGCCTACTCGAGTTTCTATTTCATCAAAGATTGTAGCTTGTCGAGCGGCGATGACTGCGTTAACTATCGTTTGAATACGTGACTCATCGTTGGATAGGCTTTCCCTAGGACGTTCTCCTTGGTCGGCGATTGTTGGTAAACCAACAGCTCCTTGTTGCGGATTAATGTCTCTTGGTAAATCAGCTAGTAAATTGTCGGTACCAGAAGTTGCATTGCTGGTGGCTTGCCTAGATCGGGTACGTACACCAGTACTCGATGGAAAATCACGACTACTACAAGCAGCGCGACATTGAGGGCAAGATGTATTACGTTTTAGCCAGGATAATAAACATGTACGGTGAAATCTGTGTGAACACGCAGTTCTAAGAATATCGTCATTTTCACCAAAACTTTCGCGACAAATGGTACAGATATTACCCTGAGGAGGCATATTTTCATTACTGTGCCGTAACGACATCTTTCTCAAAACAAACAATCAGAGATAATCGATTTTGAATCGAAGTTGTCGAGAATACCAAATAACGACGATTTTAATCGTGAGCTATCTACAAGTTTTTAAGGAAATTAGTAGTTCGATAAATACAGATAGGTATATAAGCAAACGAAGTATAGATCTACGCTTTCTATGACTATTTCAACGTGAAGTTATGTAACTGCGGAAGCGATAACTTACTATGGTCTTACTTTCTTCGGGGTTGTTGGCGGTATATATATATTATTTAGCACTCCTCTACTTTCAGCATAAGGTTCGAGAGATATGAAAATCAAATAGTACTTCTTCAAGATGAGCACTATCAATAACACTAGAAGAACATAAACTTTGAAGTAAACTTGAAGGAAAACTCGTTTACTGTTTTGATATAAATCAAACGAAAACTTTGTATGCTTACATGAATTAACTACGAAAGAAATTTGGATTCAATAGAATAGCATATAACTGTATCTACTTGAAACTCCTCAAGACTTCTAAATTCTTATTAATACCATGCTATAGAAAGCAAACTGAAAAAACTAAAAGATATAGTGGTTAATTGCCTGGCATACAGCCTTAGCTAATTAAAATTCCTTCCTATATATTTAGAAAATCAATTTATATTTTAAGACAAAACTAATAATAATTAATAATATATGTATGGAGTACGAGTCTCAACTATGGTTAGCTATACCGGTATTTAACCTTTACAAGCTAATTTCCACATAACATTGACTTTATTCTTTCTCCTATCAGACGGACAGAGATAGGTTTAAAACCAAATTTAAATTGTGATGTCCACGAACGTTCTTTGGTCACTTTTACAATTTTAAGCCGTTCTGCCGAATCTCGTGCCCCACGTTGGGCGCCATTTATTATCTGTTATGAACTTCCGGCTCGAATACACATCTACCTGAAAAAAAAACTTACTCAACGACACATGCCCCTTTTGTTCCGTAGGCTATCCCAACAACCATATAGTGTGCACTCGCATTACCAGCTGCTTCAGTCATCGTGGGATCGGTTATTCGTGGTCATTAGGACACAACAAAAAGGTACCGAGCCAGTAAGGACAAACACGATAAAATAACTTGCACACTATAAGAAAATTATTCAAGCGAAATGAAACGAACCGATTCGTTATTTCACCCATCTCTCAAAACTCCCTTTCGCCGGAAAGTAGAAAATTACTTAGTAGCATTATGGTGATTTTTAAGCTACTCCAGGCCCGCCCTACCATGGTTTCTCTGCTATAACTGAAACCCCTTTTTGTTTACACACCAACAATCCTTAAGAGTTCAGACCACTTTGATTCTATTACATATTCATGTTTATTCACACAATTTACTTACATAATTAAGGATATCTTTCTTTTTCTCCAACACTATTCAATTATCATATGGAGTTATTACATTTTTACAATCTTAGCTCAAAAAAAAAACTTAATAGTTAATCTTAGTAGGTGAAGAAAGTATAAAATTTTCCTACTAGGTGATACAAGGAAATTAGCAGCTGATCGGCAGCTTTTGTGGTCATTGACCTGGCGAAATAAGTAAGTGAGAATGAAAGAAAAAAAGAAAAAAAAGAGGTGCGTTTCTAACTTAAATCGTTCCTATGCATTGATCTAGGAACGAATACGTGCATATGTATATATATATATTAACTTTGAAGAGAAATAATTTTATAATATTAGGCGTTTACTTACATACATACATGCTTCAAGCGTCGCTCCGAAGGCCCTCTAGAGTATGCGCCGGTTGCTGATGTTGCTGTTGTTGATTTAAGCATATTTTTTCTTCTGGAAAAATCTCTTAAAAATTATTTCTCTTTCTTCCCTCTTGAACTTATTTTCCAACTCTTTAATTCTTCACTCCCTATTTTCCGCACTCTCTTTCCTTTCACTAAGAAAATTTTTTTTTCTCTACCACCTGTTTGCTCTTATTTTACACTTATGGATATACATTATTAAATTACTGCACTATATTCCATTTACCTTGCTTATTTGAAGGTATATTACAACCTTTTACATGAATAATATATATTCACCTTATTTTACTTAGATAAATACGATATTTTCTACTTTATTTTTATTTTTATATACACCTAAAACTAAAATTTGACCCACGTGGGGGTCCCACGGTGCGCACTAACTAGGTTTTGTTTTTGTTCAACTGTCAATACATGCGCTCTGTGCTATGCATGTGTTTTTTTTCTACATGTGTTCTATTAATGATAAAAAAAGAGATTCTGCGCCAAAGAGAACTTTGTAGTAAGCTATCATTAAACATAATAATCCTGTTATTAGCGCACTACTACGAGGCTTGCATATTTTATATTTTCAATTATACGAGATTATATGCACTTATGCACAAATGAAACTGTGATGTTTAGCAATTATTTCTCTCCCCTTTTGGGTCTCTTTTTTTGTTTAATAAATTTTACCCTTGACATCTTTTGTGATAACTATCTGTGATATCTATATATATATAGAATATAAGTACTTAGCTTTAGAAAAGAAATTTAGATATTCCTATGGACGGATCGGTTTGAATTAAAGCTGCCTGCTGCATCGGCTTAAATTGAAGCTGAACTCGTACTTGCTGATGGTGATGATCAGGATTGCGGCAGAAGTATTCCTTGGGCCACGTAGATGGATTTCATTGTCAGGAAAACGGAGGTATTACATTCGCAATCGGATGAATATTTAATAGCTTGTAGGCCACTTCTTGGCTTCTTATTACCACTAATCTTTTTAAAATGTTTCTATTACTTTAAACTTTTAAGCCCCAGTATAGGTGACTGTATCAGGCCAATTAAAAATTCCAAAAGATATGGATATATCGTAAGAAACAAGACTTCTGTCAGGAGTGTAGAACTTCACTCCACGCCGGTCCAAATCGAAAAAGGCTGATGTTAGTCAACTTGAAGCCTAGCTTCAGTCAAAAAGAAAATGACATCTTAAGCAACCCTACTAACTTTGCTACTTTTACGGGTTTTACAACTAAGTAGTAAAGTTTTTTCTTATTTAGAAAATTAAGAACTAAAGGTTCTCAAAAACTAAGTATAACTATATATATTTTAAATATTAGTGATACGGGAGTTTCTATTTGGGAAAGTGCCATTTTTCTAAAATTTAATGTTTACGAAAAAAATTCACAAAACTCACAATCTTCAACTCTCACAAGTTGATGGCGCTGGGTGAGTGGATAATGACGTTGGTGTGGTCTAAGCAAAAACTACACAACATATATACATAGGTATGTATGTATATGTACATTAGGACAGTGGTGGTCCAAATAAATTATTGACATGTGTAAAATATCAATGTTTGTACGACGGTACAAGGAGGGAGCATTGGCTGTGTTTGGCAGATCTGTGGTGTTTGGCGTTTCCAAAGTTACCACACTAGGTTTTGCGGCAAGTCCACTCATGTATTTTTTTTTATATTCATACAGAGGAAAGTCCGTCTTCGCCAGCAGCTGCTACAACAACGCCCTGTTCTCAAAATCCACACTCTGGCGATGGCAGTGAAATGCTAAGTGTGACTACGCCAAGTGTTGCTGCGCCTAGTGTGGGTACGTCATCGAGCCGCAAACGTCGCCGTCTTGATGCAGGCGAAGCGGCTTAAGAGTTGCTAAAAGAGTCGCGCTGAGCGACTCGCCTGGATGAACGTGCCGTTGAGGCTCAAACACACACGGCAGCAGGTTTGAAAGAAATATCTGCTTTAATGCAGAGCCTAGTGGAAGCTGTTAGAACCCATTTTAAGAAATAAGCTAAACCATATATATGTATGTATACTAGACCTCGCCTCACTTATATGGAAAATTTTTTTTTTCGAATTTTGCATTTGGGGATTGGTTAAATGTGCGATTTGATGTAAAAATGCATGTGGTAAAATTTGAAGTCTATCAGAGTGTGCCAACCCGTGCCACAATGAGGTCAAAGTTCAAAATATATAGAAAACAGTCGTTTTTTCATTGATATTATAAGTCAGGAATTTTTTTTTTTTAATTTTTTCTTTTTATGTATTTCCTTCAATTTTTTTATTTTTCGTAAATACTCTTCACGCATGAAAGAAATATTTGCAACTAAGACAAGAAAACTAAATCAACTGTACTCGTTTTTTTATGTTGATTTTAGTTAGACCAAAATTTTATTTGTTTTTTTCAAATAGTGCATGGAACTTTTTAACAAAGCATACATATCTACGTAGCACTAAATTTATCCCAGTCTTATCTACACAACGAAGTTACATTCCACGTTCTTATGTTCTAAGAAAACTAACGGTAAAGCACATTGTGACATTCTGCCACCAATTTCGTTTAGCTTTTATATTTTGATTTTAGTATTTTCCATTGCGAAATTGAGTGCGGTTGTGAAAAGTTGTTTATTAAAAGAATTAAAAATAGTACAATCAGTACAGAATTTTTATTATGGCGCTAAATAAATCTCTAAAGCTTAGACCTGCTGACATATACGTGCATTTGATAGGAAAATGCGAAAAAAAAATAGTTGGATGCAAATTACCTTCAAAACTACAAGTGTTACAATGCTTTTTTTATTATGTGCGGTGTGAAAAAAAGACAATTAAAGAGAGTTCTCTATTAGCGTTAGAAGAAATATTGCCCTTCTGGGAAAGAGCTCGTATTCCAACGTTACACAAAAGAACATGTGTTGAAAAATTAAACAAATTATATGATGAGTGGAGAAAGGTGCAAAAAGTTTTTAAATCTAAATTTGCAAGTCATAGAAAAATGGAAGAAGATTTCAAAGAACATTTGAAAAATTTATTCGATATTGCACATGTTGATGCCTTAGAAATAATTTCTATTCAGGAGGATAGAGATTTCTTAATTAAACAAAGGGAACAAGATCGTGTTGGCATAATAACTTCAATAGATCAAAACCTAACAAATAAACAAAAGCGTAAGGCGGAAAGAGAAGAAAAGGAAAATCGACGCAAAGAAAAGCATCAAAGAATTCAAAGCTCTGAAGGTTATATTAAAGGCAGCATGAGTAATTTTTTTCTTTCAACTTATTTTGTTCAATAATTTTTACTTTAGTCTTGACTGTACAATTTGATGCAAGTGATGAAAGTGAATGTGAATCTGAAAAGTCTGCAGATTCGCCGACAATTGAACCAAAAAACATTAACCCGACAGAGAGTCGTGTTAAGAAAAAATGCATAGATGACAGAATGTTGGCATGCATGGATGCTGGTAATATATCGACTCCACTCGCAATCCATTTTATTTCTGCGACAGCGAAAGCTTTAGGTCACAATATTGAAGATTTGGTTCTTAATTCTACAAGTTTGAGAAGACAACGCAAAGAATATCGTCAACGTCATGGCAAAGAAATTATTGAGAATTTCAAGGTAATAAAATTTATTTTAAAATTGTTATGAATATTTCACAGAATTAAGATTTTTCAGATTCCTGACACATTCGTTCTACATTGGGATGGTAAACTACTTCCTGCAATGGCTGGAAAAGAAAAAGTTGACCGCCTGGCTATTGTTTTAACTGCAGAAAAAATTGACAAGTTAATTGCCATTCTAATTATTGAAGTTGGATCTGGAGCAGCAATCGCATAATCAATTTATGATTATTTAACGAAAATGAACATGATAAATTCATTAGAAATGGTGTGCTTTGACACAACTGCTACCAACACTGGTCAACATAATGGGGCAGCAATGTTGCTGGAGAAAAAATTAGATCGGAGTTTGATGTGGTTACCGTGCAGGCATCATATTGCAGAAATCTTACTGCGACCTGTTTTTGAGGTATATTTTGGAAAATCTAGTGGTCCAGAAGTTGGTATATTTGAACGTTTTTCACGGGAATGGAACACTTTTAAGTTGGAAGATTTCAAAGTTGGTATTATGGATGAAGAAGTGCAACGTGCTGTAAGTGTCGAAGAATGAAACTTCAGCAAAGAGTTTTGTATTAAACATTTAGAAAAAGACCATATTCGACATGATTATAAAGAGCTATTACAACTTACGTATATTTTTCTTGGTGGCATCATCCCAAATTTCGCATTTCATGCACCTGGGGCAACATCCCATGCAAGATTTATGTCGAAAGCCATATATGTTTTAAAAATATATGCTTTACAAAAACAGTATATTCCGTACTGGTTTAGAACGACTTATGCTGTCGAAGCACCAAATAACGATTTACAGCTGGTTATAAAGATTGCAAGTTATATTGACCCAAACATATCAATACTATTAGCAAAAATCCGAAAGCACCTATGGTATTTATCGGAAGAGTTAGTTGCTCTTGCGTTTTTTGATTGCAACGTACCCTTTGACGTAAAACGAAAAATGGTTGCGGCACTTGGAACTGACATCGAAACTGAGGAAGACAATGTAATTTCACTGCCTAAAAAAGTTTTCGCTAGTATTGAAGAATTAAAAGAATTTCAATCTAAAGATTGAGTTGCTTTGTAACACATAAAAATAGACACCAATTTTTTAAAATTTGATCCCTCAAATTGGCACGAAAGAGCAGAATACATTAAAGGCGTTCAAATTCTGAAAAATATTAATGTTGTTAATGATGCTGCTGAGAGAAAAGTCAAACTTATTACAGATTTTAACCGGTCCTTAACACATAGCGAAGAAGACAAGCAGTACTTGCTTCATGTTGTTGAGAACTACCGAAAGCTATTTTTTTATATATATTTTGAACTTTGACCTCATTGTGGCACGGGTAGGCACACTCTGATCGACTTCAAATTTTACCACATGAATTTTTACATCAAATCGCACATTTAACCAATCCCCAAATGCAAAATTCGAAAAATTAAATTTGAGGCGAGGTCTAATGAATACACACTAGAGGGCTGCATGAGCACATTAATTTCATCTGTTAGCCGAATGACACGAATGTGAATGCGGTGCTCATTCAACTCAGGCACTCATGCGATCATAAATATGTGTACTTACAGAGAAAAAAGATACCAATATGGGTACTCTCTGCTTATGATTTAAGGGATGTACAAATTTTTCTTTTTTAGTCATCGATCATTCATGCATTCACGGCCTGTCCGGAAATTGCACGAATGTGGCGGACGTTGTGCAGGGAGACACCACCAAAGGCACATACATACATATGTATGTAAGGCACAGCTAGCGATGGCTGTTATTATGTGTGTACGTAACAACGCTTAGCATATGTGTTGTTTTCGCTTATGCTTACTACTTTGTTATTAAAGCTGATGGATAAATGATTAGAAAATTCTTTTAACTGATGTTATTTATACAATATTATTACAATTTAAGACTTAAATAATATTGATGTGAATAAAATATTAGTGGACATTTGACTTCATTAAATTATCCAAATATTCCTCAATGAAAATTTAAATTTGAATATTTAAATATTTTCTGAGTTGTTTTTTTTGATATTATTACTTTTCCACAATTCAATGTACATAGGTATATGCAATAGTAGTTAAATGCTTTATTTTCGAGATATAGTAAGTAGAAAGCTCGCAAAATTATGACATTAAAATGTTTTTTTTTGGAATAAGTTCGAAATGTCTTATGTATGAATATGTTTTATAATACGATTAGGATTTTGCTTGCCCTGACTGAGATTCGAACCTCGAACTCACCGGCATATCGAGTTATAGCACGCACCGCTACTAACTCGACCACAGCGGCCACCATACATTATACCCACACATAAATAGACATATGTATGTAAGTATATAAATACGTATATAGATATGTATGCACTTCAGCGTCAAAAACAGATTACAATTGTATGCAATACTTACAATGTTTTTTAACACAAATCCTTTCCGTTAATTCTTTATAAAATAATAATGCATTTTTTAACTAGAACAATATCAATTAAAGTTTCAAAACTTGTGCAGAGTGCACACATTTTCCAAATATCAAAGTTTTCCATCCAAAATTTCTAACGTTTTAATGAGAAATTGAAAAACTGAGAGTCTCAAGAAATTCTGTATATAAAAAGCATTGTGAAAATTTTTTCTAAATCTGTTTTCTTTCCATTTACATTTGCGCCTTCATATGAACATATTTTCATACAAATGTGTATTGACTTTATTATATGTGTATGCATTTATATTATAGTTACTTATTAAGTTCAGTAAAATGCAATGTAGATTATGCATGTACATATGTACGTAAATATGAAAAGACATGCAATTATTGAATTTTTTCTATTTAATTGCTTTCATAATGTAGCCGCTATCATTTGCAAAAATTGCCGCCGTCATAAAATCTTTCAGTCGAATGTTGTCTCATACAGCCGGATGTGGTCGCATACATCCGAATGCGCGTGACTAGTTGTACAACATATTTGGCTCTCTTTGTACGACGAATGCCTCTTTTTGTGAATGCGACTGAGCGCAGTATTCTCAGCTATCTGCACACTCATTCAGTTATCGCGCATGCTGTGAGCAGAATGCGTAGAATGTTGCGCTAACGTGTGAATGTGTTAAAACGGCCAATGACTGCATTCATGCAGACGTCGAATGCACACTTATGTATGTACATTCATAGTTTATTAAAAAGCACTATTTTGTAGTTATATGTACATATAAATGTAATTGCTATATCCATATATACCCAAAAAGTTAAACACGTATATACATATGTATGTATGTATATGTACACATGCATGTAGCGTTTTAACAATGATAACAAGGATGCATATGCAGTTGTATATAGGTATGGATGTATACACCAAGTATAGGATTTCGTATGTAATGTTTGTATACAAACATATGTATGTACATATTCTTTGCATTTGTAGGTATCCAATGGATACTATCCATAGATAATACAAACATTATATACGAAATCCTATACTTGGTGTATACATCCATCAATTCACATTCTTCTTCTGACTGTGGAAGCTGTATCCCCATTTCTAATATAATATTGTGCAAAATCGCGCATGCGTATATTATGTAAGCCGCTCGATCGTGGCTATAATTAAGCACACGTATTTTCGAAAGGCACCTATCTCGGCACCATTTCTCGCGCGTATGTGCATCATATTAAATTTTCTTTCTTTTTCTGTGCTAGGCGATGAATGTGGACTTAACAATTAAGGTTCCAATGGATAACCTCGATCTCATAGTTGCCAATATGTTTGAGCATGGCGGCTAGCATTGCTTAAAGGCATCCTTGCAGCGGACATCGTCCAAGTCCCTGAATCATGACATGACCCCGGGCACTGAGCATTGATTGATGTAAATATTATCCGATGGTCGAATATCTAAAATTCAATCAGTTTCTGATGCTTAGCACAAAGCAAATAACGTGTTAAAATGGATTTTGTGCGATACATGCAGCTTCAACATTAATGCTGTAAAATCCTTTGCGATTCATGTACAGGTTTTGTTCGTTTTGGTTGTCAGCGGATGATGGCGTTATTATAGACACAACTGTGCCTTGAATTTGGAATTGACGGTGAAACCTAAAACAAAACAATAATTCTGTAGATTCTTATATAGAAGCACTGATTTTGATTACTAACCGTATTTTGATAGTATTTTCTTCGGATTCGCCCTGCGGAAAGCGCACTTCGTATTTTTTATGTTGAACTGTCAACTTCGATATTGCATAAATAGACCGCGAAATCATTGGCTGGCTTATTGCAGTACCAAATGCGTTTCCAACACATTGTTGGTCAGAGCCATGGCCAAAAAAGTAAAGCGCTGCCAGAAAACGAACTTTAAATGGGATATACGATTCCTGTGTATCGAACGGTTCCAATTCCACGATAAGTGTATTGCACACATTTTAAGGCAACCTGTAGTTTTTTTTGAAATACTTCTTCCGTTGTAGCAAAAGGATCGTGCTCGGTGCGCATTTGTTGGAGCACGCGTCTTCTACACAACATACGGTGTTTTCTGGCCCGACGCATTATAATGTTGTGTAAAAATATTTGCTCCATTATTATAGTATTTTTATTCTTTCAAATCACTTCCTTTTTTTTGTTATTTCACTTATTATTTCTTATTCAATATACTTGCGTGTAAACAATGCACAATTTTGTACAAGGGTACATGGTCGTTAAACATAATAATTCTTTTTGTTGCGCAAACTGTCTTATAATCTTCTACTGGTTTGAAAATGCAATAATGTTCAACTTCCGTTGTAACGAATTGGACGTCACTGCCTTTGGTAAAAAAAAAACCAAACAGAACTAAAAGGATAAAAGAAAAAGTCCCTTAAGCCTGATTCTTAACATTTGCTTTCCGATTAGGTTATCGATAAATATAGCTGTCAGAGCGGCCTCAAGCGAATTTCCGTGACGAGTTTTAGTTCTTTCTTTGCAAATCGCCGAATGAAATAGAAGTGGTTGAAATTTTAATTGTGAAAAATTAATTTGAGTTCAAGTGGGGCTTAATTTCAATTAAAAGTCCAGCTAGGCCCTGAATATAAGCTGATTACGTATACTTACTAGGTAAGATATGACAAAAAAAAAAATTTACATATAATAAAGCCGGAAAGGATAGTGACTTCTACAGAAATAATCCCGGAAAATATTTACAGGTCTTAACCAAGTTTCAACTCTGCGATTGGCTAAGTTCATTATTAGCGGATTAAGGAACGGCTGGCAATTGTTCCCATTGATCACCGCCTCAATCATCATTGCCTCTCGTATATGCACGTGCATGCACCGCAGGACAAAAAAATAACAACAAGAAAGCCAAGGTAGGGTGGGCATGGACATCAGCATACATACGATTAGCGAAGTGCTGCCGGGCTAAGGTTTTTCGCGGATTCAGGGGGTGGGCCATATTCGGAGTTGGTGGTTATTGCTGGTAGTTCTTAAGTGTGCAAACCTAAATTATTTTGTTTGGGCAATAGAAATGCGAGATGGTGCTCGGTCCGTTGCCGAAAAACTCGATGTCTAGGATGTCGAGTGAGAATTCGGATTTTTACCGATTTTGATTTAGTATTTTTCGCACCACATTTACCGGCCATTTGGATGTTCTTCTCTCTGATGTCTGGTTTAACCTTAGCCCAATATTTAACCACCTAACCACTGGAAGAACAAGACCATACTTTTTGTTTGAAGATTAGAAGATTTTTGAAGATTAGTGACTAACAGGGCAATTCTGGCAAAGATTGCTAAAGTCTTTCGAAAAATAATCGAAAGACGGGTGGCAAGTCGGTTTGAAAGCTTTAGGCTATTCTAGCGCAGTAAGTATTACGAAAAAAGCTCTCTCGTTCACCCCATGTGGTGAAAAGCTATTCAAAATTAAATTGAAAACGACTAAACAAAGGTAACTTTTGTTTATTTGCCTTTAAAAATTTATATAATAAATTATTAATTTATATTTTTCAGCACAAAAAAGGCGGAACGCTCTACACCGGATCAGCTACGGGCGTTTGTGGAATTTTGTTCGTCAAATTCACAAATGACCACTGGCCGTAATAGCCCCCGTTCGCCAAAGTGCATGAAAGATTTATGGGAGGAGCTTGCAAATTTGTTAAATGCCATGTGCGGGCCAACGAAATCTTCTGCACAGTGGAAGGAGGTAAGTAATGCATAAATATAACGCCCCTCCAGTGAAAGGAAATTGAACCAATCGATCTGTTTGCAACACATTAGCGGATCGATTAATGATTTCATTTCTGTGATACACGCAAATATTCGCACACAACGAATCCTTAGCAGTTTCGTTTTATCAATTTATATTTTGATAAATATTTCTTAAAATTGCAATTAGCTTTATTTTCCAGACGATAACCCACTGGAAAAATATGGTGCATTCACGTGCTCGGCAGCTCGCAGCACAAATGAAACAAACCGTCGGAGGGCCGAATGCGGGACCTCTCAGCTAGTTAGAGGAGGGAGCATTGGCTGTGTTTGGCAGATCTGCGGTGTTTGGCGTTTCCAAAGTTACCACACTAGGTTTTGCGGTAAGTCCATATTGTACTTTTGAGAATTTATACACATGTATTTTACACTCATGTATTTTTTTTATATTCATACAGAGGAAAGTCCGTCTTCGCCAGCAGCTGCTACAACAACGCCCTGTTCTCAAAATCCACACTCTGGCGATGGCAGTGAAATGCCAAGTGTGACTACGCCAAGTGTTGCTGAGGCTAGTGTGGGTACGTCATCGAGCCGCAAACGTCGCCGTCTTGATGCAGGCGAAGCGGCTTAAGAGTTGCTGAAAGAGTCGCGCTGAGCGACTCGCCTGGATGAACGTGCCGTTGAGGCTCAAACACACACGGCAGCAGCTTTGAAAGAAATATCTGCTTTAATGCAGAGCCTAGTGGAAGCTGTTAAAACCCATTTTAAGAAATAAGCTAAACCATATATATGTATGTATACACACTAGAGGGCTGCATGAGCACATTAATTTCTTCTGTTAGCCGAATGACACGAATGTGAATGCGGTGCTCATTCAACTCAGGCACTCATGCGATCATAAATATGTGTATTTACAGAGAAAAAAGATACCAATATGGGTACTCTCTGCTTATGATTTAAGGGATGTACAAATTTTTCTTTTTTAGTCATCGATCATTCATGCATTCACGGCCTGTCCGGAAATTGCACGAATGTGGCGGACGTTGTGCAGGGAGACAACACCAAAGGCACATCCATACATACATATGTATGTAAGGCACAGCTAGCGATGGCTGTTATTATGTGTGTACGTAACAACGCTTAGCATATGTGTTGTTTTCGCTTATGCTTACTACTTTGTTATTAAAGCTGATGGATAACTGATTAAAAAATTCTTTTAACTGATGTTTTTTATACAATATTATTACAATTTAAGACTTAAATAATATTGATGTGAATAAAATATTAGTGGACATTTGACTTCATTAAATTATCCAAATATTCCTCAATGAAAATTTAAATTTGAATATTTAAATATTTTTTGAGTTGTTTTTTTTTGATATTATTACTTTTCCACAATTCAATGTACATACATAGGTATATGCAATAGTAGTTAAATGCTTTATTTTCGAGATATGGTAAGTAGAAAGCTCGCAAAATTATGACATTAAAATGTTTTTTTTTTGGAATAAGTTCGAAATATCTTATGTATGAATATGTTTTATAATACCATTGAAACTATAGTGCACTTCCATTTTTAAAAATCAGAACCAGAAACCTTATAATTTTTTTTTCGAAGGTATACAGAATATTATATAGGAACACAATTTTAGGAATAGAATATATGTATGCATATTGTTCACAAGCGCAGACGCGCACTCTATGCATATGTACGTACAATACAGTACAGTGTTTGGCCGAGCTTCTCCTACCATTTGTTGTGTGCGTCTTTATATTATACCACAAATGAAGGGACCTATAGTTTTGTACCGACTCCGAACGGCAGATTTATTTAATGAGAAGCTATTTCATGGCATAAATACCCTCGGGGGTTTGCCATTGCCTGCCGAGGGTTGACCGCTATTAGAAAAAACTTTTTCTACGATTAGGATTTTGCTTGCCCTGACTGAGATTCGAACCTCGAACTCACCGGCATATCGAGTTATAGCACGCACCGCTACTAACTCGACCACAGCGGCCACCATACATTATACCCACACATAAATAGACATATGTATGTAAGTATATAAATACGTATATAGATATGTATGCACTTCAGCGTCAAAAACAGATTACAATTGTATGCAATACTTACAATGTTTTTTAACACAAATCCTTTCCGTTAATTCTTTATAAAATAATAATGCATTTTTTAACTAGAACAATATCAATTAAAGTTTCAAAACTTGTGCAGAGTGCACACATTTTCCAAATATCAAAGTTTTCCATCCAAAATTTCTAACGTTTTAATGAGAAATTGAAAAACTGAGAGTCTCAAGAAATTCTGTATATAAAAAGCATTGTGAAAATTTTTTCTAAATCTGTTTTCTTTCCATTTACATTTGCGCCTTCATATGAACATATTTTCATACAAATGTGTATTGACTTTATTATATGTGTATGCATTTATATTATAGTTACTTATTAAGTTCAGTAAAATGCAATGTAGATTATGCATGTACATATGTACGTAAATATGAAAAGACATGCAATTATTGAATTTTTTCTATTTAATTGCTTTCATAATGTAGCCGCTATCATTTGCAAAAATTGCCGCCGTCATAAAATCTTTCAGTCGAATGTTGTCTCATACAGCCGGATGTGGTCGCATACATCCGAATGCGCGTGACTAGTTGTACAACATATTTGGCTCTCTTTGTACGACGAATGCCTCTTTTTGTGAATGCGACTGAGCGCAGTATTCTCAGCTATCTGCACACTCATTCAGTTATCGCGCATGCTGTGAGCAGAATGCGTAGAATGTTGCGCTAACGTGTGAATGTGTTAAAACGGCCAATGACTGCATTCATGCAGACGTCGAATGCACACTTATGTATGTACATTCATAGTTTATTAAAAAGCACTATTTTGTAGTTATATGTACATATAAATGTAATTGCTATATCCATATATACCCAAAAAGTTAAACACGTATATACATATGTATGTATGTATATGTACACATGCATGTAGCGTTTTAACAATGATAACAAGGATGCATATGCAGTTGTATATAGGTATGGATGTATACACCAAGTATAGGATTTCGTATGTAATGTTTGTATACAAACATATGTATGTACATATTCTTTGCATTTGTAGGTATCCAATGGATACTATCCATAGATAATACAAACATTATATACGAAATCCTATACTTGGTGTATACATCCATCAATTCACATTCTTCTTCTGACTGTGGAAGCTGTATCCCCATTTCTAATATAATATTGTGCAAAATCGCGCATGCGTATATTATGTAAGCCGCTCGATCGTGGCTATAATTAAGCACACGTATTTTCGAAAGGCACCTATCTCGGCACCATTTCTCGCGCGTATGTGCATCATATTAAATTTTCTTTCTTTTTCTGTGCTAGGCGATGAATGTGGACTTAACAATTAAGGTTCCAATGGATAACCTCGATCTCATAGTTGCCAATATGTTTGAGCATGGCGGCTAGCATTGCTTAAAGGCATCCTTGCAGCGGACATCGTCCAAGTCCCTGAATCATGACATGACCCCGGGCACTGAGCATTGATTGATGTAAATATTATCCGATGGTCGAATATCTAAAATTCAATCAGTTTCTGATGCTTAGCACAAAGCAAATAACGTGTTAAAATGGATTTTGTGCGATACATGCAGCTTCAACATTAATGCTGTAAAATCCTTTGCGATTCATGTACAGGTTTTGTTCGTTTTGGTTGTCAGCGGATGATGGCGTTATTATAGACACAACTGTGCCTTGAATTTGGAATTGACGGTGAAACCTAAAACAAAACAATAATTCTGTAGATTCTTATATAGAAGCACTGATTTTGATTACTAACCGTATTTTGATAGTATTTTCTTCGGATTCGCCCTGCGGAAAGCGCACTTCGTATTTTTTATGTTGAACTGTCAACTTCGATATTGCATAAATAGACCGCGAAATCATTGGCTGGCTTATTGCAGTACCAAATGCGTTTCCAACACATTGTTGGTCAGAGCCATGGCCAAAAAAGTAAAGCGCTGCCAGAAAACGAACTTTAAATGGGATATACGATTCCTGTGTATCGAACGGTTCCAATTCCACGATAAGTGTATTGCACACATTTTAAGGCAACCTGTAGTTTTTTTTGAAATACTTCTTCCGTTGTAGCAAAAGGATCGTGCTCGGTGCGCATTTGTTGGAGCACGCGTCTTCTACACAACATACGGTGTTTTCTGGCCCGACGCATTATAATGTTGTGTAAAAATATTTGCTCCATTATTATAGTATTTTTATTCTTTCAAATCACTTCCTTTTTTTTGTTATTTCACTTATTATTTCTTATTCAATATACTTGCGTGTAAACAATGCACAATTTTGTACAAGGGTACATGGTCGTTAAACATAATAATTCTTTTTGTTGCGCAAACTGTCTTATAATCTTCTACTGGTTTGAAAATGCAATAATGTTCAACTTCCGTTGTAACGAATTGGACGTCACTGCCTTTGGTAAAAAAAAAACCAAACAGAACTAAAAGGATAAAAGAAAAAGTCCCTTAAGCCTGATTCTTAACATTTGCTTTCCGATTAGGTTATCGATAAATATAGCTGTCAGAGCGGCCTCAAGCGAATTTCCGTGACGAGTTTTAGTTCTTTCTTTGCAAATCGCCGAATGAAATAGAAGTGGTTGAAATTTTAATTGTGAAAAATTAATTTGAGTTCAAGTGGGGCTTAATTTCAATTAAAAGTCCAGCTAGGCCCTGAATATAAGCTGATTACGTATACTTACTAGGTAAGATATGACAAAAAAAAAAATTTACATATAATAAAGCCGGAAAGGATAGTGACTTCTAAAGAAATAATCCCGGAAAATATTTACAGGTCTTAACCAAGTTTCAACTCTGCGATTGGCTAAGTTCATTATTAGCGGATTAAGGAACGGCTGGCAATTGTTCCCATTGATCACCGCCTCAATCATCATTGCCTCTCGTATATGCACGTGCATGCACCGCAGGACAAAAAAATAACAACAAGAAAGCCAAGGTAGGGTGGGCATGGACATCAGCATACATACGATTAGCGAAGTGCTGCCGGGCTAAGGTTTTTCGCGGATTCAGGGGGTGGGCCATATTCGGAGTTGGTGGTTATTGCTGGTAGTTCTTAAGTGTGCAAACCTAAATTATTTTGTTTGGGCAATAGAAATGCGAGATGGTGCTCGGTCCGTTGCCGAAAAACTCGATGTCTAGGATGTCGAGTGAGAATTCGGATTTTTACCGATTTTGATTTAGTATTTTTCGCACCACATTTACCGGCCATTTGGATGTTCTTCTCTCTGATGTCTGGTTTAACCTTAGCCCAATATTTAACCACCTAACCACTGGAAGAACAAGACCATACTTTTTGTTTGAAGATTAGAAGATTTTTGAAGATTAGTGACTAACAGGGCAATTCTGGCAAAGATTGCTAAAGTCTTTCGAAAAATAATCGAAAGACGGGTGGCAAGTCGGTTTGAAAGCTTTAGGCTATTCTAGCGCAGTAAGTATTACGAAAAAAGCTCTCTCGTTCACCCCATGTGGTGAAAAGCTATTCAAAATTAAATTGAAAACGACTAAACAAAGGTAACTTTTGTTTATTTGCCTTTAAAAATTTATATAATAAATTATTAATTTATATTTTTCAGCACAAAAAAGGCGGAACGCTCTACACCGGATCAGCTACGGGCGTTTGTGGAATTTTGTTCGTCAAATTCACAAATGACCACTGGCCGTAATAGCCCCCGTTCGCCAAAGTGCATGAAAGATTTATGGGAGGAGCTTGCAAATTTGTTAAATGCCATGTGCGGGCCAACGAAATCTTCTGCACAGTGGAAGGAGGTAAGTAATGCATAAATATAACGCCCCTCCAGTGAAAGGAAATTGAACCAATCGATCTGTTTGCAACACATTAGCGGATCGATTAATGATTTCATTTCTGTGATACACGCAAATATTCGCACACAACGAATCCTTAGCAGTTTCGTTTTATCAATTTATATTTTGATAAATATTTCTTAAAATTGCAATTAGCTTTATTTTCCAGACGATAACCCACTGGAAAAATATGGTGCATTCACGTGCTCGGCAGCTCGCAGCACAAATGAAACAAACCGTCGGAGGGCCGAATGCGGGCCCTCTCAGCTAGTTAGAGGAGGGAGCATTGGCTGTGTTTGGCAGATCTGCGGTGTTTGGCGTTTCCAAAGTTACCACACTAGGTTTTGCGGTAAGTCCATATTGTACTTTTGAGAATTTATACACATGTATTTTACACTCATGTATTTTTTTTATATTCATACAGAGGAAAGTCCGTCTTCGCCAGCAGCTGCTACAACAACGCCCTGTTCTCAAAATCCACACTCTGGCGATGGCAGTGAAATGCCAAGTGTGACTACGCCAAGTGTTGCTGAGGCTAGTGTGGGTACGTCATCGAGCCGCAAACGTCGCCGTCTTGATGCAGGCGAAGCGGCTTAAGAGTTGCTGAAAGAGTCGCGCTGAGCGACTCGCCTGGATGAACGTGCCGTTGAGGCTCAAACACACACGGCAGCAGCTTTGAAAGAAATATCTGCTTTAATGCAGAGCCTAGTGGAAGCTGTTAAAACCCATTTTAAGAAATAAGCTAAACCATATATATGTATGTATACACACTAGAGGGCTGCATGAGCACATTAATTTCTTCTGTTAGCCGAATGACACGAATGTGAATGCGGTGCTCATTCAACTCAGGCACTCATGCGATCATAAATATGTGTATTTACAGAGAAAAAAGATACCAATATGGGTACTCTCTGCTTATGATTTAAGGGATGTACAAATTTTTCTTTTTTAGTCATCGATCATTCATGCATTCACGGCCTGTCCGGAAATTGCACGAATGTGGCGGACGTTGTGCAGGGAGACAACACCAAAGGCACATCCATACATACATATGTATGTAAGGCACAGCTAGCGATGGCTGTTATTATGTGTGTACGTAACAACGCTTAGCATATGTGTTGTTTTCGCTTATGCTTACTACTTTGTTATTAAAGCTGATGGATAACTGATTAAAAAATTCTTTTAACTGATGTTTTTTATACAATATTATTACAATTTAAGACTTAAATAATATTGATGTGAATAAAATATTAGTGGACATTTGACTTCATTAAATTATCCAGATATTCCTCAAAGAAAATTTAAATTTGAATATTTAAATATTTTCTGAGTTGTTTTTTTTGATATTATTACTTTTCCACAATTCAATGTACATAGGTATATGCAATAGTAGTTAAATGCTTTATTTTCGAGATATAGTAAGTAGAAAGCTCGCAAAATTATGACATTAAAATGTTTTTTTTTGGAATAAGTTCGAAATGTCTTATGTATGAATATGTTTTATAATACGATTAGGATTTTGCTTGCCCTGACTGAGATTCGAACCTCGAACTCACCGGCATATCGAGTTATAGCACGCACCGCTACCAACTCGACCACAGCGGCCACCATACATTATACCCACACATAAATAGACATATGTAAGTATATAAATACGTATATAAATATGTATGCACTTCAGCGTCAAAAACAGGTTACAATTGTATGCAATACTTACAATGTTTTTTAACACAAATCCTTTCCGTTAATTCTTTATAAAATAATAATGCATTCTTTAACTAGAACAATAACAATTAAAGTTTCAAAACTTGTGCAGAGTGCACACATTTTCCAAATATCAAAGTTTTCCATCCAAAATTTCTAACGTTTTAATGAGAAATTTAAAAACTGAGAGTCTCAAGAAATTCTGTATATAAAAAGCATTGTGAAAATTTTTTCTAAATCTGTTTTCTTTCCATTTACATTTGCGCCTTCATATGAACATATTTTCATACAAATGTGTATTGACTTTATTATATGTGTATGCATTTATATTATAGTTACTTATTAAGTTCAGTAAAATGCAATGTAGATTATGCATGTACATATGTACGTAAATATGAAAAGACATGCAATTATTGAATTTTTTCTATTTAATTGCTTTCATAATGTAGCCGCTATCATTTGCAAAAATTGCCGCCGTCATAAAATCTTTCAGTCGAATGTTGTCTCATACAGCCGGATGTGGTCGCATACATCCGAATGCGCGTGACTAGTTGTACAACATATTTGGCTCTCTTTGTACGACGAATGCCTCTTTTTGTGAATGCGACTGAGCGCAGTATTCTCAGCTATCTGCACACTCATTCAGTTATCGCGCATGCTGTGAGCAGAATGCGTAGAATGTTGCGCTAACGTGTGAATGTGTTAAAACGGCCAATGACTGCATTCATGCATACGTCTAATGCACACTTATGTATGTACATTCATAGTTTATTAAAAAGCACTATTTTGTAGTTATATGTACATATAAATGTAATTGCTATATCCGTATATACCCAAAAAGTTAAACACGTATATACATATGTATGTATATGTACACATGCATGTAGCGTTTTAACAATGATAACAAGGATGCATATGCAGTTGTATATAGGTATGGATGTATACACCAAGTATAGGATTTCGTATGTAATGTTTGTATACAAACATATGTATGTACATATTCTTTGCATTTGTAGGTATCCAATGGATCCTATCCATAGATAATACAAACATTACATACGAAATCCTATACTTGGTGTATACATCCATTAATTCACATTCTTCTTCTGACTGTGGAAGCTGTATCCCCATTTCTAATATAATATTGTGCAAAATCGCGCATGCCTATATTATGTAAGCCGCTCGATCGTGGCTATAATTAAGCACACGTATTTTCGAAAGGCACCTAAAGCGCCGTTTTAAACCCCTAAATGCTCTTTCAGTCACATTTCTCGCGCGTATGTGCATCATATTAAATTTTCTTTCTTTTTCTGTGCTAGGCGATGAATGTGGACTTAACAATCAAGGTTCCAATGGATAACCTCGATCTCATAGTAGCCAATATGTTTGAGCATGGCGGCTAGCATTGCTTAAAGACATCCTTGCAGCGGACATCGTCCAAGTCCCTGAATCATGACATGACCCCGGGCACTGAGCATTGATTGATGTAAATATTATCCGATGGTCGAATATCTAAAATTCAATCAGTTTCTGATGCTTAGCACAAAGCAAATAACGTGTTAAAATGGATTTTGTGCGATACATGCAGCTTCAACATTAATGCTGTAAAATCCTTTGCGATTCATGTACAGGTTTTGTGCGTTTTGGTTGTCAGCGGATGATGGCGTTATTATAGACACAACTGTGCCTTGAATTTGGAATTGACGGTGAAACCTAAAACAAAACAATAATTCTGTAGATTCTTATATAGAAGCACTGATTTTGATTACTAACCGTATTTTGATAGTATTTTCTTCGGATTCGCCCTGCGGAAAGCGCACTTCGTATTTTTTATGTTGAACTGTCAACTTCGATATTGCGTAAATAGACCGCGAAATCAATGGCTGGCTTATTGCAGTACCAAATGCGTTTCCAACACATTGTTGGTCAGAGCCATGGCCAAAAAAGTAAAGCGCTGCCAGAAAACGAACTTTAAATGGGATATACGATTCCTGTGTATCGAACGGTTCCAATTCCACGATAAGTGTATTGCACACATTTTAAGGCAACCTGTAGTTTTTTTTGAAATACTTCTTCCGTTGTAGCAAAAGGATCGTGCTCGGTGCGCATTTGTTGGAGCACGCGTCTTCTACACAACATACGGTGTTTTCTGGCCCGACGCATTATAATGTTGTGTAAAAATATTTGCTCCATTATTATAGTATTTTTATTCTTTCAAATCACTTCCTTTTTTTTGTTATTTCACTTATTATTTCTTATTCAATATACTTGCGTGTAAACAATGCACAATTTTGTACAAGGGTACATGGTCGTTAAACATAATAATTCTTTTTGTTGCGCAAACTGTCTTATAATCTTCTACTGGTTTGAAAATGCAATAATGTTCAACTTCCGTTGTAACGAATTGGACGTCACTGCCTTTGGTAAAAAAAAAACCAAACAGAACTAAAAGGAGAAAAGAAAATGTCCCTTAAGCCTGATTTTAAACATCTGCTTTCCGATGATAGGTTATAGATAAATATAGCTGTCAGAGCGGCCTCAAGCGAATTTCCGTGACGAGTTTTAGTTCTTTCTTTGCAAATCGCCGAATGAAATAGAAGTGGTTGAAATTTTAATTGTGAAAAATTAATTTGAGTTCAAGTGGGGCTTCATTTCAATTAAAAGTCCAGCTAGGCCCTGAATATAAGCTGATTACGTATACTTACTAGGTAAGATATGACAAAAAAAAAAGTTTACATACTATAATAAAGCCGGAAAGGGTAGTAACTTTAAATTTGCACGTTTGGCACGTTTTTCCCGGAAAAATTTTACAGGTCTTAACCAAGTTTCAACTCTGCGTTTAAGGAACGGCTGGCAATTGTTCCCATTGATCACCGCCTCAATCATCATTGCCTCCAGTATATGCACGTGCATGCACCGCAGGACAAAAAAATAACAACAAGAAAGCCAAGGTAGGGTGGGCATGGACATCAGCATACATACGATTAGCGAAGTGCTGCCGGGCTAAGGTTTTTCGCGGATTCAGGGGGTGGGCCATATTCGGAGTTGGTGGTTATTGCTGGTAGTGTAGTGTATCAAGAAACCACATATATACAAACACACATTTCAGCACTAAATAAAACATACAAATGCACAGACATACGCCAGCCCAAAACATAGGTCATTGCTCGAGTCGCGCATTACATTACATAAACAATAGCGACTTTAACTTGAGTACAAGCGCATACAAATATACATACAAGTTTCTTGCTGCACTCAGCATTCTTCGCGTACGAGCCAATATTGTTATGTATACAATTGGCCGTACATATGTAAGCATTAGTAAATAAGAATATTGTAAGTATAAATAAGCGTGAAAATATGAAAATAAAATCAATTGCAATCAAACCGAGAACCTGATACTTTACAGTAGTTCTTAAGTGTGGAAACCTAAATTATTTTGTTTGGGCAATAGAAATGCGAGATGGTGCTCGGTCCGTTGCCGAAAAACTCGATGTCTAGGATGTCGAGTGAGAATTCGGATTTTTACCGATTTTGATTTAGTATTTTTCGCACCACATTTACCGGCCATTTGGATGTTCTTCTCTCTGATGTCTGGTTTAACCTTAGCCCAATATTTAACCACCTAACCACTGGAAGAACAAGACCATACTTTTTGTTTGAAGATTAGAAGATTTTTGAAGATTAGAGACTAACAGGGCAATGCTGGCAAAGATTGCTAAAGTCTTTCGAAAAATAATCGAAAGACGGGTGGCAAGTCGGTTTGAAAGCTTTAGGCTATTCTAGCGCAGTAAGTATTACGAAAAAAGCTCTCTCGTTCACCCCATGTGGTGAAAAGCTATTCAAAATTAAATTGAAAACGACTAAACAAAGGTAACTTTTGTTTATTTGCCTTTAAAAATTTATATAATAAATTATTAATTTTATTTTTCAGCACAAAAAAGGCGGAACGCACTACACCGGATCAGCTACGGGCGTTTGTGGAATTTTGTTCGTCAAATTCACAAATGACCACTGGCCGTAATAGCCCCCGTTCGCCAAAGTGCATGAAAGATTTATGGGAGGAGCTTGCAAATTTGTTAAATGCCATGTGCGGGCCAACGAAATCTTCTGCACAGTGGAAGGAGGTAAGTAATGCATAAATATAACGCCCCTCCAGTGAAAGGAAATTGAACCAATCGATCTGTTTGCAACACATTAGCGGATCGATTAATGATTTCATTTCTGTGATACACGCAAATATTCGCACACAACGAATCCTTAGCAGTTTCGTTTTATCAATTTATATTTTGATAAATATTTCTTAAAATTGCAATTAGCTTTATTTTCCAGACGATAACCCACTGGAAAAATATGGTGCATTCACGTGCTCGGCAGCTCGCAGCACAAATGAAACAAACCGTCGGAGGGCCGAATGCGGGACCTCTCAGCTAGTTAGAGGAGGGAGCATTGGCTGTGTTTGGCAGATCTGCGGTGTTTGGCGTTTCCAAAGTTACCACACTAGGTTTTGCGGTAAGTCCATATTGTACTTTTGAGAATTTATACACATGTATTTTACACTCATGTATTTTTTTTATATTCATACAGAGGAAAGTCCGTCTTCGCCAGCAGCTGCTACAACAACGCCCTATTCTCAAAATCCACACTCTGGCGATGGCAGTGAAATGCCAAGTGTGACTACGCCAAGTGTTGCTGAGGCTAGTGTGGGTACGTCATCGAGCCGCAAACGTCGCCGTCTTGATGCAGGCGAAGCGGCTTAAGAGTTGCTGAAAGAGTCGCGCTGAGCGACTCGCCTGGATGAACGTGCCGTTGAGGCTCAAACACACACGGCAGCAGGTTTGAAAGAAATATCTGCTTTAATGCAGAGCCTAGTGGAAGCTGTTAAAACCCATTTTAAGAAATAAGCTAAACCATATATATGTATGTATACACACTAGAGGGCTGCATGAGCACATTAATTTCTTCTGTTAGCCGAATGACACGAATGTGAATGCGGTGCTCATTCAACTCAGGCACTCATGCGATCATAAATATGTGTATTTACAGAGAAAAAAGATACCAATATGGGTACTCTCTGCTTATGATTGAAGGGATGTACAAATTTTTCTTTTTTAGTCATCGATCATTCATGCATTCACGGCCTGTCCGGAAATTGCACGAATGTGGCGGACGTTGTGCAGGGAGACAACACCAAAGGCACATCCATACATACATATGTATGTAAGGCACAGCTAGCGATGGCTGTTATTATGTGTGTACGTAACAACGCTTAGCATATGTGTTGTTTTCGCTTATGCTTACTACTTTGTTATTAAAGCTGATGGATAACTGATTAAAAAATTCTTTTAACTGATGTTTTTTATACAATATTATTACAATTTAAGACTTAAATAATATTGATGTGAATAAAATATTAGTGGACATTTGACTTCATTAAATTATCCAGATATTCCTCAAAGAAAATTTAAATTTGAATATTTAAATATTTTCTGAGTTGTTTTTTTTGATATTATTACTTTTCCACAATTCAATGTACATAGGTATATGCAATAGTAGTTAAATGCTTTATTTTCGAGATATAGTAAGTAGAAAGCTCGCAAAATTATGACATTAAAATGTTTTTTTTTGGAATAAGTTCGAAATGTCTTATGTATGAATATGTTTTATAATACGATTAGGATTTTGCTTGCCCTGACTGAGATTCGAACCTCGAACTCACCGGCATATCGAGTTATAGCACGCACCGCTACCAACTCGACCACAGCGGCCACCATACATTATACCCACACATAAATAGACATATGTAAGTATATAAATACGTATATAAATATGTATGCACTTCAGCGTCAAAAACAGGTTACAATTGTATGCAATACTTACAATGTTTTTTAACACAAATCCTTTCCGTTAATTCTTTATAAAATAATAATGCATTCTTTAACTAGAACAATAACAATTAAAGTTTCAAAACTTGTGCAGAGTGCACACATTTTCCAAATATCAAAGTTTTCCATCCAAAATTTCTAACGTTTTAATGAGAAATTTAAAAACTGAGAGTCTCAAGAAATTCTGTATATAAAAAGCATTGTGAAAATTTTTTCTAAATCTGTTTTCTTTCCATTTACATTTGCGCCTTCATATGAACATATTTTCATACAAATGTGTATTGACTTTATTATATGTGTATGCATTTATATTATAGTTACTTATTAAGTTCAGTAAAATGCAATGTAGATTATGCATGTACATATGTACGTAAATATGAAAAGACATGCAATTATTGAATTTTTTCTATTTAATTGCTTTCATAATGTAGCCGCTATCATTTGCAAAAATTGCCGCCGTCATAAAATCTTTCAGTCGAATGTTGTCTCATACAGCCGGATGTGGTCGCATACATCCGAATGCGCGTGACTAGTTGTACAACATATTTGGCTCTCTTTGTACGACGAATGCCTCTTTTTGTGAATGCGACTGAGCGCAGTATTCTCAGCTATCTGCACACTCATTCAGTTATCGCGCATGCTGTGAGCAGAATGCGTAGAATGTTGCGCTAACGTGTGAATGTGTTAAAACGGCCAATGACTGCATTCATGCATACGTCTAATGCACACTTATGTATGTACATTCATAGTTTATTAAAAAGCACTATTTTGTAGTTATATGTACATATAAATGTAATTGCTATATCCGTATATACCCAAAAAGTTAAACACGTATATACATATGTATGTATATGTACACATGCATGTAGCGTTTTAACAATGATAACAAGGATGCATATGCAGTTGTATATAGGTATGGATGTATACACCAAGTATAGGATTTCGTATGTAATGTTTGTATACAAACATATGTATGTACATATTCTTTGCATTTGTAGGTATCCAATGGATCCTATCCATAGATAAAACAAACATTACATACGAAATCCTATACTTGGTGTATACATCCATTAATTCACATTCTTCTTCTGACTGTGGAAGCTGTATCCCCATTTCTAATATAATATTGTGCAAAATCGCGCATGCCTATATTATGTAAGCCGCTCGATCGTGGCTATAATTAAGCACACGTATTTTCGAAAGGCACCTAAAGCGCCGTTTTAAACCCCTAAATGCTCTTTCAGTCACATTTCTCGCGCGTATGTGCATCATATTAAATTTTCTTTCTTTTTCTGTGCTAGGCGATGAATGTGGACTTAACAATCAAGGTTCCAATGGATAACCTCGATCTCATAGTAGCCAATATGTTTGAGCATGGCGGCTAGCATTGCTTAAAGACATCCTTGCAGCGGACATCGTCCAAGTCCCTGAATCATGACATGACCCCGGGCACTGAGCATTGATTGATGTAAATATTATCCGATGGTCGAATATCTAAAATTCAATCAGTTTCTGATGCTTAGCACAAAGCAAATAACGTGTTAAAATGGATTTTGTGCGATACATGCAGCTTCAACATTAATGCTGTAAAATCCTTTGCGATTCATGTACAGGTTTTGTGCGTTTTGGTTGTCAGCGGATGATGGCGTTATTATAGACACAACTGTGCCTTGAATTTGGAATTGACGGTGAAACCTAAAACAAAACAATAATTCTGTAGATTCTTATATAGAAGCACTGATTTTGATTACTAACCGTATTTTGATAGTATTTTCTTCGGATTCGCCCTGCGGAAAGCGCACTTCTTATTTTTTATGTTGAACTGTCAACTTCGATATTGCGTAAATAGACCGCGAAATCAATGGCTGGCTTATTGCAGTACCAAATGCGTTTCCAACACATTGTTGGTCAGAGCCATGGCCAAAAAAGTAAAGCGCTGCCAGAAAACGAACTTTAAATGGGATATACGATTCCTGTGTATCGAACGGTTCCAATTCCGCGATAAGTGTATTGCACACATTTTTAGGCAACATACGGTGTTTTCTGGCCCGGCGCATTATAATGTTGTGTAAAAATATTTGCTCCATTATTATAGTATTTTTATTCTTTCAAATCACTTCCTTTTTTTTGTTATTTCACTTATTATTTCTTATTCAATATACTTGCGTGTAAACAATGCACAATTTTGTACAAGGGTACATGGTCGTTAAACATAATAATTCTTTTTGTTGCGCAAACTGTCTTATAATCTTCTACTGGTTTGAAAATGCAATAATGTTCCGTTGTAACGAATTGGACGTCACTGCCTTTGCTAAAAAAAAAAAAAAAAAACACCAAACAGAACTAAAAGGAGAAAAGAAAATGTCCCTTAAGCCTGATTTTAAACATCTGCTTTCCGATGATAGGTTATAGATAAATATAGCTGTCAGAGCGGCCTCAAGCGAATTTCCGTGACGAGTTTTAGTTCTTTCTTTGCAAATCGCCGAATGAAATAGAAGTGGTTGAAATTTTAATTGTGAAAAATTAATTTGAGTTCAAGTGGGGCTTAATTTCAATTAAAAGTCCAGCTAGGCCCTGAATATAAGCTGATTACGTATACTTACTAGGTAAGATATGACAAAAAAAAAAGTTTACATACTATAATAAAGCCGGAAAGGGTAGTAACTTTAAATTTGCACGTTTTGCACGTTTTTCCCGGAAAAATTTTACAGGTCTTAACCAAGTTTCAACTCTGCGTTTAAGGAACGGCTGGCAATTGTTCCCATTGATCACCGCCTCAATCATCATTGCCTCCAGTATATGCACGTGCATGCACCGCAGGACAAAAAAATAACAACAAGAAAGCCAAGGTAGGCTGGGCATGGACATCAGCATACATACGATTAGCGAAGTGCTGCCGGGCTAAGGTTTTTCGCGGATTCAGGGGGTGGGCCATATTCGGAGTTGGTGGTTATTGCTGGTAGTGTAGTGTATCAAGAAACCACATATATACAAACACACATTTCAGCACTAAATAAAACATACAAATGCACAGACATACATAAACATAAATATGCATATCAAAATATGTACAACACGCGCCAGCCCAAAACATAGGTCATTGCTCGAGTCGCGCATTACATTACATAAACAATAGCGACTTTAACTTGAGTACAAGCGCATACAAATATACATACAAGTTTCTTGCTGCACTCAGCATTCTTCGCGTACGAGCCAATATTGTTATGTATACAATTGGCCGTACATATGTAAGCATTAGTAAATAAGAATATTGTAAGTATAAGTAAGCGTGAAAATATGAAAATAAAATCAATTGCAATCAAACCGAGAACCTGATACTTTACATGGCGATCCTGCCAGTTCTATCGGCAACTTGCCTTCTATATCGGCAAGCTGCCTTTTAAATATTCAGATCTTGCCAGTTCTATCGGCAACTTGCCTTCTATATCGGCAAGCTGCCTTGTAATAATCACTGCCAGTTCTATCGGCAACTTGCCTTCTATATCGGCAAGCTGCCTTGTAATAATCACTGCCAGTTCCAGCGGCAACTTGCCTTCTATATCGGCAAGCTGCCTTGTAATATCCAGATCCTGCCAGTTCCAGCGGCAACTTGCCTTACATATTGGCAAGCTGCCTTAATCCTGGACCACACGCGCCTTGCCTTTAATATTGGCAAGCTGCCCTTGTAAGAAAAATGAGCGCAGAAAATTTCGAAGAAATTTTAAAGAAATGGACAAATTTCTTTACACGAAACGCTGAGAAACCGACCACAACGAAGCATCAAATCGGACCAAAGCCGATTAGTATTGAAGAGTATAGGAGGCGCAACACAAACAAAAAAGACAACACCCCAAAAATACCAATTACTAAGCCCCTTAAAAGGAAACGAGGAGGAAAAAAGTATCGTCAACGCAGGAAGGTAGCAGAACTATACAAAGAAATCAACCTACAGACGTCATCAATCAAAAAGAAAAAGCTAAAAAATGCAATTAAGGAGATAAGGAAATTATAATATCATATACGAGTATTGAAAAACTTTAAATAAATATATTTTGGCAACCTGACGGCTGCCTATTAATTGGCAAGAATTGAAAAATTCTTGCCGTAAAATACAATAAATATATATTACTAGTAAGCAATGCTTAATTATTAGCAAATATTTAAAACAAAAATGGGTGGAGAAAACTCCAAAATAAAAAATGCCGACGCCAATGTCGTTAACCAAATAGAAGTTGTTGATCACACAGAGGCATTAGACTCCATAAAACTAATGTTACTACTAATAACAATATTCAGTTGCATTGAACTATTTTTAAAAATATACTCTACACATAATAGGATATTAAAGAAAAAATATTTAAGCCGCGCAGACGGTTTAGATAAAGTATAATAGATGTTTAGTTAATACTTAATCAAATTTTCAATGGGCCGATGGGAAGAAGTTTGTAAAATATTTTTAGAAGAAAAAGGAATAGCAGAGAAATCCTACAAATGTATAAATAAAAACATAAAAATAAGGACAGAGACAGTAGTCAAACATTTAACAATAATATTAACATCTCTCAATAGATTATGTAAGGAAATACGAGAAATAAATAGCCAGCTCACTAAAAGTCACCAAATAGAAGCATATCAAATATTTTCAAGTGTCAGAGATAAACTAGTATCCTCACTTGCCAGGTACAACATAGAAGTGACGGTACCAACTATATTCGAACACGACATACTAATTGACTTTGAACCCTTATTATTAGATACAACCACCGATTTAGAGGAAGACGAAGAAGAACAGACAGAGAAAGAATTACAAAAACTAAATTTCAAAAAAACAAAATTCAAAATGGCACAAACAACGGTAGAATTCATTAAGACGGCATCGTCAATTCTACCCGAGTTTGACGGCAAACCAGAAAACCTACCCAGTTTTTTGGATGCTCTTGATATTCTTGAACAAATCAAGGATAGTCATGAAGCCATTGCAATTTCTATGATTAAAACAAAACTTAAAGGCACAGCTAGAAATTTAATCAGTAATGAACAAACAATACTAGAAATAAAACTTAAATTAAAACGCAGTATAAAAGGCGAGTCAGTAGAAATACTAACAGCCAAACTACTAAATATCCAACAACGCACTAAGACAGCCAACCAATATACAACTGAAATTGAAAAATTGACAAAATCTTTAGAAGGAGCATACATCTCCGATGGCCTGACCTCCGAGCTAGCAACAAAATATGCCACACAATCAGCTGTAAAAGCGATATGTAAAAACTGCTCAAATGAAAAAGTTAAAATGATAATGCAAGCAGGAACGTTCACTTCGATGAACGAGGCAATATCAAAATTTACAAACAGTTGTACTGAAGTTACAGGTAACCCTAACTCAGTATTACAACTTCGCCAGCAAGGAAATTATCGTGGTAACTTCCGTAGAGGTTATCAAAGTAATAATTACAGAACATTCCCACGCAGTAACAATAACAATAATTACCGACCAAACAATAATCATCAAAGACAGAATAGGAGTTATTATAATCAAACAAGACCGAATAACAGAACCAATGGTCGCAATGTACGTAACCTAAACCAACAAGAAAGTCAAAGTACGGGAAACCAGCAAACTCCACTTCAACAACAATAGATAGTGCAAAAAGAAGGGTATGCGTACTCAACCTACATCTAAATAGCTACATATCTTGCAAAACAGCATTAAGCAACTCATATTCAACATTCCTGATAGACACAGGAGCAGATATATCAATTATTAAAAAGAATCGAATTGATACGAACATAATTATCAATAGTTCACAAATAACAGATTTAAAAGGAATTGGTCAAGAAATAATAAATACACTAGGAATAGTTAATACAGATTTAGTAGGTGATAATATATTAACTCGACACAAATTTCACGTAGTAGAAGACAATTTTCCAATTCCATGCGACGGCATTATAGGACTAGATTTTATTAAAAAATATAATTGTATATTAGACTATCAAAGGGATAAAGATTGGTTAATTCTCAGACCAAATGATTACCATGAAGACATAGCAATCCTTATGACAAATAGACCAACTATTAATACAATTACAGTACCCGCTAGATCAGAAGTTATACGCCAAGTTTATGTAAAAACCAGTAACACTGAAATTCTAATACCACATCAAGAACTTGATAATGGCATTTTTCTTGCAAATACAATTGCGAATAAAAATCAAACATTCGTAAAAATAATAAATACAACAGTAAAAACGCAATAATTGAAAATTATGATATAAAAACAGAAAACCTAAATGACTACATAATTCTGAAAAATACTTACACGAACAACGAAAATAATAACAAAAAACTAGAGAAATTGAAAAAGAATTTCCCACCATTCGTTAGCCAACAACTTAATACACTATGTTCAGAATATATTGATATTTTTTCCTTAGAAACAGAGCCCATAACTACTAATAATTTTTATAAGCAAAAACTACGTATGAAAGATGAGGAACCAGTTTACGTAAAAAACTATAGAATACCAGAAGCACATAAAACAGAAATAAATAAACACATTACTAAACTTATTAAGGATGATATAATAGAACCATCAATGTCAGAGTATAATAGCCCAGTACTACTAGTACCAAAAAAATCACTTCCAGGTAGTACAGATAAAAGATGGAGATTAGTAATTGACTTTAGATCAATAAATAAAAAACTAACAGCAGATAAATTCCCACTACTAAGAATTGATGATATTCTCGATCAATTAGGAAGAGCAAAATATTTTTCATGTTTAGACTTAATGTCTGGATTTCATCAAATTGAACTAAGCACAGAATCTAGAGATTTTACATCATTTACAGCAGACGGTGGTACTTATCGCTTTAAAAGACTACCATACGGTTTAAAAGTAGCCCCTAATTCATTTCAAAGAATGATGACCCTAGCATTCTCAGGTCTCAAACCATCCCAAGCATTCCTATATATGGATGATTTAGTAGTATTAGGATGTTCCGAAAACCATATGATGAAAAATTTACGAGACGTATTTTCCACTTGTAGAAAATATAACCTTAAGTTACACCCAGATAAATGTTTATTTTTTAATCAAGAAGTAACATATCTTGGACATAAATGTACCAGTAAAGGAATTTTACCAGACCCTAGTAAATTTGAAACAGTTCAAAAATACCCAGCACCCAAAAATGCCGACGAAACAAAAAGATTCGTCGCGTTCTGTAACTATTATAGAAAATTCATACCACATTTCGCACATCACTCAAGAATTTTAACAAAACTTTGTAAAAAGAATGTAGCATTCGATTGGACAGAAGAGTGTGAAAAAGCATTTAATTATTTAAAAAATGCATTAATTAGTCCAAATATCCTACAATACCCCGATTTAGTAAAGAATTTTGTATCACAACACACGCAAGCGGTTTCGCATGCGGAGCAGTACTAAGTCAAGAATATGATGGAAAACAACTTCCAATTTCCTATGCCTCAAGATCATTCACTAAAGGTGAAGTAAATAAATCAACAATAGAAAAAGAATTAGCAGCAATACATTGGGCGATTACTTATTTCAGACCATACGTTTATGGCAGAAAATTCCTTATCAAAACAGACCATCGACCTTTAACATACCTTTTCTCAATGAAAAATCCATCATCAAAGTTAACTAGAATGAGATTATGCTTAGAAGAATATGAATTTGAGGTGGAGTACATTGCTGGAAAAGAAAACTATGTGGCAGACGCACTATCCCGCATAGATATAAATGATTTTAAAAACATGACAATCGAAGCAAATAAAATACTTCGAGTATGGACCAGATCAGCGACTAAACAGTCGAACAAGAACAAAAATCTTAAAGAAGATGAAAAATGTCACAAAGAGAACCCTAAAATATATGAAGCGCTAAATAAATATGAAGTAAAAAGACATGTCGAGCTCGTTTTCAATCCTCCGAAATTATATTTCAAGAAAGGAAAGAAAATTTGTAGCCAAATAAATACAAGCAACCTAATTGTTGAGGCGAAAATTGACTTAGGACAATTATTTACCAGGCTTATGAAAGAAGCCGGCAATTTAGGACTTGTAAAAATACAATTGTCCTTAGGAGACAAATTGTTTAATTATACTCGAGTAGATGAATTTAAGGAAATAGGTACCAAAGTTCTCAAAAATTTAACAATCGCATTAACTCCGGAGGTTATGCAAGTGACAAATGCTGATCAAATTAATAAAATTCTTAAAGATTTTCACGATGACCCTGTTAAAGGTGGCCACCCAGGAATCAATCGTACGACAAACAAAATAAAACAAAAATTTTATTGGAAAAATATGAAAAATGACATTCGTAAATACATCAAGAAATGTATACACTGTAACAAAAACAAGACAGATAAACACCTTAAAGAACCAATGACAATTACAGAAACACCACCTAAAGCTTTTGATATAGTACAAATAGATACTATTGGACCACTTCCAAAATCAGAACATGGAAATGAATATGCAATCACTATCGTATGCCAATTAACAAAATATTTAATTGCGATTCCAATACAAAGCAAACACGCTAAAACAGTAGCAAAAGCAATATTTGAAAATTTCATTTTAACTTATGGACGTATG
Organism: Philophylla caesio; assembly: GCA_963971545.1. NCBI lineage: Eukaryota > Metazoa > Arthropoda > Insecta > Diptera > Tephritidae > Philophylla > Philophylla caesio. Next base: position 60,276,411 of record OZ020605.1, read on the forward strand.
AAAACAATCATGACAGACATGGGAACTGAATACAAAAATAACGTTTTTGACGAGTTATGCAAACCGTACCATCACCAAACGTTAGGCACTGTAGAAAGAAGCCATAGAACTTTCAATGAATATGTACGTTCTTACATATCCAGTGATAAAGAAGATTGGGATGAATATATCAAATATTTTGCGTATTGTTATAATACAACACCTTCAACGGTTCATGGTTACTGCCCTTTTGAACTAGTTTTTGGAAAAATACCATCGACTTACGACTTTTTACAAGAAGACAAAATTAGCCCTCTATATAATTATGACGCATATGATAAAGAAATAAAATATAGGTTACAAGTAGCACAACAAAGAGCACAAAAATTAGTGCATCAAGCTAAGGAAAAACAAAAAATTTACTATGATAAGAACATACAAATAAAGGAAATACAAATAGGAGATTTAGTATCAGTTAAAGATGACACAGGTCATAAATTAGACATTAAATACAAAGGGCCCTATAAGGTAGAAAAAGTAGACAAGAATAATAATTATACATTAATTAATGAAAATAAGAAAATAATAATTCATAAGAATAGACTAAAATTGTTAGAATTAGAAAAATGAGATATACACAAAATAAAAATCAATCAGAAAAAAAAAAACCTGTTTATTTATAAGAAACAACTAATTGTTATAATATTCCACTTAGCATAATAAGAAATTGTATTAGCTAAGCAAATAAAGCATACAAAATTTTTATTACTTAAGTACAATAACCTTTTTCAAGTGTAAAGAAAATAAAAGTACTTAATTGTAAAAGAATGCTCATACATTGACCTCACAATGTATAACCATTCTTCCTAAGGAAGGAGGTGTAGTGTATCAAGAAACCACATATATACAAACACACATTTCAACACTAAATAAAACATACAAATGCACAGACATACGCCAGCCCAAAACATAGGTCATTGCTCGAGTCGCGCATTACATTACATAAACAATAGCGACTTTAACTTGAGTACAAGCGCATACAAATATACATACAAGTTTCTTGCTGCACTCAGCATTCTTCGCGTACGAGCCAATATTGTTATGTATACAATTGGCCGTACATATGTAAGCATTAGTAAATAAGAATATTGTAAGTATAAATAAGCGTGAAAATATGAAAATAAAATCAATTGCAATCAAACCGAGAACCTGATACTTTACAGTAGTTCTTAAGTGTGGAAACCTAAATTATTTTGTTTGGGCAATAGAAATGCGAGATGGTGCTCGGTCCGTTGCCGAAAAACTCGATGTCTAGGATGTCGAGTGAGAATTCGGATTTTTACCGATTTTGATTTAGTATTTTTCGCACCACATTTACCGGCCATTTGGATGTTCTTCTCTCTGATGTCTGGTTTAACCTTAGCCCAATATTTAACCACCTAACCACTGGAAGAACAAGACCATACTTTTTGTTTGAAGATTAGAAGATTTTTGAAGATTAGAGACTAACAGGGCAATTCTGGCAAAGATTGCTAAAGTCTTTCGAAAAATAATCGAAAGACGGGTGGCAAGTCGGTTTGAAAGCTTTAGGCTATTCTAGCGCAGTAAGTATTACGAAAAAAGCTCTCTCGTTCACCCCATGTGGTGAAAAGCTATTCAAAATTAAATTGAAAACGACTAAACAAAGGTAACTTTTGTTTATTTGCCTTTAAAAATTTATATAATAAATTATTAATTTATATTTTTCAGCACAAAAAAGGCGGAACGCACTACACCGGATCAGCTACGGGCGTTTGTGGAATTTTGTTCGTCAAATTCACAAATGACCACTGGCCGTAATAGCCCCCGTTCGCCAAAGTGCATGAAAGATTTATGGGAGGAGCTTGCAAATTTGTTAAATGCCATGTGCGGGCCAACGAAATCTTCTGCACAGTGGAAGGAGGTAAGTAATGCATAAATATAACGCCCCTCCAGTGAAAGGAAATTGAACCAATCGATCTGTTTGCAACACATTAGCGGATCGATTAATGATTTCATTTCTGTGATACACGCAAATATTCGCACGCAACGAATCCTTAGCAGTTTCGTTTTATCAATTTATATTTTGATAAATATTTCTTAAAATTGCAATTAGCTTTATTTTCCAGACGATAACCCACTGGAAAAATATGGTGCATTCACGTGCTCGGCAGCTCGCAGCACAAATGAAACAAACCGTCGGAGGGCCGAATGCGGGACCTCTCAGCTAGTTAGAGGAGGGAGCATTGGCTGTGTTTGGCAGATCTGCGGTGTTTGGCGTTTCCAAAGTTACCACACTAGGTTTTGCGGTAAGTCCATATTGTACTTTTGAGAATTTATACACATGTATTTTACACTCATGTATTTTTTTTATATTCATACAGAGGAAAGTCCGTCTTCGCCAGCAGCTGCTACAACAACGCCCTGTTCTCAAAATCCACACTCTGGCGATGGCAGTGAAATGCCAAGTGTGACTACGCCAAGTGTTGCTGCGCCTAGTGTGGGTACGTCATCGAGCCGCAAACGTCGCCGTCTTGATGCAGGCGAAGCGGCTTAAGAGTTGCTAAAAGAGTCGCGCTGAGCGACTCGCCTGGATGAACGTGCCGTTGAGGCTCAAACACACACGGCAGCAGCTTTGAAAGAAATATCTGCTTTAATGCAGAGCCTAGTGGAAGCTGTTAAAACCCATTTTAAGAAATAAGCTAAACCATATATATGTATGTATACACGCTAGAGGGCTGCATGAGCACATTAATTTCTTCTGTTAGCCGAATGTCACGAATGTGAATGCGGTGCTCATTCAACTCAGGCACTCATGCGATCATAAATATGTGTACTTACAGTGAAAAAAGATACCAATATGAGTACTCTCTGCTTATGATTTAAGGGATGTACAAATTTTTCTTTTTTGTCATCGATCATTCATGCATTCACGGCCTGTCCGGAAATTGCACGAATGTGGCGGACGTTGTGCAGGGAGACAACACCAAAGGCACATACATACATACATATGTATGTAAGGCACAGCTAGCGATGGCTGTTATTATGTGGGTACGTAACAACGCTTAGCATATGTGTTGTTTTCGCTTATGCTTACTACTTTGTTATTAAAGCTGATGGATAACTGATTAGAAAATTCTTTTAACTGATGTTTTTTATACAATATTATTACAATTTAAGACTTAAATAATATTGATGTGAATAAAATATTAGTGGACATTTGACTTCATTAAATTATCCAAATATTCCTCAAAGAAAATTTAAATTTGAATATTTAAATATTTTCTGAGTTGTTTTTTTTTGATATTATTACTTTTCCACAATTCAATGTACATAGGTATATGCAATAGTAGTTATATGCTTTTATTTTCGAGATATAGTAAGTAGAAAGCTCGCAAAATTATGACATTAAAATGTTTTTTTTGGAATAAGTTCGAAATGTCTTATGTATGAATATGTTTTATAATACCATTGAAACTATAGTGCACTTCCATTTTTAAAAATCAGAACCAGAAACTTTATAATTTTTTTTTCGAAGGTATACAGAATATTATATAGGAACACAATTTTAGGAATAGAATATACATATGTATGCATATTGTTCACAAGCGCAGACGCACACTCTATGCATATGTACGTACAATACAGTACAGTGTTTGGCCGAGCTTCTCCTACCATTTGTTGTGTGCGTCTTTATATTATACCACAAATGAAGGGACCTATAGTTTTGTACCGACTCCGAACGGCAGATGTATTTAATGAGAAGCTATTTCATGGCATAAATACCCTCGGGGGTTTGCCATTGCCTGCCGAGGGTTGACCGCTATTAGAAAAAACTTTTTCTACGATTATGATTTTGCTTGCCCTGACTGAGATTCGAACCTCGAACTCACCGGCATATCGAGTTATAGCACGCACCGCTACCAACTCGACCACAGCGGCCACCATACATTATACCCACACATAAATAGACATATGTAAGTATATAAATACGTATATAGATATGTATGCACTTCAGCGTCAAAAACAGGTTACAATTGTATGCAATACTTACAATGTTTTTTAACACAAATCCTTTCCGTTAATTCTTTAACTAGAACAATATCAATTAAAGTTTCAAAACTTGTGCAGAGTGCACACATTTTCCAAATATCAAAGTTTTCCATCCAAAATTTCTAACGTTTTAATGAGAAATTGAAAAACTGAGAGTCTCAAGAAATTCTGTATATAAAAAGCATTGTGAAAATTTTTTCTAAATCTGTTTTCTTTCCATTTACATTTGCGCCTTCATATGAACATATTTTGATACAAATGTGTATTGACTTTATTATATGTGTATGCATTTATATTATAGTTACTTATTAAGTTCAGTAAAATGCAATGTAGATTATGCATGTACATATGTACGTAAATATGAAAAGACATGCAATTATTGAATTTTTTCTATTTAATTGCTTTCATAATGTAGCCGCTATCATTTGCAAAAATTGCCGCCGTCATAAAATCTTTCAGTCGAATGTTGTCTCATACAGCTGGCTCTCTTTGTACGACGAATGCCTCTTTTTGTGAATGCGACTGAGCGCAGTATTCTCAGCTATCTGCACACTCATTCAGTTATCGCGCATGCTGTGAGCAGAATGCGTAGAATGTTGCGCTAACGTGTGAATGTGTGAAAACGGCCAATGACTGCATTCATGCAGACGTCTAATGCACACTTATGTATGTACATTCATAGTTTATTAAAAAGCACTATTTTGTAGTTATATGTACATATAAATGTAATTGCTATATCCGTATATACCCAAAAAGTTAAACACGTATATACATATGTATGTATATGTACACATGCATGTAGCGTTTTAACAATGATAACAAGGATGCATATGCAGTTGTATATAGGTATGGATGTATACACCAAGTATAGGATTTCGTATGTAATGTTTGTATACAAACATATGTATGTACATATTCTTTGCATTTGTAGGTATCCAATGGATCCTATCCATAGATAATACAAACATTACATACGAAATCCTATACTTGGTGTATACATCCATCAATTCACATTCTTCTTCTGACTGTGGAAGCTGTATCCCCATTTCTAATATAATATTGTGCAAAATCGCGCATGCGTATATTATGTAAGCCGCTCGATCGTGGCTATAATTAAGCACACGTATTTTCGAAAGGCACCTAAAGCGCCCTTTTAAAACCCTAAATGCTGTTTCAGTCACATTTCTCGCGCGTATGTGCATCATATTAAATTTTCTTTCTTTTTCTGTGCTAGGCGATGAATGTGGACTTAACAATCAAGGTTCCAATGGATAACCTCGATCTCATAGTAGCCAATATGTTTGAGCATGGCGGCTAGCATTGCTTAAAGACATCCTTGCAGCGGACATCGTCCAAGTCCCTGAATCATGACATGACCCCGGGCACTGAGCATTGATTGATGTAAATATTATCCGATGGTCGAATATCTAAAATTCAATCAGTTTCTGATGCTTAGCACAAAGCAAATAACGTGTTAAAATGGATTTTGTGCGATACATGCAGCTTCAACATTAATGCTGTAAAATCCTTTGCGATTCATGTACAGGTTTTGTGCGTTTTGGTTGTCAGCGGATGATGGCGTTATTATAGACACAACTGTGCCTTGAATTTGGAATTGACGGTGAAACCGAAAACAAAACAAGAATTCTGCAGATTCTTATATAGAAGCACTGATTTTGATTACTAACCGTATTTTGATAGTATTTTCTTCGGATTCGCCCTGCGGAAAGCGCACTTCGTATTTTTTATGTTGAACTGTCAACTTCGATATTGCGTAAATAGACCGCGAAATCAATGGCTGGCTTATTGCAGTACCAAATGCGTTTCCAACACATTGTTGGTCAGAGCCATGGCCAAAAAAGTAAAGCGCTGCCAGAAAACGAACTTTAAATATGATATACGATTCCTGTGTATCGAACGGTTCCAATTCCGCGATAAGTGTATTGCACACATTTTTAGGCAACCTGTAGTTTTTTTTTTGAAATACTTCTTCCGTTGTAGCAAAAGGATCGTGCTCGGTGCGCATTTGTTGGAGCAAGCGTCTTCTACACAACATACGGTGTTTTCTGGCCCGGCGCATTATAATGTTGTGTAAAAATATTTGCTCCATTATTATAGTATTTTTATTCTTTCAAATACTTGCGTGTAAACAATGCACAATTTTGTACAAGGGTACATGGTCGTTAAACATAATAATTCTTTTTGCTGCGCAAACTGTCTTATAATCTTCTACTGGTTTGAAAATGCAATAATGTTCCGTTGTAACGAATTGGACGTCACTGCCTTTGCTAAAAAAAAAAAAAAAAAAAAAACCAAACAGAACTAAAAGGAGAAAAGAAAATGTCCCTTAAGCCTGATTCTAAACATCTGCTTTCCGATGATAGGTTATAGATAAATATAGCTGTCAGAGCGGCCTCAAGCGAATTTCCGTGACGAGTTTTAGTTCTTTCTTTGCAAATCGCCGAATGAAATAGAAGTGGTTGAAATTTTAATTGTGAAAAATTAATTTGAGTTCAAGTGGGGCTTAATTTCAATTAAAAGTCCAGCTAGGCCCTGAATATAAGCTGATTACGTATACTTACTAGGTAAGATATGACAAAAAAAAAAAGTTTACATACTATAATAAAGCCGGAAAGGGTAGTAACTTTAAATTTGCACGTTTTGCACGTTTTTCCCGGAAAAATTTTACAGGTCTTAACCAAGTTTCAACTCTGCGATTAAGGAACGGCTGGCAATTGTTCCCATTGATCACCGCCTCAATCATCATTGCCTCCCGTATATGCACGTGCATGCACCGCAGGACAAAAAAATAACAACAAGAAAGCCAAGGTAGGGTGGGCATGGACATCAGCATACATACGATAAGCGAAGTGCTGCCGGGCTAAGGTTTTTCGCGGATTCAGGGGGTGGGCCATATTCGGAGTTGGTGGTTATTGCTGGTAATAATTCTATTAAAATTTTCAAGCATTTTGGAAAGCTTCAGCTTCGTTTTCCAACTCTTTGGAATTTTAGTCGTTGCCGGCTGGACGCCAGCTGACTAACTAGGAGAAGTAAAGTAGTGTAAAGCAGCTAATACAACACTGCTTCTATCTGTACGAATATCACATCTCTGTACTTAAAACATCTCTGTATTATTATGTAAATGCAACTGTATAGAATAAGAGAATGTAATAAAAAGAAAAGATGATGGCCACTTCCTTTTTGGTTACCGAGAGAACCGGCCGTGTTCTTAGTCAAGTGATTTAAATCGATAATTTCTGGACGGTTAAAGTGACATCAAGTCAAATTTACATCTCAGGTGTGATCGCCGAACCACGAACCTCAAGCTAAGAGCATATTTAATTTAAAAACAATCACGATGACTGATAAATTTGCAATTGCAAATTCACTTACAGAAATGGGTGTGGATTTTCCATCCACAGCCACAACTTTTCAGCTACGCCGTTTATTGGACAACATTATTGGTGGCGGGGATAGCTCCCAAGCAGGATCGTTGGATGAAGGCCTTATGGACAACTGCGCATTCAGCACCAATTTGATTGAAAATCGCACAACCAACGTTGCCGATGATAGTGAAAATTTCGCAACCACTTCTGCTGCTACAACTGACGTACCAATATATACTGCTGCTTTAAGCAAGGTCCGGAAACCAACGCCCTAGTAGACACCGCCGACATTGCCACTTTCGTGAACAACGCCGCAACCTCCAATTCTGCCGCTACCAATTCCACCGCCTCCAATGCTGCCGCAACCAATTCTGCCGTTAACATTTCTGCCGTTACTAATTCTGCCGTTACCAATTCTGCCGCTACCAACTCGGCTACTGCCGTTCACGCTATTAAAGCCGCTGCCACCGGAATGAATGTAATACAAAACGCTGACATAGGTAAGCAAACACAACTTCAGCTAGACGAAGAAGTCGCAGCTCTACGCAAACGCGTAGAAATGTTGAAGCTGATGAAAGAAATTGAAGAAATGCAACGAAGGCCCTCTTCAACTCAAGAACGTCGACTAGACTTTTCCGAAGTAGAACATGCAATTCCAATTCAAACATTTTCTTCATGACTTCGAAGAAGTGATGGAATCATCTGGCGCTGACGAACGCTTCAAGCTACTAGCCCTCCGGCGTTGCCTCACCGGGGCAGCGCGTATTTTTCTAACAACAACAACAGCTCTGTGCTACACGGATTTGCAAAAGCGCTGGAACTTGAATTCGGGATACATATTACCCGGCAGGAAATTTCTAAAATTCTGGCACAGCGGCGCTGGGACAAAAAACACGAATCTTTACATAGTTATGTGTTAACCATGCAGGCATTGGCAAAACGTGCAAATTTAAATGAAACCGAAGTTATTGACTTCATCATCGACGGCATCGGAAGTGCGGTTCCAAACATATAATTGCTGTTATCCGCCAAGACGCTGGATGAATTGAAAGCATTGATTGCGCGTTTTCAAAGAGCAACAACAACAACAAACGTCAACCCAAAATGCTACAATTGTTCGCGAAATGGACATATTAAGCCGAATTGTCCATACCCACTGCGGCCAAATGGTTCTTGCTTCCGCTGTTGGCGTATGGGGCACGACCACGGCGCATGTCCCAATCCAGCAAAATTCCTAAAGCCACGCAACGTTGTTGGAGCTGTGTCAGGTGATCTCAATTACGAGCCAGATGACGTCAACGCATTCAACTTAGTGAGTATTACGTTTAAGACAGATAGAGAATCAATATCTGAAACTGTTTTCTCTTTATTTGATACCGGCAGCCCGGTTAGCTTTATACAAGAATCACTTGTCCCAAAACAGTTGGCGCAGAAACATACTGCAAAAAATAACCTCAAATACAGAGGCGTTGGAGGCAAAAGTATTAACATTCTTTTCAAAATACAATGTTTTATAAAACTTTCTGAATTAACCAATACAATTGAAATAAATGTTTTACGAGATGAAGATATGATGTTACCAATTATTCTGGGACGTGATTTCCTTAAAATATTTAATATTATGTTATGCACAAATATCATAAGGAAAAATTGGTAGATATAAGAAATAATATTAAGACAGATATCAAAGCACCAACATTTGTAACCGGTTCTGACACATACGTTTTAAAAACAATATCAAAATCAACTAATAATGAATACTATCCGAGAAATGACACTGCCGAAAACTGCCGGGTGTCTGAAAGCTCCACTGCCGTCTGCCTACCAGACATTTTTCACATCGATATTTCTTGTGACGAAAACAACATCGATATAGACTGTAAACTTAACAATGTTCAGCGAAATGAGTTAAAGCAAATCTTTAATAACGCTTACCTTAATCCTAACCATAAATCAAAAGCACTTAAATATGAAATGACAATTCGATTGAGGAATGACTTTCCCTTTCACTGCGCTCCCCGCCGACTGTCTTGCTCAGAACGGAACGAAGTACGGACCATTATTGACGACCTCCTCAAGGAAGGTATAATACGTAATAGTGACTCACCCTACGCTTCACCTATTGTATTAGTTAAGAAGAAGAATGGTTAAACCCGCATGTGTGTAGATTATCGAGCACTCAACAAACTAACAATTAGAGACAACTATCCACTACCACTTATAGACGACTGCATTGAGTACCTACAGAACAAAAAATTTTTTTCATTATTAGACTAAAAAAGTGGATTCCACCAAGTACATATGGCACCCGATTCAGTACACCTTACTTCCTTTGTGACCCCTAACGGTCAATTCGAATATTTAAAAATGCCATTCGGACTGAAAAATGCACCAGCAGTTTTTCAACGATTTGTTAACCGCATCTTCCGAGATATGTTAGACGAAAGAAAAATTATAGTTTATATGGACGATATAATTATTGCCACAGCTTGCTTTGACGAACATAAAAAATTACTAAAATCCGTTTTAGAGCGACTTACTCTGCATACCCTGAAGCTAAACATAGACAAATGTAAAGTCGGCTACCATGAAATCGATTACCTAGGATATAAAGTTACCCAATCGGGAATATTGCCAAACAACTCTCACATCAAAAGCATAACAAATTTTCCGGTACCTATGAATGCAAAACAACTACAATCCTGCCTAGGACTTTTCTCCTATTTCCGTAGATTTGTTCCATCATTTTCACAAATTGCTATGCCACTACAAAATTTACTAAAACAAAATTCCCCATATGAATTTGACGATAAATGCCTTGCCGCTTTTTCTGAATTAAAATCGAGATTGGTGGAAGGCCCTATTCTGGCAATTTATTGCCCAACCAAAGAAACGGAATTACATTGCAGCATAGGCTTCGGTGCAGTACTGCTACAACGCCAAGAAGATAATAAGCTTCACCCCATTTCATACTTCTCAAAAACCGCTTCAAGTGCTGAATCAAAATACCACAGTTTTGAATTAGAAAACTTATCAATAATATATTCATTAAGAAGATTTCGGACTTATTTAGAAGGCATACCTTTTACGATTATTACAGACTGTAATTCTTTAACCCTGACTCTCGAAGGAAAACAACTTAACCCTCGCTTAGCCCGATGGGCACTTGAACTAGAAAACTATAATTATAAAATACAGCACAGGAGTGGGGTTTCGATGGGCCATGTGGATGCCTTAAGTAGGAGGCAGATCGCGTCAATCATAAACGCAGATAACGTGGAATTCCGGATCCAAGTGGCTCAGGAACGAGATCGAGACATTAGGGATGTAAGATTACGTTTAGAAAATGAAGACCTTACAGACTTTGACTTGGTAGACGGATTGGTTTATAAAAAGAAACCCAATGGCAAGAACGCGCTTTATGTACCTCAGGAAATGGAATATAACTTTATACAGTTAATACATGAAAAAATAGGTCATCTCTCCGTAGACAAAATTCTCAACAAATTAAACCTCTACTATTGGTTTCCAGAGATGCGAAGGAAAGTAGAAATGTTTTTAAAGAATTGTTTAAAATGTATTATGTATGCCAGCCCCCTTCAAACAAGAGAGAGGACTTTATACCCTATTCCGAAGACACCCTTACCTTTTGATACAATTCACATCGACCATTTTGGACCACTGCCGTCATTACGATCCAAAAGAAAACACATACTAGTTATTGTCGATGCATTCACAAAGTTTGTTAAGCTCTATCCTACTAACACCACTAGTACCCGAGAGGTTATAGCAGCTCTTCAGAAATACTTCAATTACTACAGCCGACCAAGGCGTATTGTGAGCGATGGAGGAACATGTTTCACGTCACTAGAATTTTCCGCCTTTCTACTAAAAGAAAATATAAATAACGTAAAGGTTGCCGTTGCCTCGCCCCAGGCCAACGGACAGGTTGAGAGGGTGAATAGAGTTCTCAAGACTATGTTAGGAAAACTGACGCATGAATTAGACCACAATGATTGGGTTACGAAACTCCTTGAGGTTGAATATGCCATAAACAATTCTGTTCACAGTACCTGCCGAGATACTCCAAGTAGATTATTGTTTGGAGTTGAACAAAGGGGTATAATAGTGGATGAGTTCACTGAGTACTTCCAAAACAAATTGTGTCCAGACGAAGGTAGGGACTTGGTAAGCATACGAGCTGACGCTTCCAACCGAATCAAGACTAAGCAAGACTACGACAATAACCGGTCTTCTCAGAATAGAATTGAACCCAAAACGTATGGTGTAGGTGATTATGTCGTCATAAGAAATGTTGATACTTCCACGGGCATTAATAAAAAGTTCGTTCCTCCGTATAGAGGTTCATACGTGGTGCACGAGGTACTCGGCAATGATAGATATGTCATACGTGATATTGACAATTGTCAACTCACCCAACTGCCTTTTGATGGAGTTATAGAGGCTCATAGAATTAAAAGCTGGCAACAATGGCCAGATACGCATGCAGAGGGACCGCAAGAGGATACACTAGAATCTAATTAATTATTTAAATATTATCTGATCGAGGTCGATCATAATGTCAGATTTGCCGAGTTGTAAAGCAGCTAATACAACACTGCTTCCATCTAGACGAATATCACATCTCTGTACTTAAAACATATCTGTATTATCATTTCGAGAAAGCCTTATTATCTTAAGATAAATTTTGGAAAAAAAAGAACTCGATGTCTAGGATGTCGAGTGAGAATTCGGATTTTTACCGATTTTGATTTAGTATTTTTCGCACCACATTCACCGGCCATTTGGGTGTTCTTCTCTCTGATGTCTGGTTTAACCTTAGCCCAATATTTAACCACCTAACCACTGGAAGAACAAGACCATACTTTTTTTTTGAAGATTAGAAGATTTTTGCCAATTTACAAGTTTTCTTGTTGTTGCAGATAATTGATGTTTTACCTTGATCAAATTTTAGATTTGTTCCTTATTTAGGTTAATTTTGATGAATTTTGATATTTTTTTATTACCTTCGATAGATTGTGCAAATACCTTTTTTGTTTTTGATTTGTTAATATGAATATTAAATTACACGTAAATACTGATTGATAATAAAATGAACTAAATATTATCCCACATACATACTACATTATTCTGCGAGAGATTGTTATTTCGTATTTGCTATTAAAAACAAATGTGCGTTTACTGGGTTTAATCTGAAAGCTTTAGTTAGATTCCCTTTGTTTTTTTTTTGTATAAATTTTTTTTCTCTGAAGTGACAATGATCGCGTTTTACTAATTACTGGTATAGTAACTTTTAGAAATTAAATTAGTCACAAGTTCATTTGATTCTGCTTCTTTAAGTGATTGCGAAGTTCGTTTTTTTTTGAGTTTAAACTTTTATTAATTGAAAATGTCCTTAAGGCACAGTAATGAGCACTTTCCGCCACCGGTTACGTTTTGCACTAAATGCAAAGAGAATTTTTCTGAAATTGACGATATAATTATAACTGTGTGCTCGCACCGATTTCATAAGTCATGCCTTTTGAATTATCTGAAAAAGAATACGTCGTGTCCTCAGTGCCAGGCTAAGTGTAATAGCCGTGATTTACGCCAAAACACTGGTGTACGCACAAGAGCTCGGACTACTTTTCAAACAGATAACCCGCCTAGTAGGCTAGAACATCCGCCCAATACGCAACAAGCCGCGCCTGAAACAGGTAATAGTCCTGGTACTTATAGCAAAGGAAACCACCACCCGGTCGAAGGTGTAACTTGTTTGGCTACCACCGATATGCAAGATAATAATTTGAAGGACGAGGACACTCGCGTGCGTAATATAGTATCCGCCGTGATATCCGCACGACAATCGACGATTGTGGATAATTGGGAGAATCGCGTATCCCAATTGATTGAAGATAAATTGGAAAATACACTGACGACTTTATTAGGCTGGTGTAATATGGCCACTCATCCAACTGCGCCTGCAACTAACGTTAGTCATAGTACAGGTGGTCAACCATGCAATGTACAGGATAACCATTCGACAGAATGCTGGCCCAGGGATATTCCCAATTTACCAAATAGTTCATATCAAATCATATCAAAAGATATTTTCCGAATGCGCATAATATGAATTATCTTTAATTACTTGATTGACAATTTTGCGTAAACGAGGTTCTAGAAATCGTGACCACCCAATGAACTTGAAAAATAATGCACTGTCGTACACAACAGAGCTGTAATACTTGATATTGAAGTACATTGGCACATAACATTTAATTATAAATTCAACAAGAATTCTTAAATTTGCATCTGGATTTTCCGTTGTCACATATAATCGTAATAATCTAGCAGCCTTTGTGAGCCACCGATAAATATATCATTTAATGGGTATATGCACTGACGGTGAGCCAACAAACACTGGCCCACACGGTGGAATTATACGACGATTCGAATTTCTGTTAAAAAGACCATTGCATTGGTTCGTTTGCCTTCTACACTTCAACGAACTTCCGTTTCGGCATTTGTTTGAAGCTTTGGATAAATCAACCAGCACTGGACCAAGATCGGCAACCGGAAAACTGAGCCGTCAAATCGAAACTTGTGAAACTCTTCCGGTAAGTTATTGCTATCACTCATTTATTATAATTGTCAACCATTTTTAATTATTTTATTATTATATATTTTCAGGTGGTGGACGGCTTCCAGAAAATTGAGTTGCAAAATATGCCCCCTGCTCCAGAAAAAATTTAATTTTCCACAGATTCGAAGTACTTATACGACATGGCCCATGCAATTTCTAGCGGCGTGCTTCCGGTGGATCTGGCTAACATCAAACCAGGGAAAATTGTACATTCTCGGTGACTCACCAAGGCTGCAGATTATTACGATTATATGTGACAACGGAAAATCCAGATGCAAATTTAAGAATTCTTGTTGAATTTATAATTAAATGTTATGTGCCAATGTACTTCAATATCAAGTATTACATCGCTGTCGTGTACGACAGTGCATTATTTTTCAAGTTCATTGGGTGGTCACGATTTCTAGAACCTCGTTTACGCAAAATTGTCAATCAAGTAATTAAAGATAATTCATATTATGCGCATTCGGAAAATATCTTGTTATCAATGTTGTTTGATGATAGCAAAGAAAAGCGCGACTGTGCTATCAAGAAAATACTACGCTATCGAACCAATGTTGACGAGCCAACGGAACTTAGAGTTTATAAAAAACCAGATATAAACTTTAATTGCACAAGTTATACGGAAATGATCAATTTGAATGATATAAATATCGTATTTGAACCACCATTCACGCGAAGCTTTCCTTACGATACATTGAAAGAATATTTAAATCAAGATGATCCACCGTTTAATGATCCAAAAATTCCATCACACATACAAGGAACGGAACGACATGTTCAATTGCTAGCTAGCGTTTCCAAACGGGTTATACAAGAAAATGTAGAGGCTGTTATGGCGACGACATTAGAGAGCTGTGCGAAATTGCCCAGACTTGAAAGTAAAAAAGACTTCAAACAATAATTTTTTTTAGTTTCTTTTCTATAACTCACTTAAATTAATTTTTTCATTTACATATGTTTTGACTAAATAAATTTCTTAAGAGAAAAAATAGATATTGTTATAAATAAATAATAAAAATTATTATAAATAAAAAATAAAAATTATTATAAATAAATAAATAAAAATAAAGAAAAGACATAGCCATTTAGCTGATTTTTTCATGTAAAGGCCAAAAATGGTGATTTTTTGAAATGTTTGTATGGGGAACCCCCCAGGGGGCTTCCAGGGGGTATGCCACTGGCTTGGGTGGATCGGCCCTCCAAAGTTAGTGGGGGTCGGTCATACATTTGGACTCGATTGGAGCACTCTAAATGGGTCAAAGTGGGATTTTTCAAAATTTGCCCCTACCCAAAAGTTCGACCCAAATTGGAGGACATCAGAATTCGTTTTAGAGGTATGGTTCCTTCAACAAAGTTTCTTATTTTGATCCCTAGAATATGATTTTCACAGAGCAATGGGCGATTTTTTTGCCTCCCCACAAATCGACCCGGCCTAGTGGGCATGGACTTCAGCATACATACGATTAGCGAAGTGCTGCCGGGCTAAGGTTTTTCGCGGATTAAGGCGGTGGGCCATATTCGGAGTTGGTGGTTATTGCTGGTAGTTCTTAAGTGTGCAAACTCAAATTATTTTGTTTGGGCAATAGAAATGCGAGATAGTGCTCGTTCCGTTGCCGCGTTTCATGAACCTACGACACTGAAGCTACGGGTATCAGCCAGTGCACATGTCGCCGCAGCTACACCGCACCACAAGCCCATCTCGACTCTCATTTCTAGGGCACGCGCATAACAGATAAATGGCGCCCAACGTGGGGCTCCACTAGTAGGACTATGACGCCTTCGTAATAGCGCGACCTTTGGTGGACTCCTTATCCAATTCCATTTCTGGATTTGTTTTTTTTTGTCTTCCGTTACGATATAAATTTTTATTTAATTTTATTATAAATTCTACCTTGTATAATTTTCAGGAAACGCAAACTTTATTGTTTGATACGAATGGTTCGACCAATGAATTAGGTAGCTAAATATATGTATTTATTGGATGAATTTTGCGTGTTCCAACTTATTTCTTATTTATTTACGAATTCCGATGCTGGAATTGCTGTTCCCACATGCTACATGCGCCAAGAACTGACCGCTTAAGATAGTGTATTTAAAATTAAACGAACTGCAAATAATTCTATTTCAATTTTCAAGCATTTTGGAAAGCTTCAGCTTCGTTTTCCAACTCTTTGGAATTTTAGTCGTTGCCGGCTGACTAACCAGGAGAAGTAAAGTAGCTATTTTTTTTTGACGCTTTGACTATTAATTTTTCTCAAACTGATTTCGAGAAAGCCTTATTATCTTAAGATAAATTTTGGAAAAAAAAAACTCGATGTCTAGGATGTCGAGTGAGAATTCGGATTTTTACCGATTTTGATTTAGTATTTTTCGCACCATATTCACCGGCCATTTGGGTGTTCTTCTCCCTATATTTAGCCCAATATTTAACCACCTAACCACTGGAAGAACAAGACCACACTTTTTTTTTGAAGATTAGAAGATTTTTTGCCAATTACAAGTTTTCTTGTTGTTGCAGATAATTGATGTTTTACCTTGATCAAATTTTAGATTTGTGCTTTATTTAGGTTAATTTTGATGAATTTTGATATTTTTTTATTACCTTCGATATATTGTGCAAATACCTTTTTTTTTTTATTTGTTAATATGAATATTAAATTACACGTGAATACTGAGTGATAATAAAATGAACTAAATATTATCCCACATACATACTACATTATTCTGCGAGAGATTGTTATTTCGTATTTGCTATTAAAAACAAATGTGCGTTTACTGGGTTTAATCTGAAAGCTTTAGTTAGATTCCCTTTGTTTTTTTTTGTATACATTTTTTTGTGACAACGATCGCGTTTTACTAATTACTGGTATAGTAACTTTTAGAAATTAAATTAGTCACAAGTTCATTTGATTCTGCTTCTTTAAGTGATTGCGAGGTTCGTTCTTTTGAGTTTAAACTTTTATTAATTGAAAATGTCCTTAAGGCACAGTAATGAGCACTTTCCGCCACCGGTTACGTTTTGCACTAAATGCAAAGAGAATTTTTCTGAAATTGACGATATACTTATAACTGTGTGCTCGCACCGATTTCATAAGTCATGCCTTTTGAATTATCTGAAAGAGAATACGTCGTGTCCTCAGTGCCAGGCTAAGTGTAATAGCCGTGATTTACGCCAAAACACTGGTGTACGCACAAGAGTTCGGACTACTTTTCAAACAGATAACCCGCCTAGTAGGGTAGAAAATCCGCCCAATACGCAACAAGCCGCGCCTGAAACAGGTAATAGTCCTGTTACTAATAGCAAAGGAAACCACCATCCGGTCGAAGGTGCAACTTGTTTGGCTACCACCGATATGCAAGATAATAATTTGAAGGACGAGGACACTCGCGTGCGTAATATAGTATCCGCCGTGATATCCGCACGACAATCGACGATTTTGGATAATTGGGAGAATCGCGTATCCCAATTGATGGAAGAGAAATTGGAAAATACACTGACGACTTTATTAGGCCGGCTTAATATGGCCACACATCCAACTGCGCCTGCAACTAACGTTAGTCATAGTACAGGTGGTCAACCATGCAATGTACAGGATAACCATTCGACAGAATTTTGGCCCAGGGATATTCCCAATTTACCAAATAGTTCACATCAAAGCTTTAATCGACAAATTGAGCAATTACGACCCAGCGATGTACCCAGAATTCCAAATTCAGGCCGAATAGCCCAACTCATTTCGAGTTGGGACATAAAGTTCGATGGTTCCGCAAGATTGTCGGTGGACAGCTTTATATATCGCATCGAATGTCAGGTGATAGACACCCTGGGGGGAAACTTCAACCTTGCGAGCATGTCCAAAGCCTCTTTGTCAGTGAAGCCAAAGATTGAAGTACTGGAGGTACCGCCGGTCAGTACAACGCGTCACTTGGCCGTCCCTTTGCGAGGCCATGCGTATGAGCTTCCAGCAACACAAAAGTGATTTTGAATTAAAGGAGCAAATACGTAGCCGAAAACAAGGTCCAACCGAGACTTTCGACGATTTTCTTAATGCTGTTTTGAAGATTGCAGAGCATTTGCAATCTCCTTTATCTGAGGTAGAGCTAGTTGAGATTTTACAGCATAAATTAAAACCGCATGTCCGGCAACAACTACTCTACGTTCCAATCAACTCATTGGCTGAACTAAGAAGACTTTGCCTTAAGAGCGAAAGTTTGATAAACGAAAATATGAAAATTGCTTTCAAGATAGTTTCCAGAATAGACATCGGTTACACGAAAGATTTTTATACTTTGAAAGGCTGTGGGGAATTGAAAGACTGTTGCTAGAATAGCCCTGTAATAGTGCTTACTTAATTCGGACATTAAACCATATTTTATTTTCAAAAGATGTCTTTGAAGTAGTTTTTCCTTACATGTAACCGGTTTTTTAAAAATGCCATTTTTCGAATAATTCGAAAACCGGTTTTACAAAAAAGAAGAATAATCGAACACCCTAGTATGTACGTATGGGTGTAAATGTGTTAACTTACTTGCCGTATCAAGGATGCATATGTGAATGGTGGTCGAACGTCTGCATTTTTGTAAAATTCACGATTCCGATGTATTTCTGCAATAATGCATGTAGTAAATGTTACATGGGTATTTGTATATAGCAGCCAAATGTGTTGTCTTATGTTATACAAATCCACAGTTTTTCCACAAACCTTGTTGAACATCTAGCCCAGCTCTTTCCAACATATAAGGCAATCCTGAAATATACCGGAATTATCAGTGAGATCGTAAAACTAATTAGCTTATGAATTGTTGCTAAGTTGACTAATTTATGTATTTAGTATATTTTTATATGATGTAATATAAAATCGATATGGCTTCAGCAAAACCAGGATACCGCGATGAAGACGCGAGCCATCCCATATTGCTAGTCAGTGAAATAATGATTTCGAAGGAACATTAATCACCAAGCAGAGAGTCTGTTTATATCATATACTATTTGTTTGCCAATCAAAATGGCTGACTTGTTATGGCAAGACGTGAAGGTTTCCAACTTCCAAAAAAAGAAAAAGAAAAAATAGTAATTTCGAAATAGTTAAAACCCTTGCAGGGTAACATTTCTAAGCATTTAAATCAGCACTAGTAAAATATAAAGTTTTACATATTTTGGTTCCTTACCCAACAATTTTGACACTGTTGAAAAAAATTAGTTAAGGCATCTCATCTTCTGTCATAAACTTTGCGCCTCTGCCATTTCCCTTCAGGATCGCCAGCTAACCACAAGTATTTAATTATACTTAATGAAAAAAAAGCTTTAATTATGCGCGAAATCAAAGAGAAACCGATTAAATAGAATATAAAGATATTAGTTCGTCAGTGATATTATTTTCGGAAAATTTATAAATTTTCAAAGTCAAAACCGATCCATAGCCACGTGCGAGAGCTCCAAGGGGGGCATCCACGCGGATATCGTGGTCTGAAGAATACCCTGCGCAAACCACAGAACTGCTTCTGGCCTACACTACGAGAGGGAAAAAGGAACGATTCCCAAAAACACAACCACTGGTAAGTCCTTAAAATATTTAACCCTTTTAGATTCTCATAAATAGTCACCTAAGCGAACTGTCCGCTAGATTTGTTCAACACCAAGAAAAATCTTGGCAGGTTCCATCGGGAACATAGTATCCACGTGCTATCTTCAAAGGCAAGACCTGGATGCCACATACTTAAGCTTGCGCAGATACCTACACATACATATATTGCTACATAGTTGTGTGCACATAACGAGGTTAGATTATCCAACATGTAACCTCCGTTGAGACTGACGACTGCCTTCCATAAACCGAAATTTTTTTAAATGCAAAAACTTCTTTTTTCATTATTCATTGGAACAAAAAAAATGATATTTTGAGCGATTATAAAAAAGAAACTGAACTTCTATAAAATTTTGAAAAAAGGATGTTACCGCGCTGCCTTATGATAAACTGTCTGCATCTCAATAACAGTGGAATACCAATAGAGTAAGTTGAGGTATTGTGATATAGTAACTCTTTCGACTATTTCTGTAAATTCCTTGAGATGAACTAAAATAAGACCATGCAATTTATTTAATTGATGTATTGTACCGCGTGTTCTGAAACAAGATATCATTTTATTAAGTAGTTCAGCAGGTATTCCATTAAAACCAGAAATAGTCAAAAATTCGTTTTGTCATAATTGAAGGGTAATGTGATATACTATATCGGGCAAACTGATATACCTTTCTACATTGCCTATAACTTCTCCTTTATGAACAATGTCTTATAAATTGAAAATGGCTAGTAATTTAATTTACTAACAACTAGAAAAGGCTCATTATTTTAATTGAATTCACAAAAAATAACACAAGCGAAATAAATAAAAAAGAGTACAAAAATTAAATAAACTATATGAGTTTATTCATTTACAAAGCTATTCACAAGACTCGCAAACGAATATCGCTTGGCCCTTTAGGTTATCTGTTGCAAAACGAGCTCATAGTATTCTTGCTGGGTGGAGAAGCAGACTTTTTTCTGACTCGCTTGATGAACTTTATATAGCTTGTGTTACTCGTTGTACCTTCCTCTTTTTTCTCGGTTTTTATTCCTCTTTCATTTTTTGTCTTTAAACGCATTCCTTCATTTTTAATGCTTTCCTCCAAAGATACTTTGTATGATGATACGCTTTTACAAAAGACATCAAATCGTGCCACTTTCTATCCGTGTTCTCCCAAATTTTTAATAATTTGGCGCTTACACTTTATATCTCAGTGTTTTGCCGAGCATCTCCTACCATTTGTGGTGTGCGTCTTTATATTATTCCACAAATGGAGGAACCTACAGTTTTGCCCCGACTCCGCACGGCAGTTGTATGGTATTTATGAGAATCTTTTTCATGGCAGAGGAGTGACAGCTATTAGAAAAACAAATTTTCTATGATTTAGATTTTACTTGCCCTGGCTGATATTTGTACCTTGAGCTTAGCGGCATATCGATGTATAGCACGCACCGCTACCCACTCGACCACAGCGACCCACACAACATTTGGGGTATGACTGCATATAGCTTCTAAAATATCCAAAATTGGGTTCCCCCTTGACAGATTAGTGAACCGCAAAAATTTAACAAACCACAAACATTGGAATTTGTTTCCATCCAGGACCCGTCTTCATTAAAAGTGGATAAAAATCCGTCTAATATATTATCGATAACTTAATCACTACGTAAAGCTCTTGGCAATGTTGCAAATAAAATACCATATGTGTTCGATGCCCAGAGTATTCCCATCTTCTTGCCTCAGAATTAATGGATTTTCTGTATGTTTCTTATGATATACAATATCACATTGAACCACTTGGACTATGTTTCACTAACCCATCTCGAGTTTTTAAACTAAAAATTTTTCCATGGTACATGAATTATAATTAAATATAATCACGAAAAACCAAAATAAAAGCTTTAAATCGATGAAAACTTTGGATTAATCAGTTTTGGAAGCAGGTCCTAAAATATTTGAACAAGTTGTTGCACACTGAAAGCAAACTAAGTTTTCAGAGGCATGCAAGTTAACAGCAGCCCAAAGCTGATAATGATAATGATAATGATAATGATAATGATAATGATAATGATAATGATAATGATAACGATAATGATAATGATAATGATAATGATAATGATAATGATAATGATAATGATAATGATAATGATAATGATAACGATAATGATAATAATCATAATCATAATGATAATGATATTTATAATGATAATGATAATGATAAATATAATGGAAATGATAATGATACTTGTAATGATATTTATAATGATAATGATAATGGTAATGATAATGATAATGATAATGATAACGATACTGATAATGATAATTATAATGATAATGATAATGATAATGATAATGACAAATATAATAGAAATGATAATGATAATGATAATTGTAATGATATTTATAATAATAATGATAATGATAATTATAATGATAACGATAATGATATATATAATGAAAATGATAATGAAATTGATAATGATAATGATAATGATATTTATAATGATAATGATAATGATAAATATAATGCAAATGATAATGATAATGATAATTTTTATAATATTTATAATGATAATGATAATGGTAATTATAATGATAACGCTAATGATAAATAAAATGAAAATGATAATGATAATTTTTATAATATTTATAATGATAATGATAATGGTAATTATAATGATAACGCTAATGTTAAATATAATGAAAATGATAATGAAAATTATAATGATAATAATAAAGATAATGATAATGATAACGATAATGATAATGATAATTAAAATGATAGTGATAATGATAATTGTAATGATATTTATAATGATAATGATAACACAGTGAGGCACTCAGAAATACCTGGGAAGTGATGTTATTTTCCTTGTAGGTCTTATCGAGTAGAACGAGAATCCAATTTTGGAATTTGTCAACCACCCCCAAAATCTCGACTTAACCTTAAAAAACCGATTTTTCGTGCTTTTGCGCACTTCTTAGTCCATATCTTAGCTAATTAACAACCGATTTCTAAGAACGGTTTAAGAAAGAAAAAATATAGACGTCTTAATAAATACACGTCTTAATAAAGCTGAAGAAATGTACTTGTTTTTGCACAACAAACCTAAATTTTGCTACACTTTTTCTTCTTTTTTTGACTTTGGCGATAATATCACACACTATTTTATAAAAGCACAAAATGAGTTTTGATTAGATGCAAAGATTACGTTTAATAGCGAGTTCAACGAATGGTTCTTTTAAAAAATCGGCCAAAAAGTGACTGAGTTATCTTACTTTTTATAAGAACGAAATTTTTGCAAAAATGTACAACGAACTTAATTTACTAATAAATAAATATTATTAAATGAAAATATATAGATCAAAAGTGCTCTTTTGACCGTTTTTTCCTTAGGTCAGCATCGTCAGTTTCGCGTTGTACTGACCAGCAATATTCTGCCATCATATTTATTTTGTTTTTTCCTTCGAAACGTTTTTCGATCGTAGCCATTTCTTGGTGGAAGTGTTCGCCCTGTTCATCACTGAACTGGCCCAGATTATGTGGGAAGAAGTCCAAATGCGAATGCAAGAAATGAATTTTTATCGACATCTTGCAACCCATTCCACCATATGCACTTTAAAATTCGTTTACAACCGTGATGTAGTCGTCGCTTCTGTTGTTCCCAAGGAAATTATCACATAGCGCTACAAAACTCTTCCATGCACATTTCTTAACACAGCTTAACTTAATCATAAAGGTAACGAGGTCCAATGAAAATACATATATACACATATTATAAAAATAAAAAAAACAAGTAGGTATGAAAACTAGTTAATAAATACCGGCTTTTATTTTAGCTTCACTTAATTTTGGGAAGACAGTTTTAAGATGAAGAAAAGTTTCGCTATTAACATCCAATTTATTTACAAATTGTTTCATGTATCCCAGCTTTAAGTGTAGTGGTGGTGAGGTAACATCCTCAGATTTTACCAATGGGAGGCTTAAAATGTTTTTCCTACCTATCTGATGTGACTCTCGAGATGGCCATGCTTTGCGATCATAGCGATTGGATGCCCGACTATCCCATTCACAAAGGTAGCAAGAATATTTTGTGTAGCCACCTTGCATGCCAAATAAAATTGTCAACAGTTTTAAGTCAGCGATGACTTTCCATTTATGCGTGGCATAGTCGATCAACCGTAAAATTTGTTCCATCATTTCATACGTTTCTTTCTTCTTAACCCCATACGCGATTGGAACTGATGGTAAGAGATTTTCATTGTGTACTAACACAGTATCAAAATGCGGTCGCTTTTTCTACCCGATGTTATTTGAAAATATTTTTCCACTAAATTCCACTGCTTTAGTCGTGAACCGAGGACTTCAGATTCTCGTTTCGATAAATGCAAATCACGCACGATATCGGCGAAATCAGAATTTGAAACCAAATGCCTTTCCGTTGATTTTGATTTACAATGAAGGAATTCTTCCTCATCATGTTGGTCTCCTGGCCGTGGGGATGAGGCTTAAGTGGTTGGTTAATTTCCTTTAAAGGTCATTAGCCCAACACGAACTAAGAGGTAAGCTTGGTATGGTGATTGGTTGACCGTTCTTCCGTCCCCGCGGGAGGCGGCCTACCAATCATCATGCGAAGAGTACCGCACCGACGATCTTTCCCCCTAATTCAGGGTGTTATGCGACACCGTGCCTATTGGATGGTTTGCAGCCAGGGGTATCCGGCTGTATTTTAACGGCGCCCTCCTGAAACAGGGTCACCTCAGGAGGTAGAACGACCTTGCCTTGGCAGAGGGGACTGCCCTGGTCGACCTCTCCCTTTCCCCCCTAAAAATATTAGTCTGCCTTGTCGAGCAGTGTAGACGGTGATGAAATTATGCAAAACAACAAAAACCCTGCCTCGGATAACCGAGAACCCCAAAAATTTGGATCCAACCCTTCAGGAAGGTCAGGTCTGTCTTCGGACAAGACCAAACTTGTCAGCGATGTAAAGCCTGTGGTTAAGCCAGGGCCAAGCACACGCTCTATCCCTTCGGGGATTGCCTCTACGGCATCGAGGTCATCTGCCCGGAAGCGGCCTAACTCTGTCGTTAGACAAGCTAGTGACGCAACTTCCTCTACTAATGCCGGCAAAAGACTCAACCTCGCTGATATGTCTTCGGGAAGCAAGGGCAGCCCTGTCAAAAGACAAGCTAGCTCCTCTGATATCCCTGCCGCTCCAGGAGGCACAAAGGCACCGGAAGGTGCTACACTTAAAAAGACGTCGGCGACGTCGGTCCGCATGGCCAAGCCAGCGGTCGCCGATGTGCGCCCCTCTGACTCTGATGCGACCCCGGACTATAGCCATCCCCGGAAGTCAATCAGCGCGTCTGAGAGACAGTACCGCACGAAACGGTCAGCCCTCAGGATCCTGGAGAGACTGAGGGAAATAAAAGAACAGGAACTTTCCAAAGAGGAGCTGGACTCCAAAAAATGGGCTGAAACGTTCATGGCTGCACACCGCGCAAGGGCAAAGACCGAGGTTTCTAAGGGAAAACGGAAGAACTCGAGAGAGGAGGGGTCAAACCCGAAAAGGACAAAAACGCCCCCCTCTCTAGCTGTGAGAGAGCCCGCTAGATCCTTTGCAGATGTGGCAAAGGAAGCTTTTGAGAGAGCGGTTACAGATCGCAGTTCGCCTGATGGAGCGATCAAACCGCAGAATTGGGAGCTGGTTAACAGGAAACTCTGGACGGTGTACAGAGACATCCTAAAAGAAAATCCAGGGCCACCTCCTAGCTGCGCAGATGCGGGATGGTTTCATTCTCGCGTCAAAATTATAATATGCGCCGATCAAAGGTCAGTGGAAAATGTCCTAGAGGACGACGCAACATCCAACTCTTGTATGGTGGGCGAACTCTTCAGAATGTAATGGTGGAGGAGACAGAGGACCTCCCTCCCATATCCGATGAGGAGGACGCCAACCAGACCGTAGTCGGGTGGAGAGAAGCACCCAACACTGCTGATGGTGGGGATAACACAAATTAATCTTCACCACAGCAAGGCGGTCTCGGCCGCACTACTCCTCCGTCTCACTGAAAGAGAAGAGGATGTCGCGCTTATCCAAGAACCTTGGGTCGTAAAAGATCGGGTATGCGGATTGAGCAGTAAGGAATACATGTTGATCTATGTAACTTAATGCAACCTTTTCCAACAATATTAATGGTCTAAATTGCCAAATAGATGCTCTGATCAACTTGACAAAGTCGTAGACGATGTAACTAAAGCCTTCCATTGGGCCGTTAAGGAAGCCTGTCCGATAAGGACAGCGAGTAAGAAATCGAAACCTCCATGGTGGTCGACTGTAACAACTCTTCGAAAAGAATGCAGAACAAAATTCAACCGGGCCAAGTTAACAAACTCATGGAATGAATTTAAGGATAGTCAACGACGCTTTAAGTATGCAGTAAGAAGCGCTAAACAATCCTCCTGGAGTGACTTCTGTCAGAAGATAGAAAGCACTTCGGAAGCCAGCAGATTAAGCAAAGTACTATCGATGAGTCCAAGCAATATCAGCTATCTTATAAAAGATGACGGAGATTGGACAACAAGCAGCGGCGAAACATTAGAACTCCTAATGCAAACACACTTTCCAGGGTGCTTGGAAAACAGAGTCAACATAGCATGTACTCGACCTGAGAGCAACAACGATTTCTCCATGCTCAGTATAACCGAAAGGAAAATAAAACGAGCCTTTGGCAGCTTTCAGCCCTTTAAATCCCCTGGACTAGACGGGATAATTCCTGCCGACCTTCAGAACACTTCGGAGCTAATTGCGCCTACACTCGTACACGTCTACGAGGCGGTGTTACGGTATAGCCATATACCACGGAGATGGGAAGAGGTAAAAGTAGTCTTCATTCCTAAAGGAGGTAGAACAACCCATACGAGACCGAAAGACTTTAGACCAATTAGTCTATCGTCCTTCTTAGTCAAATCGTTTGAGCGGCTACTAGACGAACATATTAGAGTTAAAATTGGCAGTGGACTTACCACCGCGCAGCATGCCTACAGCAAAGAAAGATCAGTAAAAAAAACGCTACACTCCCTAGTCAATACGATTGAGAGATCACTGCATTACAAGGAATACACCCTAGCTGCCTTTCTAGACATCGAGGGTGCATTTAATAACATCTCTCCTGTGGCGATCACCTCATCACTGGTCAACCTTGGGGTGAATAACTCACTGGCCTCGCTCATTGGGCGTATGCTTGTTGGAAGAGAATTGAGCGCTGAGCTAAGTGGGTCTACCCTTAGGAGGTACCCAGTCCGAGGAACGCCTCAAGGATGAGTAATCTCACCACTCCTCTGGAATGTAGCCGTAAGCTCCTCTAAAAACTCGAAGAGGCGGGTGGCGAAATAATTGCATACGCGGATGACATCGTCATAGCCATCTCAGGCAAACAATTCTCCACAATAACGGATCTGCTTCAAAGATCGTTAAATAGCTTAACTCTGTGGTGCAGTAGCCGAGGACTTGGAGTAAATGCATCAAAGACGGACCTGGTGCTCTTCTCTAGGAAGCACAAAACACCAGATCTCATGCAAATAGCTCTAGGGGGAAACACCCTCGTAGTAAAGGAACAGACCAAGTATCGGGGACTCATTTTGGACAGGAAGCTTAACTGGAAGCCAGCCATCCAAGACAGAGTGCGTAAAGCGACAATAGCTCTCTACTCCTGCAACAGGAAAATTGGGAAAAGGTGGGGAATGCAACCAAGAATTATATACTGGTTATACACAGCGGTGATCAGGCCGATCCTATGTTACGGCATAGTAGTATGGTGGGACTCCCTCCAGAAAGGTGTAAACTTTAAAAAGATGGATAAAGTTCAGAGACTGGCGTCTATTCTCATAACTGGTGCGATGAAAACAACGGCATCGAAGTCACTATATACCGTACTAAATCTACTTCCAATAGACCTGCATGCCAAACAGGTAGCAAGTGCTACGGCGATACGCTTAAGCATCTTAAAGAAATGGTCACCCAGTACCTACGGTCACGGCAAGATACTAGCGGAATTCTCTGAGCTTCCTGGTCTGGTGGATTATGCGCTTCCGCCCGCTGCCCTCACCACGGCGTTTACGACCCTCCTACCTTCAAAGGAAGAGTGGAAACTGAACGCAGTTGGTAATAGCGAGTCCATCCATGTATACACAGATGGATCAAAGCTTGAGGGTAAGGTGGGTGGAGGTGTATATTCCCGGCATCTGGGGATCTCCTATAGCTTCCGTCTTCCAGACCACTGCAGCGTCTTTCAGGCGGAACTGATGGCGATATATAAAACCACACAACTGGTAAAGTGTGATACGATACCCGTGATTGATATCTACATTTTCACTGACAGCCAGGCGGCAATAAAATCTCTCACAAAGCAATCAACGACCTCCATTGTGGCTATGAAATGCCGCGCATCTCTTAACGAGATGGCTGAGTCATTTCGCCTGAGGGTGACATGGGGCCCAGGTCACAGCGGTATAGAGGGAAATTGTAAGGCCGACGAGCAAGCCCGACTCAGTAATGGGCTCTCGACCGAAGATATATGCGATGAACTAGGAATACCCTTGCAAACTTGCAAGCTTCGTATAGCCGAAAGGTTTACAAAATTATCGAACGATAGATGGCGGCAGGAAACAACCTGCAAAATATCGAAGCAACTATGGCCGGTTCTCAGCGCAAAACGCACAGGGCAACTACTAAACATGAATAAACACGACTTGAGCATGGTAATATCGGTCATAACAGGACGCTCTCTTATAGGTAAACACGCCTTTCGATTAGGGCTGAGGCTGTACGACTTCTGTAGAAGCTGTCACGACGAAGAGGAGGAAGAAACGATCTTGCACCTTCTGTGCCAATGTCCTGCTCTATCCCGAAGAAGACTCTCCACTATGGGCAGACAGTTCTTCAACGACCTGGAAGAGCTTGGGGAGATTGAAATAAGAGATCTCCTTAAGTTCCTTCGAAGCACTGATTGGTTTTAGGGCGTGGTTCCTTCGTGGGAAGTTACAACCCCCAAATGCGGCATCACAATGGGCCACGAGCCTAAGTGTGTGTGTAACGACAACCGCACTAACCTAACCTAACCTAACCTAATTCTTCCTCTACTAAATATATTTCACCAGCATCAATTGACTCACTTTGTAGGCACTTCGGCATTTAAGTATTTTGGTTTTGTAACCGTAACAACATTCGCATACTTTAAGTTTTTCCGCGATTTAAAATTGTGACCTGAAACGTTTGTGATGATGCCAAGTCATAGGCACAGAAGAGGGCAAAGTAATTGATTGTTCAACTTTAAATTTTTTTAATGTTGTGCAGCAATATTCACAAATAAATTCTGGCTCGTACCAGCGACTCGCACTATAAAACCTTTCGAAAATCTTGTGATATATTCTTACAACACCAATATTATTTTTAAAATCACGCCGATGACTTGTATCCGTAAATAAGCCACAAATGTAGAAAAACTTATTACGCTTGTCGCACATTTTAGTTTTACTTTACCACGATTTTTATCCAATTTAATAGCAAACACAACAAAAGATAAACAACTCGTGCACTTCCGATAATGATAATGATAATGATAATGATAATGATAATGATAATGGTAATGATAATGATAATGATAATGATAATGATAATGATAATGGTTATGATAACGATAATGATAATGATAAAGACAAATACAATGGCAATGATAATAATAATGATAATTGTTATGATATTTATAATGTAATGATAATGGTAATTATAATGATAACGATAATGATAAATATATTGAAAATGATAATGAAAAAGATAATGATAATGATAATGATATTTATAATGATAATGATAATGATAAATATAATGGAAATGATAATGAAAATTATTATGATAATAATAAAGGTAATGATAACGATAATGATAATGATAATGATAACGATAATGATAATGATAATGATAATGATAATGATAATGATAATGATAATTAAAATGATAACGATAATGATAATTAAAAATATAATGATAATGATAATGATAAATATAATGGAAATGATAATGATAATGATAATTGTAATAATATTTATAATGATAATGATAATGGTAATTATAATGATAACGCTAATGATAAATATAATGAAAATGATAATGAAAATTATAATGATAATAATAAAGGTAATGATAACGATAATGATAATGATAAATATAATGGAAATGATAATGAAAATTATTATGATAATAATAAAGGTAATGATGACGATAATGATAATGATAATGATAACGATAATGATAATGATAATGATAATGATAATGATAATTAAAATGATAATTAAAAATATAATGATAATGATAATGATAATGATAAATATAAAGGAAATATAATGGAAATGATAATGATAATGATAAATATAATGGAAATGATAATGAGAATGATAATTGTAATAATATTTATAATGATAATGATAATGGTAGTTATAATGATAACGATAATGATAAATATATTGAAAATGATAATGAAAAAGATAATGATAATGATAATGATATTTATAATGATAATGATAATGATAAATATAATGGAAATGATAATGAAAATTATTATGATAATAATAAAGGTAATGATAACGATAATGATAATGATAATGATAACGATAATGATAATGATAATGATAACGATAATGATAATGATAATGATAATGATAATGATAATGATAATGATAATTAAAATGATAATGATAATGATAATTAAAAATATAATGATAATGATAATGATAATGATAAATATAATGATAATGATAATGATAATGATAATGATAATGATAATAGAAATGATAACGATAATGATAATGATAAAGACAAACATAATGGAAATGATAATAATAATGATAATTGTTATGATATTTATAATGTAATGATAATGGTAATTATAATGATAACGATATTGATAAATATATTGAAAATGATAATGAAAATGATAATGATAATGATAATGATATTTATAATGATAATGATAATGATAAATATAATGGAAATGATAATGAAAATTATTATGATAATGATAATGATAATGATAACGATAATGATAATGATAATGATAATGATAATTAAAATGATAATGATAATGATAATTAAAAATATAATGATAATGATAATGATAATGATAAATATAATGGAAATGATAATGATAATGATAATTAAAAATATAATGATAATGATAATGATAATGATAAATATAATGGAAATGATAATGATAATGATAATTGTAATAATATTTATAATGATAATGATAATGGTAATTATAATGATAACGCTAATGATAAATATAATGAAAATGATAATGAAAATTATAATGATAATAATAAAGGTAATGATAACGATAATGATAATGATAAATATAATGGAAATGATAATGAAAATTATTATGATAATAATAAAGGTAATGATGACGATAATGATAATGATAATGATAATGATAACGATAATGATAATGATAATGATAATGATAATGCTAATTAAAATGATAATTAAAAATATAATGATAATGATAATGATAATGATAAATATAATGGAAATATAATGGAAATGATAATGATAATGATAAATATAATGAAAATGATAATGAAATTATAATGATAATAATAAAGATAATGATAATGATAATGATAATGATAACGATAATGAGAATGATAATAATAATGATAATGGTAATGATAATGATAATCACAATGATAACGATAATGATAATGATAATGATAATTATAATGATAATGATAATGATAATGATAATGATAATGATAATGATAATGATAATGATAATGATAATGATAATGATAATGATAATGATAATGATAATGATAACGATAATGATAATGATAATTAAGGTGATAATGATAATGATAATTAAAATGATAATGATAATGATAATGATAAACATAATGGAAATGATAATGATACTGATAATTATAATAATATTAATAATGATAATGATAATGGTAATTATAATGATAACGCTAATGATAAATATAATGAAAATGATAATGAAAATTATAATGATAATAATAAAGATAATGATAATGATAATGATAACGATAATGAGAATGATAATAATAATGATAATGGTAATGTTAATGATAATCACAATGATAACGATAATGATAATGATAATGATAATGATAATGATAATGATAATGATAATGATAATGATAATGATTATGATAATGATAATGATAATTATAATGATAATGATAATTACAATGATAACGATAATGATAATGATAATTATAATGATAATGATAATGATAATGACAAATATAATGGAAATGATAATGGTAATTGTAATGATATTTATAATGATATTGGTAATTATAATGATAACGATAATGATAAAAATAATGAAAATGATAATGAAAATTATAATGATAATAATAAAGATAATGATAATGATAATGATAATGATAACGATAATGAGAATGATAATAATAATGATAATGGTAATGTTAATGATAATCACAATGATAACGATAATGATAATGATAATGATAATGATAATGATAATGATAATGATAATGATAATGATAATGATTATGATAATGATAATGATAATTATAATGATAATGATAATTACAATGATAACGATAATGATAATGATAATTATAATGATAATGATAATGATAATGACAAATATAATGGAAATGATAATGGTAATTGTAATGATATTTATAATGATAATGGTAATTAAAATGATAACGATAATGATAAAAATAATGAAAATGGTAATGAAAATTATAATGATAATAATAAAGATAATGATAATGATAAATATAATGGAAATGATAATGATAATGATAATGATAATGATAATGATAATGATAATGATAATGATAATGATAATGATAATGATAATGATAATGATAATGATAATGATAATGATAATGATAATGATAATGATAATGATAATGATAATGATAATGATAATGATAATGATAATGATAATGATAATGATAATGATAATGATAATGATAATGATAATGATAATGATAATGATTATGATAATGATAATGATAATGATAATGATAATGATAATGATAATGATAATGATAATGATAATGATAATGATAATGATAATGATAATCATATTGATAATAATAATGATAATGATAATGATAATGATAATGATAATGATAATGATAATGATAATGATAATGATAATGATAATGATAATGATAATGATAATGATAATGATAATGATAATGATAATGATAATGATAATGATAATGATAATTATAATAATAATGATAATGGTAATGATAATGACAATGATAACGATAATGATAATGATAATAATAAAGATAATGATAATGATAATGATAATGATAATGATAATGATAATGATAATGATAATGATAATGATAATGATAACGATAATGATAATGATAATTATAATTATAATGATAATGATAATGATAATGATAATGATAATGATAATGATAATGATAATGATAATGATAATGATAATGATAATGATAATAATAATGATAATGGTAATGATAATAATAATGACAATGATAACGATAATGATAATGATAATGATAATTATAATGATAATGATAATGACAATGATAATGATAATGATAATGATAATTTTAATGATAATGATAATGATAATGATAATGATAATGATAATGATAATGATAATGATAATGATAATGATAATGATAAAGATAATGTAATGATAATGATAATGATAATGATAATGATAATGATAATGATAATGATAATGATAATGATAATGATAATGATAATGATAATGATAATGATAATGGTAATGATAATGATAATGATAATGATAATGATAATGATAATGATAATGATAATGATAACGATAATGATAATGATATTGATAATGATAATGATAATGATAATGATAATGATAATGATAATGATAATGATAATGATAATGATAATGATAATGATAATGATAATGATAATGATAATGATAATGATAATGATAACGATAATGATAATTATAATGATAATGATAATGATAATGATAATGATAATGATAATGATAATGATAATGATAATGATAATGATAATGATAATGATAATGATAATGATAATGATAATGATAATGATAATGATAATGATAATGATAATGATAATGATAATGATAATGATAATGATAATGATAATGATAATGATAAAGATAATGATAATGATAATGATAATGATAATGATAATGATAATGATAATGATAATGATAATGATAATGATAATGATAATGATAATGATAATGATAGTGATAGTGATAGTGATAATGATAATTTTAATGATAATCATAATGATAATAATAATGATAATGATAATGATAATGATAATGATAATGATAATGATAATGATAATGATAATGATAATGATAATGATAATGATAATGATAATGATAATGATAACGATAATGATAATGATAATGAAAATGATACCGATAATGATAATGATAATGATAATGATAATTTTAATGATAATGATAATGATAACGATAATGATAATGATAATAATAATGATAATGATAATTATAATGATAATTTTAATGATAATGATAATGATAATGATAATGATAATGATAATGATAATGATAATGATAATGATAATGATAATGATAATGATAATGATAATTATAATGATAATGATAATAATAATGATAATGGTAATTATAATGATAACGCTAATGATAAATATAATGAAAATTATAATATGATAATGATAATGATTATGATAATGATAATGATAATGATAAAGATAATTAAAAAAATTAAGGATAATGGTAATGATAATGACAATGATAACGATAATGATAATTTTAATGATAATGATAATGATAATGATAATGATAATGATAATGATAATGATAATGATAATGATAATGATAATGATAATGATAATGATAATGATAATGATAATGATAATGATAATGATAATGATAATGATAATGATAATGATAATGATAATGATAATGACAATGATAATGATAATGATCATGATAATGATAATTGAAAGGATAATGATAACGATAATGATAATGATAATGATAATGATAATGATAATGATAATGATAATGATAATAATATTGATAATGATAATGATAATGATAATGATAATGATAATGATAATGATAATGATAATGATAATGATAATGATAATGATAATGATAATGATAATGATAATGATAATGATAATGATAATGATAATGATAATGATAATGATAATGATAATGATAATGATAATGATAATGATAATGATAATGATAATGATAATAATAATTATAATGATAATTATAATGATAATGGTAATGATAACGGTAATGATAATGATAATGATAATTTTAATGATAATGATAATGATAATGATAATGATAACGATAATGATAATGATAATGATAAAGATAATGATAATGATAATGATAATGATAATGACAATGATAATGATAATGATCATGATAATGATAATTAAAAGGATAATGATAACGATAATGATAATGATAATGATAATGATAATGATAATGATAATGATAATGATAATGATAATGATAATGATAATGATAATGATAATGATAATGATAATGATAATGATAATGATAATGATAATGATAATGATAATGATAATGATAATGATAATAATATTGATAATGATAATGATAATGATAATGATAATGATAATGATAATGATAATGATAATGATAATGATTATGATAATGATAATAAAAATGATAACGATAATGATAATGATAATGATAATGATAATGATAATGATGATAATAATAATAATGATAACGATAATGATATTGATAATGATAATGAAAATGATAATGATAATTAAAATGATT